>OZ018397.1:31650472-32250472 GCA_963969525.1 Ontholestes murinus
GAATATGTTTTGAACCATCTCAATTCTCACAATATCAGTCTGAAGATAAGTTGAACAGACCGGAGAAGCGTACTCAAGGTGGGATCTTACAAGAGAACAGAATAAGACCTTAAGGCATTCAGGACTAAGCTCCCTTGCAAGATGCCAAATGAATCCCCACATTCTTTGCCACAAATTGAAGCTATATGATTCTTGAATGAAAGGGAACTATCAAAACAACGCCCAAATCCTTAAAGGAATCAGTTCTAGCCAAGAGCATTGAGTTTAGCAAATATTTCAATTTGGTTATCTTGCTAGTTGTTCTCGAAAATGTCATAACTTAACATTTAGGGATATTTAAGTTTAGATGTTTGGCACTACACAAATAATTCATTGCCGCAATTAACCTGTAACTTCCCACAATCTTCCAAACTATCGATTATTTGAAATAATTTAAGATCATCCGCGTATAGTAGGCAATTCCCAAACTCAACAACATCCACTAAATCATTTATAAACAAGATAAAGAACACCCTACCAATATGAGTACCTTGAGGTACACCGAAAATTGCCATTATGGGATGATATAAGAAGTTTTAATTTTTACTTGTTGCAGAATTATGTACTTTTTATTTGGCACATTAATAGAAACTACAATTTATGAATATAGAATTAACATCATTTTAGAATTCTTGAATGCCAGCAGTCGAATAATATTTTATCATCTAAGAACAAATTAGTTTTGATATATTTCCAAACATTACTTTTGTCCAAGTAGTGAGATGGATTACCCAGTAAAATCAGCCAGCTGCAAACATTTCTTTTTAAATTAATTTTCTTCCGTACTATATTACACGAAGTTTTTGAATAATTTTTTTTCGAAATATTATTTCGAATTAGTTAACGTATACTTAAAAAGTTAAGAAAATCTTATTTTGTATATTAGAGTACCTCTATTCAACATGTATACAATTTTCTTTTATAAGTATAAGTATTAAAAGTAATAAAAAAGTCTAAGAATAAAATTTTTAATAGACATATTCTTTTCTAATTTTATGTTAAATTATTTTTATGATTTATTCTTACATTGATTTTTATCTTAAATCCATTACATAATAAATAACCGGCTATAAAAATGTATATTATTTATACAATATTTATATGTATTAATATCGGTCCATTTGGCAGTAATTTAATTTCAATGTAGTGTGAAATAATGGTGGAGGCGCCGGACTGGTACGTAAATCGAGCTCTCTCGTGTGCCGTTGCGATGGTGCCAAGATTTTTAAATCGCCTTGTAATTGCACGGTTTCGTAATAAATAACACGTCTCGGCCGGAAAAAGCTTTCTTGTTTACGAAATATTCCCGTTTCAAAGTTGGATTGCGATCATTACATCCTTTTGTGTCGGCGATATAATCTTTACACATACATATTCCATTACTACCACTACTTCAAAAATATATAAATAGCACTGAAACAAATTCAATACTATCTTAATTTTACTTAAAAAGCACTTGATTTGTTTCAGAGCTGAAATAATTCTAAAATATTTTACTACAGCCGTTAATTAAATTTATTGATTGTTGAGGCACTGGAGGCGTTGAAAACTTATTTTCAGTATTAGTTAAATTTAAATAAATATTTTTTTAGGTCAGACTATATTATTCTTATTTGCACGTAGTTAATTAAATTAGAAAAAGTCTAATAAAAGAGGCTGAAAGGATTTAGTAGATTGCCAGTTATAAATAAATTGGTTTCACCACCTTTTAACACCAACGTTGACTCCTTTTAAAATACATCCACCCACTCGTGCTGTTCGCATGTCTCGTATATATTTTATTTTCGGGTTTTATCCAAGCAGGGGTGCCTTTATTTTATTCACGGCAATAACACTCGGATCAAAATCTGTGGGGAGGTGAAGGGTCGAAGTTTGCATATTGTCCCTGACACCTGCGAGAATATTAACGACCAGATCGTCAAGGTTAGGTCGAGGGTGGAATAAATAGCACCCCGGAGCGCCCTTTTGCCAAAATTAACATAATGATAGTCTTGCGGAATCGCGGAGAAAGTGAGACAAGACGGATCGTAATTGTCTAACCACGAATTACGCACTCCATCCCGATTCCTCCGTGTCTGCGTGGAACTTTAATGGTACTCTCAATGCTTGACTTACTTAACTTTTAATGCCCATCATTTTTTTTAAAGATTTGACACTTTAGTTAATAGCCAGTGATTAGTTAAATTGTTGATCGTCAAGCACGATTAATACACAGCGTAAATTTATTTGGTTACAATTACATTTTACTTCAGCTTTTTGGACATTTAAATAGAGAAATGTTTAATTTTAAGAATTATTATATAAAATTAATACTTTCGCTGCTACATTCTTGATGAAACATAATCACCCCTGCAGTTATTATATAAAGGTACTAATATTAAGTAATATATAAAAATATAAAATGTGAATATTGCATCTAAAATAACTGGGGGAATTAAGTTATAAATTTCGACTGAATATTAACGCGCTTTCCTTATATACCGAATAAAATTGCGGATGGAATTTAATAATAATCCCTACGTAGTGACCTGCCTCGAAACTAATTAGAACTAATCCCGAAATGTGCTGCAAGCGTTTCAGCCCATTCGCAATGTAATCATAATGCATCGCGAATTATCCAGCGTAGCACACTTCCGGCGTAGCTAATTAAAATCTACTAAAATTTAAGGATTTTGACTTTATTAAAGCTCCTTTTTAAACAAGAAATGCGCAATTTGAAAATTCGTTAAGTATTACATATAAAGTAGTTTAAAGATATTATGGAATATTAAAATGTATTAGCTAATTATATAAATGAAGGAAACAAGAGATTATTACTTTATTGACAATATTTATAGAATTTTATATTTTATAAAATAAATTATTACAGTTATTACAGCTGGTATATAAATCACGGTGCACGGTGAAGACGTAGCTGCTGATTAAAATTTATTTGTGTTAAACTTTTGATATATAAATTTTGAAATTGATTCAAACGATATGTTGAATTTAGTGAACAGTGAAATAGCATAAGTGTAGGTCAAATCGACTAAACTGAACAATAAGATATTAAACTACATCTGTAGGTAATAAGTGAGGTTAAATGATGAAATTGAAATAAACTACATCGAGTGGCCTTTAAAACTGATTAAAACGGACGCGTCGAATTCAGTGAAAGAAGAAATAGTATAAGTGTAAATAAAACTGACTCAACTAAAAGAAAAATAAAATATTAAAGTGAATGTGTAAAGTGTAAGGTTAAGTGCAAACTAATGAAATAAAACAAAATCGAAAGAAAACATTGAGTGGCCTTCAAGCAAAGAACTAAATTAAATTAAAAAAAGGGACACAGCTCCTGCACCGGAATCATACCCTGGCTTTGGTCAATCGTTGAATGGTGTTCTTCGACCCGCTCCACTGAGCTATTACTACTTCATACACAACTAACATTAAAGGACCATTCACACGTTTAAGAAAATATCAAATTTATTGATATGGGCAACGAAATTAACTGGCAATTGATATTGGACGAAATTATTAAATGTAAGAAGGAATTAATCAACAAGATTGAAGCTTCGGAAACAAGACTGTTATTAAAAATAGAAGAAATCAACAAAAAGACATTGAAGATAGAAGAAGAAAACAAAATACTCAGAGAGAAAATCAACTTAATTCATAGGAAAACAATAAAAAACAATATTGCTTTATTCGGGCTAGAAGATATTGACAATAAAACTATTATTAACTCTACAATAGAAAAAATAAATAAAACTCTCGAAATAAATCTTGGCATTTCTGACATAAATAATATATACAAAACAAGCACATCTGGTCCAGTAATTGTAGAATTAATTTCGTTCTTAAAAAAAAAACAGAAATTTCACAAAATAGGTACAAACTAAAGGGAACGCACATTTATATAAATCACGATGAAACACCAGAAGACAGAAAGATCAACAAAACACTAAGATATTATTAAAAGAAGATAGAGAAAAAAAGGACAAAAAGTGCTACATCAAATCTGGAAAATTGTATGTAAATGGAGAAGGGTATTCAGTAGAAGAACTTATGCTGTCAAATGAAGAAAATGAAATAAATACAATTGAACACAGAGCAAGCAGTGCCCCTTCAACACCAGTTGGTAAACCATCCGAAAAACGTCACCCAACACATGAAGAGGAACCTCATTTGGAAACACCCATTAGAAGAAAAGAAGTCAGTGGAAATATTCCAGATAGTGAAACAACCCAGGATAACGAAAAATACAGCTCTATCAAAACAAGTAAAAATGAAAAAAATAAACCAAAAACAAGAGCAGACACAAAATTCGGAAAATCTAAATAAACCTAGTTACTATCCTAAATGTCATATATGTATGTAAATATACCCATAAAATACTAACTACAATATATTACCTTTAATAAAAATTGAAATGGATCAATTCGTCAGAGATTTTGAAGTTAACAACATAGATACGCAGACCGTAAACAATATTATCGAATATAACATAAACGTTAGCAAAAATGATAAACAACTAAAAATAATACATAACAATATTCGTAGTCTTTGTAAGAATATAGATGAATTTATTGTTTTTATTAATCAATTTAAATTCCATTTCGATCTTATTATACTAACGGAAACGTTTGAAATTCCTAATTTAGATTTATTTAGGTTAACAGGATACGACATAATTTATAACGAAGGTAAAATTAACAAAAATGATGGTTCTGTAATATATATTAAAAATACTCTAAAATATTCCCACTCAATAGATGTATTGCATAATATTAGATATAAAGGTCAGGTGATTGATTTTAATTTTATTAATGTAAAAATGATAATTGATCAATAACTTTTCCTAATAAGCGCTATATATAGATCACCAAATACAGACTCTATTAATTTTACTAAGGAACTTTGTAATTTTCTGAATTCCCAGCAAAATTATAACATCATATAATTATAGGTGATATAAATATTAATATTGCAAGCGAGGATGAATATGTACAAGAATACTTAAATACAATGAGTGAATTTGGGTTCCTGTCATATATTAATAAGTTCACTAGAATTCATAATTGTGAACAATCAATTATCGATCACTTATTTATAAAAAGTACATTTAATTCAGATAAATTTACACCCGTTATATTTAAAACATTAATAACTGACCACTTTCCCATTCTTCTGCACATTCATTTAGAAAAAACTGTAAAACATGCATCCCAGCCTAAAAGTAGATTTTTCATAGACTATAAAAAGCTCTTATCATATTTAAAAAGTGATACATGGGATGATATATACAACAATTGCAATCCTGAAGAAATAACAAGCAATTTTGTTAATAAAATCCAAGACAATGTAAATAAATGTACAAAAATTATAAAAACTAAAACAAATAACTTGCCGAGAAAGGAATGGGTAACTCCAGGGCTTTTAAATTCTATTAATAGGAAAAATGAATTATACAGAAAAATGATTGGAAACCAAAACAATAAACAACTTGCCTATGAATATAAAAAAAATAAAAATATATTAACAGAATCAATAAAGAAGGCCAAATCACAGTATTATAATGAACTTATTACAAAAAATAGTAATTCATCCCAACATATATGGTCCACTGTAAATAACATATGTAATAGAAAAAAGAAACATTCTAACATTGAGCAAATCCAAATTAATAGTAAAACGATCCATGATTCGACCACAATAGCAAATGAATTTAATAAACATTATACTGGAATTGGAGAATTGTTAGCTAAATAAATTAGGACAGTAGATCATTATGAAAATAATGATCGGGTTTTGAATCACACCATCTTTATAAGTCCAACAAATGAAGAAGAAATACGTAGTATCATAAATACCTTAAAAGACAAAAAATCCCCGGGTCCTGATGGGTTACGATCAGAAATATTAAAATATATAGCAAAAGAGATCTCTCTACCTTTATCCTATATATTTAATAGATGTATTGAAGACGGAATCTTTACAAAAATATTAAAAGTTGGTGAAATTAAACCAATATATAAAAAAGGCTGTAAATCAAAAATAATTAATTACAGGCCAATCTCGTTAATATCAAACATTGCTAAAATATTTGAAAAAATACTAAAGAATTATTTCATTTCTGCATAAATATAAAATTATTTCAGAAAGGCAATATGGCTTTAAAGAAAACACTTCAACCCAAGACGCAATTGCTCATCTCACTTCCTTAATATCAAATTGTATGGATAAGAGTCAGCCTTGTTTATGTATATTTGTTGATTTGGAAAAGGCGTTCGATACTGTATGTCATACAAAACTCCTATGCAGATTGGAAAAATATGGATTCAGAGGTATGGCATACAACCTAATAAAAAGTTACCTATCTGAAAGAGAGCAATACGTTAAAATAAATAATTCTAAAAGTGAAAGGTTACTAGTAAAATACGGCATACCACAGGGAACTGTTCTCGGACCCATCTTATTTATCTTATATATAAATACCTTATTTGACTTAACAACTGAGGGACAAATTTTAAGTTTTGCTGACGACACAGCCATATTTTATTCAGATAGTACTTGGTGCAACTTGAAAAGAAAGGTGGAAACGGATTTTTGTTTAATAAAGAATTGGTTTGATAGTAACACCTTAACAATAAATATAAACAAAACAAAATACTTACCTTTCGTCTCCTATACCAATAATTTGCCAAATATGGGTCCATTGAAATTAAGTATTTCAATGAATATATATGAGGATACATCTGCTGTATATTTAGGCATAATAATCGACAATTACTACCAATATTTGGACATCTGAGAAATATTTTGCATTTTACTGAATTGCGCATGATATATTATGCACTTGTACAATCTCTATTTTCTTATGGTATCATTGCTTGGGGTGGAGCAGTAGAGAGCATTATAAAAAAACTTGAAACAGTTCAAAAGTGGATTCTAAAAATTATATGCAATAAGAGTAAATTGTTTCCAACATGCAGCCTATTTTTAGAATCTGGAGTCTTTAACATTAGACAATTGTATGCATTCGCTACGCTAGTGCACATAAAGCAACGTCGTGGATATATTAAGTATCGAGAGCATGATTATAACACCAGGCATAAGTGCAATGTGACCAAAAAACCTGCAATAAAAAAAAACAATCGCTAAAAGAAATTTCAATTACATTGGTCTAAAGCTTTATGATAAATTAACACAGGATATTAAACTAATCAATAATGTGTTGTTATTTAAAAAGCGTTTAAAAAATTGGCTACTTATTTCAGCAAAATTTGTAGAAGACATAATAAAGGAAAATGTATTATAAGTAAAAACATATTATTATCTGCGGAAGTTATATACGTTCAACAAGTACGGACAATATTATTTTGTAATCATTAGTTATAAGGTTAATATAGACTCACGCACAAGTGATTACTTCTGTGAGTATCTTGTATATATATATATATATATATATATATATATATATATATATATATTTGTCTAATTATAGTTTACCTTTTATTTATATTATATTAAATTTATATATTAATGTACAATAGAACAAAAGAATTGTAATATGATTTGTACTTAATTTCGATAAATATATATTATTATTATTATTATTATTATTACTTTTACTTTGCGTCAATTATCACAAATTAAATCTATTTAATTTAACGCTTTTATAAATTATTTTATGGACATAATTAATAATTTCAGATTGGGCTTATTTTAGGTGATTTTTAATTGGTCAAAAAATAAGTTTACTAGGTTTGTTTAAATAAATGCATTCGGACATCGAATACAACAAATGCATTAATTTAAACAAACCTAGTAAACAGTTATTCCATCAGGAGTGTACCTTGTAAAATATTAATTATATTGAATAAAACACGATAACTTTGTTTGTATAACTTGAAAACTTTTTATTGTGACTAGTTTCGACAAATTTAGCTTGTCATTATCAAACACATAGTAAATTAAAATACGGTTAAAACAGGTATATATACAAATACGAAAAAGAGGGATTACAAAACAGCTTTGAAGATGGGTGTGTACATGAGGTCGCGAAACACATTATTGACGAAAGACATTCGTTTTCCGAAGATGTACTTTCGGTTTTACATTTCGCAGAAAAAGGACGTAAAATGGATTTATTAGAATCCCTGGAAATACACAAAGCCAGGCTTAATCCGGGAATTCCCTTAATTAACGACCAGATCGACCTCATGTACACACCCATCTTCAAAGCTGTTTTGTAATCCCTCTTTTTCGTATTTGTATATATACCTGTTTTAACCGTATTTTAATTTACTATGTGTTTGATAATGACAAGCTAAATTTGTCGAAACTAGTCACAATAAAAAGTTTTCAAGTTATACAAACAAAGTTATCGTGTTTTATTCAATTTATAAAAATGTATAACGAAGTAGAAGCCTCCAACATTAATTATATTATTTTTTAATTTCTCAAAATCTATATTAAAGTAATTATAGAGGATGTTGTATTTTACGCCATACATATTTTGTGATTTATCTCCCCATGTTATTTAATATTTAAATATGATGTTTCATACTGCGTACCTTTCAAAAGTCCATTTAAATGTTTAAATATAATAAATTTATATATAACTACTACAGGTTATGTGATTTACATTTGTTTACTTTAATGTTGAATATTCGCTTTTAGTTCGGTAGTATTTCTTGCATTGTATTTAAACTAGATAATTTCCAAGTTTTAATTTTTGTTGCGTTGTTTTTATAGCGCCTTATAATTACTATAGTTTCTCTAATTAATTTTTATCTTTTTGTTTACAAAATTCGAAGTTATTTGAGGCGAACACGTTTAATAAAAATAAACATCACATATGATATATATGAGTTGAATAAAAAATGTTTTCTGCTTCGTAATTTTGCTTCAGAAAAATATGTGTGATTTTAAGATTTGTTTGATATTATTTGTTATTATTGCTATTCTACCATTTTTATTTGGAAATATTTTTTATATGTTTACTTTAATTATTATCTTCATATTTACGGATCTCAAAGTCGGTAATGTAAGAAGTGAAATAATTGAAAATTCAGAGTGTTCAGTTCTATGGTGTTATACTGATTGCTATCATAGTATGATATTAATTCCCTGAATACAATAAGTAATTAATAAGATAGTTCCACTGCTTTGAAATAACTTAGAAGCAGCCAATCAATTTCGGTTCGTCGAAAGTCAATTCCGAGACTAACAGGACCGTACTGAACATATTTATTTCACTTTGTAAACCTGTATCATAAAAATTCCTCTGTATTCTATTATATAACTTTCCGTAGCCTATTTCTAGTCTGTCTTTTGTTAGTCACCGCGACAGGTGTGAAGCTTGTGCCATCTCTTCCCTATTTTGTGTAGTTATTAATTAATTACTGAGTGAATTGAGTGTGGTTAAACGTGGTGCTCCGACATTATCCGTTTTAATTCAGCAAGTAGTTGATGTATATTAATCAAGTTTTGTGTCGATATTATTGTTAATGCATTACATCGATCCCGAAATTTTTATGCAAAAATGAAACTTGTAAGCCTCGTATAGGAGCAAAATTCGCCGGGTTAATAATTGTAGAAGTGTGTACTTACTTCTACAATTATAAACCCGGCGAATATTCGACTCGCATAGTTTTTGTTCCTGCGTTCGATGAACTCGTCGACCGTCAAAAAAATGATCTGGGCATTTATTCGTTTTTGTACACGATGCGTAGAATTAAATAAATAATTAATCAATATTGCACTTGCATTTCCTTTTTTATTCATTAACTATACACACTTTTCTCTGTTCTCTCGTGTGCTCCTCCCATCGCACAGTGTGGGATTTTACGAATCTAGGAGGAAAAAAGTCATAAAAACAACATACAAAATATTTACTTGTAACCCTCTAAATTCTTAGCTGAGGTACTTAATAAGCCATTTGCAAAATATATAATCTGTAGATAATCGGCCTTATTGTCAATCGTTCGACAAAAGAGGTTAAATATTTGTCACTGCTTCGCAGTAATTCCTAACGGGTAAATTGTAAAGGTCGTATTAAATAAAGTATTTATTTGAGACAAATTTTTTGCCATGGATAATTGACATCAAGGTATGTATTTTATATAGTAGCCTAAGAAAGATTCTTCAATTGTGTATTTTTAATAAAATTTTAGCAAAGAATATTCGATAAATAATCAGAAATTACTTAGAAGTGGTAATTTCATTAGACTGACAAAATTTTTGTACAACTTTGTACGCCATGATTTTATATTTTTTATAATTTTGGATCTATCTAAAATATATACAATAAAATTTTGAGTGCAATAAATTACTTATTTCAAAAATATCGAAGTGTTAAAAAGTGACGATAATAACGCATGATCAACTTCTTCTACACGTGAAAATTGACTTATGGATTACCTTAAAAGTAAATTTAACATACATCATTGTTCTCAAATAACGTTAGATGAACTAAACCAGACTGTTCATTCGTTCACGATCAGAATCAACCAAATATGGAAGACGTTTCATCGCAATAAAAATGTGTTTTTAAAAAAGGCATTGGTTAAATACTACCGTTACAATAACTAATTTGGATGCATCCAGTACAAGTGAGTTCAAACAAATGGGCTACCGAAAAAAGACTTTAGTTTAAGTGGCTTGAAGTCAAAGTTAAATTGAGGCAATCTAGCAAAAGGAATGCTGCTTCTATGTTGTAGCTATTGAATTCAAGTCCCAAAAGAGCAACTAAAGTGAAGAAAGCTTTTCACAGCACAGGCCAACAAACGACTCAGTATTCTGCAGAAGAAGCATTGGCATTGATAAGTACAACAAAGTACAGAAAATATGAAATTATAAGAAAATCAGCATTAGATAAGGGACTAAAAATATATCAATACTACGACAAAATAAAAAATATGTATAAATGTATATACATTACTGTAGAAAAATCCCACACTGTGCGTCGCATAGTTTTTTGTTTGTGATTTTTTTAGCCACCCCTACGGGCGGAGTAGGTGTGAAGATATTGTGCCCTTATACGTTTTTTTTCCAATTCCCTAGATAGATACGAAATACTTCTGTAAGTCAAAATGGAATGCAAGTATTGCAATATAGCGCTATCTGAAAGTAACTCTATCAAATGTTACGTATGCAGATGCTTTTATAGCACGATATCTGCAAAATTATCAAATAGTGAATCCAAGGTCTTACGCTCAACGAAAAACATTAAGTGGACATGCACTGGTTGCTGACATCTGATTTAACTGATCATATTCTTAATCTTAAGGATATTGTAATTAATTTACGACGTATATAGCGCAACTTAAAGCCTCCTATAATCAACAACAATTACACACAAACTCTAACATCATTGATGAAGTGCTGTTGGAAGCTCGTGAACAAAAACATAGGGATCACGGAAAATAAGAACGGAGAGGGAGAAGTTGAGAACGTTCTAAAAGTCTTAAATAAAATACAATCACCCCCGCTGCAGTCGAATCATATTAAGATATTTAGACTTGGTCAATCCCGTGCCGATGCCACACCTCGTTTACTGAAAGTTATATTTGAGTCATCACACATCGCCCAAAATATACCGCAACATCTATATCAACAAGGATCTGACCCCCCGTGCAGCCGAACCGAAGAGGAATATTCTCCGTGATTTTAGATCTCGCAAAGAGAACGGTGAAAATATCCATTTAAAATATGAATATGGGTTATCTCGTATAATGCAATTAAAAAACGCGTTCATACTCAACAGTCAGGTTTAAAACTTTATTACCAAAATGTGCGTGGCCTGAATTCAAAAACATTTACATTTTATAATAACATACTAGCTTCCATCCATGATTTAGACCTCATATTACTAACCAAAACCTGGGGTAATGATTTTTTGTTAAATTCAGAGCTTTTTTCACCTTATTTTAATGTTTACCGCAAGGACAGATCTATTGGGTGCGGTGGCGAAGTCCTGGTGGCCTCGAAAGATTGTTTCACCACTAATGAAATAGTGCTTACCGATAATCAACTAGAAGAATATAAAATTGATGTTGTTGAATATGCATTTTCAATAATTACTATAATATAATTGTTGTTTATATACCGCCTCAATCAACTACGACATCTTATGAAATATTATACAATACTTTAGAGACTCAACATCTTCTTGATAATAATTTTATAATTATATGTGATTTTAATGTAGCAAATTATTCTGTTTCTCAATGCAGTAGAGCATCGAATTTATCAAACTTTATTGATTTTCATTCAGGTAATCAACTAAATGTTTGTAAGAAGAGAAGTTCTAAAAACCTACATTGTATCGTAGAACGAAATGTTTCTCCACTTATCCCCCAAGATAATTATCATCCACCATTAAATATAATATGTCATGGTTCTGTGGATAACCCTGTAAAAAAACTTTGGCATAGCTCAGCCAACTTTAAAAAATGCAAATTTCCCACTTCTCTATAAACTCATTCTTGAAACAAATTGGGATTCTGTTGTCAACTTATCAATCCTGATCTTGCCTGAGGTGAACTTTATAGAATTTTAAACAATTACATCGACATATGTGTACACATAAAAACTAGTAAACCTCGAAAATTTCCACAATGGTTCTCACGCTTAACTATTCATAGTATCAAACGTAAAAGCATTATTTAAAAATGTTGTAAAAGAGTAAAACTAATTTTAACAAGGTACAGTTTTATACCCATAGGAAATTGGTTAAAGAAAAATAGACTTTTCAAACTACATTAAACGATCAAAGCTAACATTTCACTGAAGCCCCAAAAACTTTGGGGCTATATTAATGAGCGGAAAGGGGTGACACGTATTCCTGGAATAATTAAAGTAGGCAATAATGTACTTGACCAGACTCAAGATATTACGAACCCATTTGCCGACTACTTTTTCAGTCTATAAAGTAAACAACGTAAAATCTAGCGAAATTAATATATCATCAAACAATGACTTATTAATAATTAGATCTTTTAATTTTGATGCATTTTCTTTTAATTTTGATGCATCTTTAAAACAAAACTTTACATCGGGTCCCGATAATTTCCGGCTCTGGTTGTTAGAGACTACAGACATATATTATCGACCCTACTCTTACATATCTATAATATGAGCCTAAGGTTTAACAAATTTCCTTCTATCTGGAAATCCTCTTAAATTGCACCAATGTACAAGAACAAAACCATTGACAATATCCAGAATTACCGCCCAATATTTTTAATTAGTAATTTTGCCAACATTTTTGTAATTATGTTGTACAAAGTCATATATAATCACGTTGAGATGTGTTTATCACAAAGACAATATGGATTTGTTGCTCGATTGTAGGGAGTCCTTTCTATAATGTTCATATCACAGAGATTGAAAAGGTACAAAGGAAATTTTTAAAGACTTTATATTACAGGCACTACATGACGTGTGGAGTATGTGATTAAAGGGTTACACCTATAATGCCATTCATAATATGTACTGGAAAATGCAATAAATCAGTTCATTGTAAAAGTACTGACCTCTCAAATAGTAATACATCCGCGATTATAAAGGGAAAAACAAATTGGAATTGTCAAATATGCAATAATTTGAGTTTCTAATGTAGTGCAACTGAATGTATTTCGCATGATGCACTTCTTAGTTTATTAATAGAACAATTTGTTGCGTTTAAAGAGGAACTAAAAAATGTTATTGCTTGAAATTGAACCTGAAACTTTAAAGTATAGTTTATTAAATAAATATCAACGCCTATTGAATAACATAAGAGATAGTATCTTGAATGAAAGGCTTAAATGAATAAACAATGTTTTATTGTTTCATTTATCTGTGTTTACGGTAAGTTTTTTTTCACAAGTTGTATGAATCGAAGAGAAATGTTGTTCATTTGCCTACTATGTTTTTCCTTACAATGGTACAAAATATTATGTAAATAAAATGCTAGTAGTTCAGATTTTTATATCACTTAGTATATATATTTCAGAATTTTAACAAAGAAAGCTTTCGCTGATGTAAACAAAGATGACATATACATAAAGTAACTACAAGTGGAGCTAAAAAGGATAACAGCCCAACAACAGTCTGAAAAAAAATAGAGATTAAAGAGGGAAATCTTGAAAGCTCAAGAAATATGCTGCCACAACATAATAAAAACGAAAGCTTAAAAAGCTTAGAATAGATCTTTTTCCAACTATAAGTACCATACATACCAAAGAAATACCATTTAACAACCCTCCCTATTTCACTGTGGAGTAATTAAAACAGGCATCAACAAAGTTAAAAAATAAACAACACCTGTAAATGATTAATTCATTACTTGTACATAGCAGCATGCTAAAGGAATGGAAAAAAGCACAACTAATATTAATAATTAGAAAAAACACGAACGATATTTCGTAAAATCTACAACAAATGAGTCTTATTAAGACTACAAGAAACAAATCACTTTTGAAACAACTACTTCTCTAGCTAATACTTCGACAGATATTTAATGACACAAAAGTAATTTGCGTGTTACAAAATAGCATTGAATGTACGTTAAATAGTTTATGAGTGACTATTCTATGGTAAATTTGAAATAAGAAATGAATTTAGGTTGATGTAATTAAAAGTAAATTAACAAAAGCAATTAAATACTCAATTTTATAACCATCTGCAGACACGTGTTTCGAACTTTCGCTCTCTTCAGTACAGCTTTATTATAAAATTGATTTTAAATACAAATAAAAACATTTACTAAAATAAATATAATGAAATATAAATAACTTACTCAGACATGTATTTATATTTCAAATATTTTTCATGTTTTTTCTAA
Organism: Ontholestes murinus; assembly: GCA_963969525.1. Classification (NCBI taxonomy): domain Eukaryota; kingdom Metazoa; phylum Arthropoda; class Insecta; order Coleoptera; family Staphylinidae; genus Ontholestes; species Ontholestes murinus. The sequence goes on from OZ018397.1 coordinate 31,665,327, forward strand.
TGATTAGTTAATTTTCTACAATGTATAAGTCCTTACTTATATATTTTACAACTAATATTGATTGAGCAGTTGAGCAAGCCATGCAAAGACACTCATGATGGAAGAACATATAGGCCATCATGCTTAATCGACAGCGCAGGCAAATTATTTGAACATTTGACACTGAGAAGAGACCTGTCCAACAATCAATGCGGTTTTCGCCAAGAAAGCAGTACACACTCGCAAAAGTCTTTAAGATAGCGGGGAAAAATATACACAAAGCATACAGAAACAGAAGTATATGCTTGCTCATTATGATAATTACGATATTTATTAAAAATTAAATCATGGATGCCCTAGAAAAAATAAATATCGAGTCATATCTACAGAAAATTATAGACAACTACCTATTAGACAGAGAACTGATCGCCGGCACAAAGCGAACCATACCAATAACATATGGGCTACCCCAGGGCTCAGTTCTGATTCCCGTTCTATGGAACATACTTAATGGTGAACTATTGAACATGAGGCTACCAAAAAGGGTTGACCTAGTCGGATATACGTATGATACGACAATCATCGTCAAATCTAAAAGAAATAATCACATCAGTGAAAAGGCAAAAGCTGCAGAAAATAAGTTAACCCTTAAGATCGATGAGCTTGGTCTAATTAATCTCACCAAAAAAAAACAGAAGAAGTTATTCTATATGGCGGATATAAGTTTAAAGGAGCACGGATAAGGGTTAAAAATCAAATAGTCAAAACATTAAATACCTAGGAGTATACATAGAAAGAAACACTAGGATGAAAGCAAACATTGAATTTTATTTAAGTAAGTGGTAATCAAATTTTAAATGTTAACTATTAATATAAATATATTAAATAAACATTAACTATTCAATTGTTTTTTTCTCAATCAAGATTTTAATTTAAAAAATTATATTTAAAATAAAAACCAAATGAGTTTTGCTTTTTATTTCAGAAAAGAAAGATTTCTATTGATTTAAGCAGACTCTAAAAGATAGTTTATTATATAAATGTAATATGTTGGTTTCATTTCTATCGTATATGAATAAAAATAGGATGGATACAATAGCAATGGTGAAGAAAATATCCTTCAAAACTAAAAGTGTAAATGGATAAGGCGAAATATAATTTATAGTTATGAATATCTTGAAAGGGTGAAATCGCACAAGAGATATTTTATGAAGCAGCAGGAGAGAAGGGAAAATCCCGGAGACCTAAACGAGGGTGGCAATTATCCCTAGCTACAATGGAGGGGAGATGGAGTATCCGGCAAACCTCAGGCCAATTAGTGTGATAAGTGCATTGTATACACTACGTATGAATGTGGTGGTTGGAGAGGTTAGACGGAAAAGTGGAAACTATGGAAATAATATCCGACGGGTAAGTTGCGTCGGGGGAAGGAATACGGATAATATACTAGACTTTAACATTAGGACAGATTATTATAATCATAGAGCTGGGAGAAAAATAATAATAAAATAATAATAAAAATAGTCAATCCTTCAATTTAAGTAAGATAATCGTATTATATGCATCCGTACAAAAGTAGTTGTTCAAAAAAATAGTGTGAAATTTCTCTACAAGTTATATAATATATTTTTTTATAAATGTTAAACATAATTAAATCAATTACTTTCCTGGGTTTTATCACAGCGGAATGGATTAAGTTTTCAGAATGTATACTGTTATTTAAAAATTTTAGTCTAATACAAATGAGCATTTAAAGTGTAAATACTAATTTTAAAAAGGGATGTAATAATACGATGAGATTATATTTAACATCCACATAAATTATGAAGAATTAGTTGGACTAAACTTGCTACAATAATTGAAAGCAGTAATTAAATAAATCAAAAAACTAATACTACACTACACGCTCAAATCCCGACAAATTTATCAAAAAATAACTAGTAAATTATATCAACGCACAAATAATCAAAATTAGACCCAGAAAAAAAATTCTAATTATTTAACATTTGCGAAATTAAGAAAGTAGTTTTGGATAACAAAAATTTTGAAAACAAACTGGAAATACATGAAAGATTTTGTACGATTAATAATAATTCAAGAAATCTAATTAGTTTTCTAACTCACCAGAAAGCACCTGAAATACCCGAATTATAAATCCAACCTGAACTGTTTGAATAGAATAATATTAATATAACAAAAAACGAATTAATTTTTGATAGAAATGAATTAGGTGCATTACAAAAACAAATTTTTAAAAGGAAAGAAACAAGAAGCAGTTTAAACAGTTCTAAACAAATGTTTTGAATATGGTAAAAAGTACTTCCAAGGACTATATTTTTACGACCTTTTACAAACTATGTTAAACTTTCTATTAGCATAAATGATAACACAATACATATTAAATATGGTGGATATGTATTAATCCACCCAAAAAAATAGAATACCAAATCAAGTCTACTATCAAACTAAAATTTGGTTGATGAAAATGGAGATAAAAAGACATGTTAGCAACTAAAAAAACTGAATGATCATTCTAAGCAATTACTAACTCATTTCGAAGTGCTTCTAGAGTTTGAGGACGATGCTGCAAATTAATTAGTGTTCAGCCCATGATATCCCACACATGGCCTCGGTGACCAGGGCAACAAATTGATTTCACCGTATTCAAAGAAGTCCATTGTGGCTCTTGCAATGTGCGGGCGATCATTGTCCAGCTGAAAAGCTAAATTTACGAATGTCTGAAGATAGGGTAGGAGAGGAGGTTCCAGAATTTCTTCGATGTAAAACTTTGCGGTCATGTTGCATCTAACAAAGATTAGAGGTGAGCTAGAGCCATAAGCAATAACACCTCATATCATAATCCCAACAGTGTGATGAACGTGCCTTTAGACAAAAAATTGTGGATTTCTCTTTTCACCACGTCGTCTTCTGATTCTTTCCCGGCCATCACTAAACACTATATCATTTAATTCCTGGTCCTACATCAATCGGTCTCTACACCACTCGAAATGGTTTCGTTTATGCTCAGAAAGCAGACACTGCGGCCGGAATGAAAAAAGCCAAAAGTGCGAATCCGGCGGTAAACTGTTCGCATTCCAATCGGTTTTCCATACTCTTCCTACCACTGGTTTGCAATGGACCTGGGAGTGGAGAAACGATCTCTTAAAGCCAACAGTCTCAAACATCGATTTGTACGCTCTGAGATTTTTCGACGTGGTTCTGTAACTCCAGCTCTTCGTGTTCGACCCTCTTGATCCCATGCCCGACTACAACTTACTATAGTATCTAAACATCTGCGCATCCTGTCCCTAATTTCTTGGAAAGACAGTCCAGCTTCTCTAAGTCCAACTATCTATCCTATATTAAACTCAGAAAGATGAAAATTTCCGCGTCTTTGCACCCTATGCATTGTAAAAGTAAAAATGGTTAAAGTCACATTGTGCACAAATAAATAAACAAGTTAAATAAAAACCGAAAACTTTATCTTATACAGCTGAATTTTTAATTGTTTTTTTTTTCTTTTCACCAAGATAAGCGTAAATATAAAATTTTATCAAAATAAAATGATTTATACTGGGTGTTCGGAGTCAATATAATTTGGTGCATGCTTAGATTTTTGTCGTCGGTGACTGTCCAGTTATGTAGTTAACTAACAAAAGTTGGCTTTATATCATCATTTTGTTCTATCAGTTTATGTTGGATCATTCATTCTCTCGATATTTTGCCTCTTTCGTCTTCCTTATAGCCTCTCCACAGTTGGGATTGGCATTGAAGTCGCTCACAATATTGACTTCATGGAGTTATCAAATTCGTTGAGGATCTTTCCCAATTAAGTTTGAGTATAACTTGCAGGAATGTAGCATTCTATTATTAGAAATTCTTCCAGTTCAGACGTTACAAGGTTCTTTTTGTTGGTGCATGTTATGCGACCTTTGGAAATATTCATATTATTATTTATAATACAATACCCTTAGCTATCTTTGGTTTTGTTCGGCTATAATGGCCAGATCTATGTGCTTGTCTCTAGTGTTTTGGTCTAAGAGGTCAATCGCCCCTTTATAGCGACCCAGGTTGGTCTGAGTATTGGTAATTGCTTATTCTTGTGAGCCATTGTTTCTTTTTGCATTGAGAAGTTCCCAGTTCCAGTAATGTGCCTTTTTTGTCACAGATGGGACAAAAAGCCACGCCGCTGCACTCCTTCCGTTTGGTCATAATTGTGGCACGCTTTAGCCCTTGACCCTTCGCAGATAATGTTGTCTTGCTTATTTTGACTTCCGTCTCGTTAAACCACCCTATAATGTCTTCAGCAGCTTTAGATAGTTTTTCCCTGGTAGCCATACTATCTGTTTTGTATGGTCTGAATCTGTTGTCGCAATAATACTGCAATTGTTTTCTAAGGGCATTTATTCTACTGGTGCTAGTTTTAGACTATTTTCTATTTACAATAAAAGATGTTGGTGGTGCGAACGTACTCGAGAGCGCCCGATGGTTAATTAGGGGCTATGACAGCGCTCTAACACTATCCATGCCTCCAATATGTATTGTATCTTTACTGGTTTTATTCGTACCCATCACAGATACTTTCTTTCTCTTATTCGAGAAAGGTTTCCCTGTCAGTAGCTATCAGTAGTTGACCTTTCTTGAAGCTTTTAATTGTTCTTATAGCCTATGCAACTTTAGTATTTTGTAGCAATGAACATTGCTTTATATTCTTCCCCTTTTTTGTCCTCTATTAGAGAGTAGGTATTTCTTTCTTTCCTTCCTTGGGTCTTTATTTGGTCAGCTGCTACTGTTATTCGTGTAAATTATTACCTTTTGCTTGCTTCGTCCCCTGGATAATGGGCTCCACCATCTTTCTAAGTATGCTTATCCGCATACTATCAAAATGGCGCATCCCTATCCATTTATAATCAGTTGTTTCTTGCCTGAGCTTTTTTAGCTGGTCAAATCAATGTTGTTCTTTCCGTTTAGTTGGATCTTTGTGATTTGTCTGGTACTAGCTCACTTGTCCTAATTCTGTTTTTCTGCTTCATAATTGCGAAGTAACTTTTCCCCTTGGAGGGGTTTGCGTTATGGAGTCTCTCCTTTTGAGAACGCCCTCTTCCTTTCTTTGCCCAGTAATCATAGATGATTCTATACCAAATTGTTGCACAATGTTCTAATGTAGGATTAACTAGAGTGCAATCTTCAAAGTACTAGCCAAGAATTCAAAGGATATGATAACCAACCCTTTGTAAACTAAACCAAAAAAATGGGTTTATGACTATCTTAATTATCTACTTACATTACAATCAATTAGCTTTAGATTTTTGGATTGAATGCATACCCAACTATAATCGTTTATATTATAGCTAATTCCTCCTTTATATATTCAACGGTTCATAACATGTTTTTAAATCAGTCATGAAAAAAAATATGTATTTCATTTCAATACTGTGTTTAAAGAATGATGAGCTAATTTCTCGGGGTTTTGATTTTTAATGAGGCAGATTGTGCACACGATTCAAAGAACACATTTACCACATTAAAAATCACATCCCCGAGAAATCATTTGTCATTTATCTTTTTTTAAAGTCATGGGTTTTCGATCAGCAATACAGAATTATTAAAATTTTCGTCATCCTATAAATTAAATACGTTGGAAGAATCAAAATAAAAAATCATGAAAACCAAGTAGTTAATTTCGATTTAACCCCACTAAATAATCCATTCTTAGAAGTAATACCTATATTTCGTCCGAACTAATAATATTATAAAACTTCTCAGTGTTTTCTTGATCCACGCTTTTTTGAAATAATCCTTAGGTATAAATAAGTCGCTCTCTCTCTCTAATCTAGACATTTAACTATCTCGAAATGTACATCTAGTAAAAAAACAATTTGTGACGAAAGTGTTAGTGTTTCAATACATTTTTTTAATATCCAAGATTGTCAAACTAATAAACATGTCGTTTATTAGTTTGACCTAAATACATAATTTAATACTAATATCAAATAAATATAATTTTAAGTTAGTAACAATATTTTTTGTATTTATATAAAATAAATCAATTATTAATATTGTATAATACGAAGGCAATATTCATAAGTTAAAATTATCTATTCAATCTATTAATGTAGGTTAGGGTTAACTGAAAAGTTTCAGGTAATTATAAAAACTTAAATAATCAATAAGATTGTAGTTTATTTGTTATATATATTTGATGTATATTAAAAGCTTATGGAACAACCCAGCCAGCCAGACACCCCTCTAAAAAAATTAATGGACAAAAAATTCATAATACCTTTTATGAATAAATAATACATCATGTTTACATGTGGTCATTTAATTGAAAACATAATATTTACTTCAATAATATTTGCATCTATATCTCTACAGCAGTTACAGTTAATATTAGGAAGGTCGCTTTTTATATTTCGGCAATAGAGAATAAAAGAAAAATAAGTATTCATCGTATTCACCCATGGGTTTTCAAAATATTCTTCATAAATGTCAATATATTTTTACATGCGCTTAAGCTAATTTTCAAAATACTTTTTCTCCTTTAGGGTACGTCTAATACATTCCTTCGAATGCATCAAACACTTCTTCAAACATCGAAATACGTTTACCTAATGATTTAAGTTTGATTTGCTAGACTAAAGAATGCCAAATCAAGACTTTACGGCGGAAGAACCATCAATTCCACTATTTCAGTTCTCAAATAGGTCACATTGTAAAAAATATTCACACGAAAACGTTGACGACTTACGCATAGACTTTTTAAGTAACTCTACTGACAAAAATTTAAGCTCTACATCAGAGATATCGGCTGTCGTCAGATGGCAGCACCTGGATAGTCCATTTCCGAAACCCTCGTATTTTGGGTAATTTTAACTTTAAACGAAATACAAAATAATAATTATTATTATCAAAAAAATAATCGAAATTTAATCTCGCATTACTTATATTTATTATTCTATTGATGATTACAATTTTTCTAATTAAACAATTATTAATTCCCCGCATTTTCTCAATTACAAAATTAGCGCTTTGTTGCGTCATTCCATCTAATTATCGCCACTCCGACGACATCATGGAACACAAAACGGGCGTTAATTAAGCCCCGAATAATAATAATAATAATAATTGTGCCCAAAAAAAAAGTAAATTGCAAAGCTTACCCTGGACGTGATTAATTGTCGGCGTCGCAAGGTGGAAATTACAATCGCGCCCTCCTCGCCTTTTTAATATAATAGAAAGCTCTCTAATGGCTCATTGTTTTATGCAACATCATACCCGTTTTATTATTTAAATTATGGCGGTGTTTCGCTTCGAACTCCTGCATTTATTAATTATTCGAAGGATCGGTTCAGCAGCCGAACGGGCGCGATTAAACCATTAGGCTCTGATAAATTAATAGTGTAAATATATAGAATTGGTGGAAATAAATTACAAGATTGCGTGCAGACATGATACATGTTTACAACTTGAAATTATGGATTTGGTGTTGATGATTTCTGCAGATACGAATAGAAATACAGTCGACTCATGTTGACCGAAATTTCACTATAAAGAGTTTTTCACTATATAAAGAGTTACATATTAGAAAAGATTTTAATAAACATTTGAAAGTTTAAATACATAGCATGTACATAATATACATTTCGTACACATTACATATGTATTTACAGGGCTTAATAGTACATCGGAAATAAAAAAGAATACATAATACAAAATCTGTTAATACACACATACATATGTACATTTTAAATTAGTGTAGTCTTGAGAAATTGTTAAATAACATACACTAAGAAAAATAATCAGATATTTTTTTTTTGAAAATTACTCTAAAAAATAATTGTCGCTCAACAAAATTCTCACATTTAGTGGCCAAAATCTTAATAAATGCATAAAAATTTATATGAAACTCCGGTAAAAAATTTATTATATAGAGTGTTCCTAGTTTACAGATTCACTATATGCAGAGCTTTTTATATGAAATTTCATTAAAATATTCTGGGGCTTAAAAAATTGCACTATATAGAGTTTTTCACTATAAACAGTGTCAACTTTAAATTAAAAATGCTAATGTATGTTGCTAATTGCAAGTAACGAGAAGGGCCTTAGAAGTAACCAAAATTGTGAAATTGTAGTACCAGAAAGCACCATCAGAAGACATTTCCTGAGTCATACTGACAGCCACAGGAGGCGTCACCTGACAGTGACTAGTGTGGTTTTTCTTGCAGTCAGAATAGGCACATCGTAAAACTGTTACATACATTTTGGTTTTTGCTCGGCTAGAACCCAGTGAAAACTGTTATGATAATACAAATTGCTTGCAAAGGATATTTGCTTACTAAAACTCAAGAGTAATAATGGTTTCCACGAATGGTTTGCCCTTCAACTGCTCGGCAGTACTTTATACTCATAAAATATCGATTGATCTAAAGGACATATTATTCTGGAGCTCAATTCAGCGCATTTTGACCTTTGATTTAAGGAACCAAAAAATGTCAGCAAAGTTCATGAATATACTTCTCACCGAAGATCCAAGTGTTTTTCAACAGTCTCACCTCATCCAAAAAATAGGCAGTTGAAATCGAGTGTAAAATTAACCTATGTGTTATTTCATATCAATAGAATCGCACACTTAAAAGTTGTTCCTTAAACAAGTTTTTCAATGTCAAGGACATGAAATGCAAAGCTATGGAAGTGGTAGTAGTTATCTAGGTGGATAAGTGCTCAATGAGGGAAACCCTTTACCCCTGATATGACAAAATCTCGCCTGGACTATCTAATGAGCCAACTGGACTAAATTGCACGTGTGTAAGGTTTATCACCACCGATTTAAATGACATAGACGGGATTATGTCAAACATGCTATGGGCTGTCTATCACGCAACTATTCTGAAGAGGCGAGATCCCTGCTGTACTGGTGGTGCAACAAATTAGCAATGGCAAGTCGTAGGGCTTGCGGTGCGACGAGATCTTCTACGTAGACACCAGGTGGGAGGCAACGCCGTTTGCAAGTTGAAGAAGGCAGCAGCAAGAGTAAGAGTTGACCTTAATCATGTGGTGAGGAGTAGCAGGACGGTGGTCTGGAAGAAAGTCGACAAAAAAATTAACGAAGAATCTATTGGCAAACCATTTTGAATTAGAGCGAAGAAGTTGAAACTGGTCCATCCTAGTCTCAACGTGCTTGTACCGAGAAGGAGCGAAGCGGCCGTGGGTGCCCTTTTCAACGAAATCACTGCTTACGCCACCCCGAATGGGTCCTACCTACTGGGATGATACGTTTATTGCTTAAAGGGGTTAGAGAATCTGGAGCTATTTGCTGCAATACCTCGACGTAAATCACCTAAACTGAGGATATTGCAAACTCTACGTTAATGGAAGTATGTAACAAAAATTCTGTTACGTTTAATTTATAATTAATTTTCCTTCCATTTTGTTGAACTCTAATATAACTTTTGATATTTCAACGTCAATTTAAATAATTAAATTCAAATTATTGAGATTTATTGCAGGAAATCCATGAATTGCATGGTGTTATGAAGAGGATGACCTAACTTGGTCTACGCTACGATATTTAACGAATGTTATCATATCAGGAATTCAAGCTGGAAATATTTATGTTCCAAACTAGACAGAGATGCAAATTTACAACAAATTGCTTAAGCACTTTTTTCATCTCAATATAATGCTAGAGAGTATTTCCTAAACTTTTTGATATTTGGTCAATGTGTATTCAATTTTGGAAATTATTATGGAAATATTGAAGGAAAATTCGATAACTTTCCCAAGATAATAGAAAACCTACATCATAAATCCACATTATAGGTTCTTCCTAAAATATTCGAAGTAGTTAGGGTAAATTTGAGAATAGCTTGCAAGAAAATGTACATCAATACAATTTACAGAAAAGGATGTGACGTATACCATACTAAAGGTGATAGAGTTTGAAAAGGAATCTATGTGATGTCCAATGCGGAAAATAATTTTTTTAGTAAGCTGGCTCATAAGTATATTCCATGTGTGGTCACCGAAGTTAAATAACGTCTTATTTATTTAGTATGCTCATTTTAGTGGATTCTTTCTTACTACTAGTAAACTGGGTATACTATTTCAAAATAGCATGCCTTGGGTTTAAGTAACATTAAACTGTTGAAGTTTAAATTTTAAATGAATCACAAGTGTTTTGTATTGACTTTCGAGGTCATTGGAAGTTCCGTTGCAGTTAATGGGCGCAGAAATTGGCAATTGTTAATTGTATCTTGGAGGGTATTAATAAAGATTGTGAACAATATAGGTCCATAGTGCGAACCCTGTGGTATACCAAACTTAACATTTATCGAATCAGTTGTAAAATCGTTAATGCGAACATACAGGTTATAGGTTAGGTTATAGGTTACTTAGGGTACTAGTGAGGTGTGTTAGCCTCTTATGAACTGCGACCTAACAGATCTATTGTTCTACCCTTAAACAATCACTTCCCAAGTAGTCCCACCTGCTAACTTTCTTGGGGGTGATACTGCTCACTTATTCGTGGTATAATTGATCCCTACCGAAGTATGATAAACGCTTGTGAACAATCGCGACACAAGTGCATAGTATGTTCTCGGTCATTTTAATGCGAACATATTGGACACGATCTTTAAGAAATGATGATATCAATCAAACTGTATATCTGCAAAACCCATATGATTCCAGTTTAGCCATTAAAATACTATAATCTACCTCTAACGCCTTGGAAGATCGATGATTAATTAACTTTGATATTTCAACATCAGTTTAAGTAATTGAATTAATATTATTGAGATTTATTCAAGGCAACCTATGTATTGCTACCACTAGGATGAGAAGCGGAAATTTTTGTGTTAAAGAAAGCATTTTTAACCTTTTTTTTGCATATTTTGGTATTCTAGACGGAGATGGGTGGAGGTAGAATCTTTTGCGCAGTCTAGTCTCGTGTATAATTTTAGGTTTTAGCTTCAAACTTTTCAACGTTTGTTGTCTGTAAAAATCTGATAAAATGTTTAATGGAATATTTGGTTGTTACTGCTAAAAATTTCCATTTGCCGTCAGTATCGTGTTGTCTAATTGTAGTCACAAACATGGGTGAAGTAACAGATAAGCTACAAATAATTTTTATCAAAATCATGGTTCATGTTTTTTTGTGAAGTTAGACCACACATCCTTGCTAGTTGCTTGGCACTAGAGATGGACAAAGTAGTATATTGTTCTTTAATTAAAATTTTGAGCGCTAAATTATAATGAGCTATTATAATTTACTGGAATTAGTTTGAATTTCCGCCTGTGTAATCTACTAGAGTCTCCATGAAGAGGGTTAGAAGAACGACGTCCGATCCTAGTCTTATTCCTAAAGCCAATAGCAAACAGCCGATTCCGAACCAGAAACGAAAACAGGTTTATAAAAACTAAAGCCGTGGAAAGCCGAATTCTTCGGTCAAACGCAAGCTGGGAAAACAAGGAGCGGCCCTACATTAGACCTACCAGGAGACGAAAAATTCTACGTTGCGCTTTGAACTCGATCATAATTTTAAAATCATTTTTTGTTTATATGCTTGTGTGTACTGATTCCCATTACAAAAGAATATTAATCCATTTAACTTACATCCACAAATAAAACTGAGCAGCACAAATACAAAACATAATTTCCGTTGCAAGTACGCCTTCGATAACCCTTACACTGTCGTTTCACTGATAAACACCTATCTTACGAAAGGAATATTTCCGCAACGTTACAACAGGGCTCGGTAAGTCCTGCTACCGAGTGATAGGAAATCTCTGTCGACAACTAGGCGCCACAGGCTATATTGATTAGTCATGTAGCTTGGTAAAACAGGAGACCTAACTAATCGTCAGTACTGTTTTCAAAAGGGCTGATTGACCGTGCCCTGAAGAAGGTCGGCAAGGTCACCAATGAAATCAACATGAGTTCTCTAATAAGAAGATGACATTGCTTTGCAATGACAGTGTATGTCAAGAAAGTCTTCAATTTTATTCCCTGGTCCACCATAATGAAGACCCTGAAAGAAAAGTAGTAAGAGCACGTAGATGTGGGAAGTTATGAGCCGGAATCCATTCTTGGCATCGCCTTGTGGAACCTAGCCCACAACGGCATTCTCTATTAGGTTTCTTCGACGAATAATCATCGCTCGGAGTGGAAAGTTTGGGGAGAAAGGGATTACCAATATCTCGGAGTGAATAGCGTAGTCGGAGCTGGATGTCATCATCATGTGACTTTTGAAACGACTTGTGGACGGCTGTATAAAAATCCTTGGCCCCTAAATTAGAACAAACAAACGCTTAAGACGCAGCCAGAAGTGCAGGCGGTGGCAGGAACAGCCTGAGCCTTAGTCCTCTAACACTAATCATCATCAGAATTTCGGATATTGATAAGGCCGTGAGGTTAGCAAAGGAGACTATTACTAACATCTTGGAGTGGGTGGCGAAAGCGGGGCTGAATATTACACCCATGTGACTTTCGAGGTCGTCAAACTTGGGGTTTGTGATCATAATGAAATTCTTCTATAGAAGTCAGTAGTAAAGGTTTAGGCCTACTGGCAAACATCAGCGATCAATCGGAGGAGAGGAGAAGGTTTATGCAGGGAGTCGTAGGCACCAAGCTTCTATACGCGGCCGCCAAAGGCGTAGGCAGAGACAAGATTTACAATGTCCAAAATAACGAAGAACGGTAGCTAATCGGCGGATGACAGAAAATATATAACAACAGCGAAAAAGATACCTGATGCAGATTCTGACGGAGAATTTGAGAAATATATCCACAGAATTAGAAAGGTCTTGCATTCTGGTGTGTTGTAACTCCATGATTGTTCTCACACACCAAAAATCTAACTATTAACAACAACTGAATTCTGGTATCCTCTGATGTCCAGAGCCTCTTCACGTCAAGTCCAGTTCGCAACTTTTACATAGAAAATACCAAAAACATTATCATTAAGAGAGCCATTAGGAATGGTAATAATCTCCTAAACAACCAAAATGAACTATTAACAAGTTAGAATCTCTTCCCGCAATTAACCCCATTATAATTTTAAATGGTTATTATTGACCAAAACACGTATCAGGAAACTGAATATAACAATATGAAACTAAACAAGGATTTTAATTTGAAATTACCTAACATTATAATTTCATTTCGTCCAGCCCTAGATAAGAGGGAATCACGGGAATCTGTCATACCACCTGATGCAGATTCTATTGGAGTACGGATGCTTTGGAAAGTACCTCCACAGAATTGGAACGGTCTTGGACGAGGAGTGTTCTCGCGAGGTGAAGAACGCGCGGCATACCTTCTTCGAGTGCCGACGATGGCCTAGTAAGCGGAAAGTACTAAGCAAGGTACTGAGGGCAGCCAGTTCCACCCGGAGGGCTCGTACAGACTACGTTAGACGATGAAGATAAATAGAAAGTAGTGAACCGGGCAGATAAATAAATCCTTCAGGAAAAAGAAGCCGTCCACTCAAATTTTTGGTTTTATATTTGAAGTATGTTGCATAACTGATAGACGTGGTAACTATTTTTGTTATATATAAAAAATTAAGGAGAACAAATTTTATATATCCACAATAATTATTATTATTTATACAGATTGGATCACCTAGACACAAAACAGATATTTTCCTAAAATTAAGAAATATTTTCTGCTCTTTTGGTGGAACCAACATTTTAAAGTTGGGAGAAGTAATACACTTTTTAAATGGAACATAACAAATGTAATACACTATGTTATATTTAACAAGTGCATCACTTGATCCAATTCAAAAATTTGGTCATATCAAGAGAGTAGTATTAGAAGTATCGAATATTTCGCAAATTCTCCCAATTACGAAATATAGCCTGCTATTAAGGAAATACTTAATTTCTATCAAACTTATATTTATGCAAGATCAATTTTCTACTGCATCCGTATCCATAGCTAACACTAGAGATAACAATAGTAAAAATTTTAAATATTTTAATAACTTAATCAGAATATTTAATTAATTGCTCACTTAATCCGTGGTGAAACATATTTGAAAAATCTTGATTAGAAATTGAAAACACTTGGTTTGTTTCACAGAATATTTATTATTTTTTCTCCGACTAGTTTCGACAAAATGTCATTATCAAGGAGTAAAAAATAATAAATATTCTGTGAAACAAACCAAGTGTTTTTAATTTCTAATCAAAACTTAATCAGAATAACCAAAATTGCACCATAGACATTGTATTGTACTTTATCTTTAATTAGTGGGAGATCTATTTAAATTAAATTAATTAGACAGAAAGAGGAATACTTTCACCAATTAGTGACAAACTATTAGTGTCCCTTGTGTTCGTTCATTCCTTCCACCCCTCATTCGTTCTTTGTTCGGTGTCGGGATGGGTAAATGAGAGTTCGGCCTCGGCCGCATTGTTTTATTTGCGATAAATTGACGCGAAAGTTGATGGGACTTATGAATATTTAAACGGATTTAATATCTGGCGCGAAGGAAGTATTAAATAACGAAAGCTGGCGGAGCAAAGAGGACCCTCCAAACTTTATTAACATCCCGATTTCGAATACTTTAATCCGGTTTTTACGTCCTTCCCCCCCATATTTCATCCGGTGCGACGGAGTTAATTGCTTATTGAATAAGGTACAAAAAAGGGGGGATTATGAATATATACTGGAGCGAAAATTGAGCCGATTATTATTTTTTTTATAGCATTAATAAAAGAATATTTACGTATTGTTTTTCTTTTCAGGTCGAATTTGTGGCAGATACGCTGCGATTAAACTTATTAGAGTTGGGACGTTCCGGAAACAACCTGATTTCGGTCGCGGGTCGCCTTGAGTATAAATGTCCTGCTGGGGAGACACACGACCCCATTACGTTCACCACCAGGGAATCACATCTGGTGAGTATTTTTCTCTACGGTTATAATTTCTAACATTTATCAAGCTAATGTTCTTACAAACACGGTATTATTAGGATCAAAAATTAATTTAATACAAGCAAATTACATTACCTAACACAAAAAATTATTTGTAATATGCTACATTTTTTTGGTATCATTTAATTTAATTTATACATCATTTAAGTTAAATTAAATTCATACATTAAATATTTCTTTTTATATTCATGTTTTAAATAATAAGAGTAAAGAAACATTTATCACAACTCGATTATTTTAACACGATTAAGAATTAAATTCAATATACACCTATGTATCCCTTGATCATTGCACACTTCCCCACACAATTCTCTCTCGCCTATGTGCCGCTAAATAATTTAGTGGTGTGAATTTTTCAGCGTCGCCCTTGAATTGAATAATTTACGAGGTGCGAATTCGTACTGAACATAATCGATAGTTAAAAGCGGAAACGGCGTGATATTTCCGGGATAATGGATACGTTTTTCCGCCATTCTCGGTGTTCCCTAGGGACTACCTTTGTTCCCCATCCCCTTCAAAGAGACACACTAACTCTCCGTTTCACTTATTTCTGTTGTCCTTTTCAGATATTACCACCCTGGAACGCCAAGAAGTCGGGCAACATATCTTTCAAATTTCGCACTAACGAGCCGAATGGTTTGATCCTGTTCAACGGCGGGATTCGACCTCCGAGGGTAAGATTCATTTTGCTTTTCATAATTTAATAATAATTAGGAAATATTTATAACAAATTAATATTATTGAGCAAGTCATGGCAATTTATCAAGTTATTGACTATTTTAAAAAGAAAACATAAATCCGTATAAATACGCCTGTCCTCGAGGCTGGTTAAATTAGTTAGGGTCAAAACTTTGGTGCGACTGCAATTTGTTCTAGTAATGCCTAGTTGGAAACATACCTTTTTAAGAAAGAAGTCCAAAGATGAATAAATAAATAAACAAATAAATAAATAATGTTTAATAAAAATCTATTTTGAACCCGTTCGAGTTGAAGCACAGAATTAGAATAAAATGGGTACCAAATACAAGTCGCATAGTCTAGTTGTGACCTTACTAAAGTAACATAAAGTAGCTGCTGTGTTGAAATAGAGAATCTTTTACCAAACCGAAATATAAAACCTAATGTTTGCATGGCTTTACAACAGGTGCTATCGATGTGTTTGGCAAAAGAGAGACGATAATCAAAAGTCACGCCAAGGTCATTAATATATTTAACTGGCGATAGCAAATTTCCATTAATATAATAATTGCGTTCAGATATATGTCCTCTGCCAAATGATATTGAGTAACACTTTCTGATATTTAGAAATAGACAATTGTCACAACACCATCTACATATATTGTCAAGGTCAGTTTGAATTAAAACATGGTCTAAAGGACTGTTAATTACACGAAATATCTTTAGATCGTCAGCGAACAAGAGCAAATTACAGTGAATAACGTATGAGGTAATGTCGTTAATAAATAATAGGAACAAAATTGGACCCCTGAGGAACACCAGATGTTACCGCAATAGCCTCAGATATATAGCTGTTTAATCTGACAAATTGCTTTCTATTGCTGAGGAAGCTATATAGCCATTTCGTAACTGGAATGCCGAATCCAAGATGCTTAAGTTTGCGTATCAAGATGGTATTGGAAACACGATCAAAGGCCTTTGTGAAATCAGTATAGATTGACTCAACCTGTTTACTACCTTCAAATGCCTCTAACAGAAATGACTGATATAAAATCAAATTAGTTAAAGTTGATCTACCTTCTTGAAAGCCATGTTGCTCATTACAAATTACCTGTTTACATGCCCACCTCAACTGAATAGCTATTAATTTATCAAATAATTTCCGTATAACTGAAGGTATAGCTATACCTCTATAATTAATAACATCGTCTCTGTTGCCTTTCTTATGCATAGGTGTTATATAACTAGTCTTCCAAGCTTCGGGGAATATATCTAATTCTAGCGATGCACTAAATAATATGTACAATGGAATGGAAATAGAGTATATACAACGCTTTATAAAGTAGGCTGGCAAATTATCAGGTCCAGAGCTGCAAGAATCGGGTAACAATTGTATGGCATTAAATATGTCTTCAACATTGACACTAAACTTATTCAAATCGACAACACTATGTTTAGGTTGATAATTAACATGTGGCACTTGGGGTTCATTGTAAACTTCAGAAAAATAATCAGCAAACAAGTTTGCACATTCTTGTCCCGAGGCACTAGATTTACCGTTCAGTTTCATAACTTTAGGATAACTGGCAGTTTTACTTGTTTCGTTGATGTATGTCCAAAAAGATCTTGAGTTTGCACTAATTTTACCTTCGACTTCTTTCAAGTAAACGCCATACAGTCTGTCACTCAGATCCTTGCATTGGGTTCGTAATGATTTAGACTTAACGTAATCATTTGGTGAGCCACTAGCTTTGCATTGAGAATGAGCTTGCTTTTTTTCCTTGATCAGAGTAATTAAATTCTTACTATACCACTTAGGGTAAGATGATGACCAAATCCGTTTTATTGGAAAATATTTGTTTAACGTATATTCAATTATGTTGTAGAATTTTTCTACGGCTGAATTTATATTATCGTCCGATAGGTATTCGTCCCATTTTATATTTGATAAAAAGATATTAATGTCAACGTAGTTTGCAGCTTTAAAGTCATATACAAAGCTATCAAGCTCAAGATTGTTTGGAGTTTCCTCACCATTTAACGAAATCGTATACGCTATATGATGGGCACTGGGCGAGGTTATAGGATCCTGGGATATTGTAAATTCTAACGATGTAATGTTGGAAAATGCCAAATGCAAGAAAATGCCGCGGTTGTTGGGAATTGGATTTACTTGTGTAAGGTTGTGAAATTGAAGACACTCAGCTAAAAACTGACCATGGATAGATTGGTTATCGTCAGATAACATTGAATTTGCTTCATTGCTCCAAATCACTTTCGGCATATTAAAATCTCCACATAAAATATATTTGTGATTAGTATACTGGTTAAAGATATTATCAATACACGTGCAATACTGTTGATACGTCGTTAAATTGGATGCAGAAGGAATAAAAACCGTAGATATAATTAAGATTTTGTTTTAGAGATGTATTAGAGACGTAAACGTCTCTGCAATGTTCTACTTTTCAATTTCCCTGAATCAACCGACATCGCCGCAAAAACTAGAGATGATTTCGCTAGTGTGTAAAAAAATCTTGGAACCGCGCGGTCTATATATTACTCCTCAAAAAATTTTAAGATTGGGCACAAGTCAACGGAACGATAGATCCATGCCCCTAAAAATTATGATTTTACAAAATGAACTGGAGGCTAAGAGCAACACGATATACCAATTTCGGGAGGATCACACAAAAAAATAAATAGACTACTTCAAGAAAGTCAAACTCGAACTTATTACAAGAACAGCTAAGATTAAACAAAACTGGCCATCAAATTTAACAATGACGTCCATTTATAGCAACAGCAAAGCCATATACACTTACAGGTGATATTTCAAAAAGCTAATGGTATATTACCAAAACTGTGGTGGTATTAGAAGTAAACTTAATGATCTCTTGATGTCAGTGAATTGTAACGATTTCGATGTTATTACATTAACAGATACTTGGTCGTATGATGACATATCAAATGCCTAGTTACAGTTAATTATAACTTATTAATATATTAAAAACCCTAAAACTTTTGTATCTTAACATTTTTCGCTAGCCCTCTTAGTTTAGGAGATATTCGACCGTTTCCATACATATCAGCAACCCTGTATATATCTGTCGTAGGCGAATTGGAAAATCAGGCTTATTGCAAAGTGCGCCGTCGTAATGCAATGTGCCAGGCCAATTAGAAAATCATTCAGAATTTTCCAATTAACCTGATACTTTTTAGGCTGATTGCAATTAGCCAATACTCCTCTAGGCGAATTAGAAACTCTCAATAATTTATTCAAATCGCCTGGTTTGGTCCAGGCTTATTGCGATAAGCCTTACAGAAGCACACAATTTTACGAATCTAGTCGGTGCATTGAAACAACAGAGTCATCGGATGCATGCCGAGAGTCCAGCTCCGTTTGCATCAACAGTCATGTGTTTTCCATTAGTGACAAATATTATTGAGTTTTTGTAAGGTACGTCAGATATTTTAGTACCATACGACGCATTTAATGACAAAAGCGCAAATAAATTATTACTTTGATTTGACTTTAGAAGTTTTGTTATTTATATGTCAGAATTTTTTTTTCGGCTTAGGTTAGAATATAAGTTTCACAGTTCTATATACAAAAAAAGAGCAAAAATAGAGGGCACTTTAAAAGTATGCCTTATTTTTGGAATTTTTTTGTTTTGACATTATGTTTGCAAATTATAAACCAAAGTAGGCGTTTAATAATACATTTCCTGACAAATGTTATCTATCTGTCAGTTACTATCACCCTGTTACAGACTTTTATGGAACAACATCCATTTCGCTCTAATTTAAAACCTACGTTTCGTTGAGGTTTTCTTAGTTAGTGTTGATTTTTCTCTGTGAAACTTGTCATTCACACGGTGTACTGTACTGTAACAAGTCATAATGCCTTTAGGCCTTATTGTTGTGACAAGGATTATAGCATCGATTGAAGATGGGGGAGGAAAACGTTAAACTGCAAGGAATGTTGGAAAAAGCCTTTGTGCTATACAAAAATTGTATCAGCGTTACTTGGATACTGACCTGATAACCAGAAGATCGGGATCAGGGCGAAAAAAAGTCACCACGATCAGAGATGACCGTTTTTTTGGTGTCTACAAGTTTGCAGAATAGAACAGCATCTGCAGTTTATCTACGTAATCAACTCCATGAAGTTAGAGATGTAAATGTTAGTGAATGGACCGTTAGGAGAAGGCTTTGGGTTGTTGGATTGTCTTGTAGAAAGATGGCTACAGATCCACCTTTACTTTACAACTCCAACATCGTGTTGGCTTTTGCCCGAAATCACCGGACATGGATTAATGAGGACTGGAGCACAGTACTGGTTTCAGATGAGTCGCAGTTTTGCCTCAATACACTTCAGTTTGTATTGATGAGCGACATCCATTTGGCGGTGGGTCGGTTATGGCTTTGGCAGGAATTTCTACCGAAGCACGCACAGAGTTGGCCTTTATAGAGAATGCCTCTCTGACAGCTCACAGATACATTACGGAGGTACTCGAAGATCACGTTATGCCCTTCATGACTACTAAAGGCAAGCGCGGCATTTTCATGCAAGATAATGCTAGACCTCACGTAGCCAGAGTTGTCAGAGATTATCTGGATGAAGTAGGAATTTCGCGGTTCGATTGACCAGCTGTCAACCCGGACATGAATCCCATAGAACATGTATGGGATGACGTATCAGAAAGCACACACCTGCTCCAAGAACTGCCCAGGAGCTAAGACTGGTGCTATTGCAGGATTGGTATAATATCGACAAAAATGTGATCGTTAATTTAATTCAAAGTATTCCTCGTCGACTTCAAGCAGTTACTAATGCAAGAGGGGGTAATACTCGTTATTAATGATAAGTTTTTTTTATTATGTTTTGTTCCATATTAGTCCTAGGAACAAAAATTCGAACTTGGTCTGAACTGTAAATTTGTAATATTTCCAAAATAGACAATAAAAACAATAAATATGCTCTACGATTCAACATTGCTTTTTTAATTTAGTGTGCAAAATACAGTGCAATTGTTTATAATTTGCAAACATAAAGTTAAAACAAAAAAATTAATAAGTCCTAATTTTAAAGTCACCTCTATTTTTTGCTCGCTAGTGTATTATATTCAAAATTACTTTAAGTAATTTAACATTTTTATTAATATTTTTTATATGTATTTTTTAAATTGCCGACCATTTAACATTAACGCCCCTGGTATCATTATTATTTTATAATATGACAAATAATGAAAAAACGAAGGTCACTCATCAGTGTTGGTTTAAAAATAACCGTAAAATGTGAGCTTAATATTGGTGTTCGTTTTAAGCTTATTTTATATCAAATTCAAAGCAAAATTTTAAAATAAGTGAACAGTGGTGAACTTAAGAAGAACTGTGTGTGGTCATTAGATAATTAGTAAGAAATTAGACCAGGAACGGTGAGCACAACCTAGTTTGTGAGCGAAATGTCAATACAAACGGGAAAATTTCGTAGATATCGCTAATTTTATTAGCAACTTGAAATGTATGTAGATATTGACTATAATGTCAATGACTTATTAAAATCGTGATTTTCAACAATTAATTCTGACCAAACGGTGTGTGCGATTTCGAAACAAACACTTTACCGGGATATCTTCACAGCTTAAAGAATACACCCCAAACCATCAAATATTCATTTAAGTTTTTTTTGGCGAAAAGTCTCCGCTGACGCAGAGTAGAATCCAGTCCGGTTTTATTATGAATTACTAAAAACTTTTAAAATATTCTCTAGAGTGGTATGGCCGACAAGGTAGAAGATACGAAGAATAAAAACAATGACGAAAGTGATGAACTTTATAACATGAAGCATAATTTTAATAAAAACATGATAGTATTATTAAAAGGCCATGGACCAATGCAGCCGTAGAAGACGCCATCCGTTACATTTTAGATTCATATAATCTAAAAACAAAGAAGACTAGTAGGCAATATAGAGTAACTAGAAAATACGACACCATGGGGGTAGGTGGAAAACGAATGTTAATAAAAAAAAGGAGATGTAATGAGGATCATGTCATAGTAATACTTCCTACTGAACAATACTTTGACACACTTCTTCTGTATCATCGCGCCACCGGGCATGGCGGGAGAGATAAAATGCTGTTTTCGTTGAAAAATAAATTTTATGTTACTAGACCTGCAGTTGAAACTTTTCTTTCACTTTGTAAAATTTTCAATATGAAAAATCATCAACAAGATCGTAATATTGTTGTACGACCACTCACTACTAGAGATTTTAATCTTCGAAGTCAAGTAGATTTGGTTGATTTTCAATCAACTCCCTGTAGAGATTAAAAATGGTTAATGAACTACCAGAATCATTCAACAAAATATTGTCTTCTTCGCCCTTTGAAATCGAAACGTGCTGCTGAAGATGCGTTGGAATGAAGATATTTTTAGACTTCAGTGCACCTCACATCTTGCAGAGCGACAACGGACGTGAATTTACCGCTAATATTGTCACGGAACTTACAAGTATGTGGCCCGATTGTAAAATATTACATGGAAGACCACGGCATCCTCAGTCACAGGGTAGTGTGGAACGCTGCAATCAAGATATAGAAAATATGTTACGTGCTTGGATGGACGACAATGGAACTACAGATTAGGGAATAGGCAGCCGTTTTGTTCAGTGGCAAAAACACAGTTCAAAATACAGAATTATAGGTAGAAGTCCGTTTACCGCACTTTTTGGAGTCTAACCCAAATTAGGACTAGGCTCTACAAATATGCCGCCAGAAATATTAGAAAATATTGGCAAAGAAGAAGATCTAGAACAGTGTATTTACAAGGAAACAAAAGCTGCAAACGCAGAAGACGTTGCTAACTTGGAACAAGATGTTGGTATAATTTGTTCAAATAGTTTTAATGACTCATGCTATTTATGTTCATCAAAAATTCGCAAAATTTGCAACAGACAGAAAGATATTGTTTCGGAGCTCCAAAAAGCATACGAAGGCCAGAAGAGAGTGGCGGAAAAAAAGATTGAAATTTGTAAAAAAAAAAAACTAAAATCGTTTGCTGTTAGAGACTGTTCTATTAAATATCCCGAAAGTTGACCGTGGCCCATTAGACTGTCCAAATTTAATTGGAAAAATCTGAAGGATAAAAATTATGTATCCCAAATAGGTACAAAAAGTGGGATTGTTAAAACGTGGTGTACTAGAGGATATTTTCAGGTTTCTGGCACACAAATCCGTGGAGATATCCCAGAAAAATACATACCAATAAGTTTGGAGGTCAGGGCTTTAGTAGCTGCAAGTGTTAAATATCAACATCTCAATGCCAAACAAAAAAGTGCTTGTATGAGAAGGCAAATAAAATGTGCTCATCGAAGTGCCATAAAAGTTCAACATGCGCAAATAAATAATGTAAAACTATAATTTCTGATTAAATGTTTATTTTTTTAATAATTTGTTTATTAAAACTGTTACCTATTCTATCCTAATGGAATCTTAAACACACCGCTCTTAAATGCGACGTACTCAATCGGTCCACAGGGGCTATACAAAGGGATTCTTCCTTCAGTGATGATACGAATTGAAACACTAGTTTTTTTAACGTAACGTGTTACGCTCCTTATGTTTTTTATGGCTTATCGCAATAAGCCTGGCTAAACCAGCCTGATTGGATATTTTTCAACTAGCCTAGAGGTATGTTAGCTTATTGCAACAAGCCTAAAAAATAGCAGGCTAATTGAAAATATATTTATGATTTTCTAATGCGCCTGGCACATTGCAAAATGACTAGGCTTTTTGCAAAATGCCTGATTTTCTAATTCGCCTACGACATATCTAACTCAGCATACATTAGTGACACCGTCAATGCGCACATACTCACTATTTCTAAAGAAGATGTTTTTAATCTGATTTTAAAACAGAAGATTAGTAAAAGCCCTGGTCTTGATGGAATATAGAGTTTCTTCTTGCTACACCGCATTTATTCTCTGTGTGGTCCTATTTATAAAATAATGTCAAAATCGTTGCTAATAGGTATATTTCCAAGCAGATAAAAACTTATATTATAACAATATACAAATCTAGCCAACCTGATTTGGTAAAAAATTATCGAGGAGTTTGTCTTCAATCAATAATTCCCAATTTTGTTGAAGATATGTTAGCATGGATGTCTCATCAAATAAATACACCACAGCAACATGGCTTTGTCCTTAAAAAATTCAAAGTCTCAAACTTGCTATGCTATAAACATACTCAAACGCTTTGGAAAAATTTTAGGAACACCCTATATAGCATGGTTCCCGCGGTCCGATAGAAGTGTCAAATTGCCTTAAGAATTTACTTGATGTTAGTTTAGGCTGTACTAAATTGCAGCACTCTACAACGGACAGTATTGAAAATATTTAGAAAAATGTGTTAAAATTTATCTTTGATAGCCCCTAGTCATTTGGAGACAATATTTTTCCATCATTTCCACTCTAGTACGTGTGGTTAATTTTATTCCCCGAGTGACAGAAACACAATATATTTTTTTAAACATTAGTTGATTTATTTTAACTAATTGAAAATTTTATATAACCAAATATGCATTTAATTAATTAAATTTTATCTATAGTAGATTAATTTATGCTGCAACTGTCCTTTATTATAAAAATAAAATATTAGTTAATACACTATTGAAAATTCTAATTATATTCGTCGGTACTAAAGTTATTGCGCCAATATATTACTTAAAGTATCGTTGAAATATATTATTGAATGCCACCGATTCTCAAGATTGTGTCTATTGCTATTGCAACGATTTTGTATTTTGATTCCATTTGCAAATTTGCTGCTGCCATTTCTACTTCATTGGTCACAGAGACATCGCCGATATTCTTTTAAACTATGTCGTTCCTTACAACTGCTCTCTGTGCAATTCTCGATCCTGTGGAAAAATAAAATCGAATGACATCAATCAAGATAATTAATAATGAGAAAAATATTTTTTTCTTTATGAGCATTTCTATCAATTAACTTTGTTCCAAAAAAAGTATTTATAAACATGAATCAAATAATGATGTCTATTTGTAGTGTTTAATCAATATTCGATTGTATTCAAACTTATTTAATGAGTAATTAAGTGATACCTTATTTGCATCTTTAGTTCAATATATGTAGTTTTTTGTTTGTTAAACATTGATAAACGAATTTATAACATTAAATATAATAATTTCCATATATAGAAAATTAAATAAATAATAAATAGTTTCTAATATAAATAAAATGTACACTTGCCTATATTATATTAAAAAATTAAGTAAATATAGCGGTGCATTATTGAAAACATAATTTGATATATCATGAATCAGTTACTTTGTATCTTTTCGCTTGTCGATAAATAACGATGAAGATTTCACGTCAATTAAAGTTTGAGGGGAACCTGAGCCGTTGGTTCAAGTGTCTCACGGAGCAATTCAAAAGTTTTAAAGTTACCGGCTTGTCGGTGAGGAGTTCCTGATGAATTCTCAAAACAATTTTAAAAGTCCTTGCCGCGAGGACTTTGTTTATAACATTAGTTTTGTAATTAATTTTATCAACTACTTCATAGATATTCGTAAATAAAATAAATACAGATTACTTTAATAGTCATTTTAATTAATTTCTTAAACAAAAGATATAAAAATATAAGATATTGAATTGATGAGGCGGATACATAATGAAACTCTATAACATTGAAATAAAACTAGTACCAATATTACACAGTTGAGAAATAAATGTGAACCCCTCTTAACTGTATAGTTTTATTTTTTTAAATTTTATAATAATAAGCTTATAAAAAAAATACGATATTTTTTTAAATATGTGAATATTAGTGAGTGAGGTTAGTGCGCAGTCCAGCAAATTTCAATAATTAATAATTATTGTGAACCTTCTAAATTATTGTATTTATAACAGAATAGTGAGTATGTGTACTTCATGTATAGGTAAAGAGCACGTTGTTAAATGTTTATATAGCTACTATTTAATTAAATTAAATCTTATTGTACCTAACGTAAAAGTACACATATATGTAAATGCATGATAATAAATTTTTGCAATTTAATATTAGTCCTAACACTAATCTTTCTGAAAATGAGATAGTGCGACTCAAAAATACAAAAAGTAATAATTGGATATGCGTAAATTATCAAAAATTCGTAAATATACGAGTCATAAAATATCTCGTGCATATAGGCAATTTATATATCAATCTGAAGAATCAATCAGTCATAATCTTAAAGAATTCTGGGCATACATTAACAGAAAAAGGAAAACAACGAGAATACCTGGCGCCATGGTTCTTAATAATAATGTACTCACAAGTTCCAAAGATATTGTTAATGGTTTTGCAACACAATTTAGTTCAATTTATCCTGAACCATATAGCAACTGTAATAGTTCAATAATGGCTGATGTTATGAGAAATTTTCAATTAAGTGAAAATCAAATTCTCGATAAATTAATGAACACGGACTCTAAAATTACTGCTGGCGTTGACCTCCTGCCCGAATTTGTTATTAAAGATATGAGAATATTTCTTGCAAAACCATTGACATATTTATAACTTTATTCTGAAAAATGGAATTTATCCTAAATTGTGGAAAAGGGTAAGAATCTGCCCTGTCTTTAAATCAGGTGAGAAGTCTAATGTCAAGAATTATCACCCTATAGCTGTAATATGTAACTTCTCCAAAATATTTGAAAGTCTTCTATACGATCATATTTATTCACAAGTCAAATCACAGCTGAGTGTACATCAACATGGTTTCATGCACAAATGTTCTACGTTAACCAAACTCTTATGTATTACTGAGAATGTGGCACAGTGTTTTGAAAGGAATTTACAAATGGATGTTGTCTGTACAGATATCTCTAAAGCATTTAATAAGATGCCTCACTGCTTGCTTTTGGAGAAGTTACATAGATTTCATATAAACGCTAATATTATATCTGTGATTAAGTCATATTTATTTGAAAGAGAACAATTTCTAGAGTATATTTACGTCGCAACCAGGGCTCCAATCTTAGGCCGCTGCTTTTCTTACTCTTTATTAATGATGTTGCTGATGTATTGTCTTGTGACTACCTTATATATTCAGATGATATAAAGCTTTATAAAGTCATAAGTTCTATTACCGACTGTATTGATTTACAGTAGAATGTGTCTAGATTGGAAGATTGGTGCAAACCTAATAAACTGGTATTAAATTTTGAGTTGCTCTATTGTATCATATACAAGAAACACTCTTAACATGCTTAACTTTTAATTTATGTAAATTAGAAAATATTCAAAAACGCTTCTTAAAACATCTACATTTTTTTACTACTGGATATTATGGATATTATCCTCGTAAAGATATGTCGTATTCATGTTTTCAATCAGTAGCCGAAAGACATAGAAAATTATTGGTAACCATTGGAAATGCTCTTACTTTTGTTTATAATGCTCCCCGAATAAATAACCATGCGAATTCACCAATTATAAAAATGACTATTCCACTCCTATTGTATGTAGCCAATGAAAATGAGGCATGTGATATTTTTTAGCCAATCACGTCAATTTTTAAGTGAATAAACACCAAGTTGCTGTTTATTCACCTGAATAACCTGAAGTTAGCTATTTCCCGACAAATGAATTGAATTAGCCTTGATAAAAAAGCGGAAAACGTTGTTTCTACGTATGTCAGTTGCAAGTAGGTTATAAAATCAAAAGGTTTGGTAACACTTAATCATCCATAATAAATGCGACGGTGACAAGTTCTGCACCAAAAAATCAAACTTAAACATGATCGTGTGTTTGGAAACGATTTGAAGAAATCTGCGCCGATAAAAACTACCAGTTGTTAGCAAAACTTTAATGGAAACTCTTGCCGCGATTATGATGACTGGGCGTATAATATAAAGAAGGTAAATGCAAATGATTATAAGGGAGGTGTTATTTAATCAATGTCGAATTTTTCGACCAAAATACTGCAGGAGATATATCATAAAAATTTTAATATAAACATTGAACCATTCACCGATATTCGTTTCAAGTCATGGAATAGTCTTTCCAAATACCATTCGTGATGACAATTAAATCGGAATAAATTTTGTTTTTAGCGCATTCAAGTTTGTTGCTTAATCGCGATTTTTATTCGAGCAACTGATAGAAAAAATCACTCGCCTGGCGGCTCGTGATTTTTCGTGACAGTTGCTCTCATTAAAATCGCTAAGCAACAAACTTTCATGCAAAAACAAAATTTATTCGAGTAAATTGCCATCTCTTATGGTATTACTTGTGATAAAACTTTACCATAGTATTCAAGTTGATATATTTTGTGATAATAGAAGCGCATTTATAAAATCTTTACGTTCTCTTCCGTAATTATATTTTAGTTATGTTATTCGTATATAATTATTATATAATGTATATTGTTTATAACGATTAAATATTATTATTTGTAGCGCTCATGTAATATAATAATATTACGTAAGTAGATTGTTATGTAGTTTCATTTTGATATTTCTCTGTAATTAGATTCATTATGTATCTGTTGAGAAATAATAAATAAATAAACAACTTTTTGCTAAATAAGTTGTTAATAAAATCTATCAAATCTGCAATTTTCTTCAATAAAAAAAAAATTCATGAGTAATAATATCTAAATATTCACACCAAAATATATCAAATATTTTATCTTTTTAAACTAATTCTATGATCAATTATTTGTAAATAAAATAAATAAATTTGAAAACGCATTTAATTATATGTTATAATATGTAATCATTATACAGGGTAATAAAAATATATGTCTTTTACGTTGTAGAAAATTCACTAATAATTATAAAAAACACGAAAATATTTTCGTAAAATCTACAACAAATCTTATTAAGACTACAAGAACAAATCACTTTTGAAACAACTACTTCTCTAGCTAATACCTCGACAGACATTGAATAATACAAAAGTAATTTGCGTGTTTAATTACATCAACCTAAATTCATTTCTTGTTCCAAATTACCATAGTATAGTCACTCACAAATTATTTAACGTACATTCAATCATTTTTAGTTCATTTTACAGAAAGAAATACGTTCAAACCTAGTGTTGCTTTAAAAGCCTTGCTGTTTTGTAACACGCAAATTACATTTGTATTATTCAATGTCTGTCAAGGTATTAGTTAGAGAAGTAGTTGTTTCAAAAGTGATTTGTTCTTGTAGTCTTAATAAGACTCATTTGTTGTAGATTTTAAGAAAATATTTTCGTGTTTTTTCTAATTATTATTATACAGGGTGTTTATTAAACATACGTAAAAAATGAAATGCTTATTGTCAGGACTATTCTAAGAATGTTTGCTCAGTGATTTTTGAAAAGCCGCTCTATTTACAATAACAAAACAATAAGAATATTTTGTTATCAAAAATGTTATCAAAAATTACATCTAAAGTCTTTTAATCTACAAGAACCTCTAGCCAAGATGCAATTATCTAATCTTCTCCTCATTAACTACCGATGTTTCTAAAAGCACCAGAGTCGTTACTTACTGTGCTAAATCCAGCAATTATCTGATTTCGCAAATCTTCCACGTTTTAAACTGGAGTAACGTAAACTATTGACTTTAGAAAGCCCTATAAGAAATAATCCATGGAGTTTAAGTCCAGGTATCGAACAGACCTTTAGTGAGTTCCACCCTCGACCAATCCAGTGATCTTTGTATTTACCGTTAAAAACTCAAGAGCAACCATACTAAAATGCGCTGGATACTATCGTGTATAAACCACATTGTATTTTTTGTTTTTAATGAGACATCCTCCAGAAACTAGGGCGGCATTTGTTTTAAAATGTTGCGATACACCTCGCTATTTTCAATTGGCCAATCATCCACAAGTCCAACCCAATGTTCAACAAAAACTGTTAAAAACAATCTTCTAGTATCTCATGTGGATATTTTTCAGCCCACGCATGATTATAGTGAAAATTCCTTATTGAATTTCTTGTAAAGTTCGCTTTATCGGTAAAAACATATTTAGTTGACAAATTTGAGCTAATGTGTGCAAATGCCATTGATAGAATGCAATACGTGGAGTAAACAAGTAGGAAGAAGTACATAGGACGTGTTAACCGCGTATAAGCAACTGTGCCCCCTCTGAATACCAGGGACACCAGCAGAATAACTACATTTCTTCGTCTGGTGTCTCCCAACCACAATTTATTGTCCTACATATTTACAATTTTACAATTTACACAATTTACAGTTTTATGACCTCAACTAATGAATGTACTCCAATCTTCCAGTGTTATCTCTTCCGCACAGTAGACCCTCCTTAGAGTTTATAATGCGCGTTGCCACCACATTGGCTGCTACCCATGCGTTTTCACTGGCTAGCATTTAGATAATAAAGACGAAAATTCTGATCTTGCAATCAATTATTTGTGCGGGAAGGTTTGGAAAGTCTGTTAGAAGAGACACAATGTATGACAGTTGTAAAAGGTTGTGTCTACCCAACCAACAATGCGTTCTGATTAGAAAGACAAGTGAAAGTGAGGTTAACTCAGCAGTATGCATGGAAACATGTTGGAAAATATGCAGAATCCGTAGGCAGCCTATAGGATGCACATAAATGGACACATTTTAAATATGACAAAGAGGAAAGACTAGCAACATTTAAACTACTACAAGAAGAAGAGACATTAAAAATGGAACATACCCGGGAACGAGTAAAGGATCCATGTCGTACACAGACAGAGCCAAAAATACTAAAGGAATCGGGGCTGGTATCTATGGAGGCTGCAACCCGAGCAAACAATTCGCGATTGCTCTTCGGAAGCATGCCTCTATCTTCCAGGCCGAAATAGCCGCCATTGACTGATGTGCTCATCACGTAATGGAGTCGGGACTTAACAAAGGACCAATTACCATTATGACAGATAGCCAGGCAGCCATAAAAGCGCTAGCCTCGCCGATAGTGCAGTCCAGGTTGGTCATGACTTGCATAAACAGGCTGGACACACTGGCGACCACAAGATAAACACAGCTAGTATGGATACTCAAGGACCAAAAAATTATTGAATACTTGGGGGCCGACTTGCTGGCTAAACAAAGGGCAGCAGGTAAATTCATAGGACCTGAACCCGCTTTCAGTATACCCCATGAAACCGGAAAGGAAATAATCCGACGCAAGTTAGCGGAGGAGCACGAAAAGGCATGGCAAAACCAAAATGGAATGAGGCATACGAGACTCTTCCTAGATGGTCCGGTACCTAACAGCATGCTGAAGCTGTCAAGACTGAGCAGATTGAAACAAAGAAAAATCACAGGACTAGCCACTGGGCAAAGTGACCTGAACAGCATAAACATAGGATGGGCTTTGAGAAAAGCCCCCTATGCCGTGGGTGTCTGGAAGAAGAGGAAACAACATACTGTGCACTTGCGAAGCATACAAACAAGAACACAAGGAGAAACTCGGGAAGCCCATGCTAATACATCAACTGTATTGACAGTATTAATATTGCTATTGAATAAAATTAGGACTGTAAAATATTGTGTATTATGGAACACCGGAAATCGATTAAAAAATTAGAAACTAGAAACAGAAATGTATACTTAAAACCTTGTAGTATTGCACTACATGTGAGTGCCAATATTGATTTGGTCAATGTGATTGGGGATTTGTATATAACATTAAATCTTGTGAAGTAAATAAACAGTGGGACATGTTCAATAGTGAGTTTATTGAAATATTTAATAAAAAAATCAACAAGCAAGAACAATAATCGAAAAAATGTGATTTTATATACAAATTTCCAAATCAGGAAATGGTAAGGGTGAGTTAGATATTTTTTTTGTATTGTCATAGTATAATGATCATTGTAAAGAGCTAGAGATAAGGTAAAAAAAACACAAATATGATAGGCTAATACGAATTTCACGTTATGAGATAAAAATATTAAAAATTCAGATAATAAAATAAAATGTATAAGGGGAACATTTAAAAAAATTTCTAGCACATCAACCAAGGGTAAAACAATAAAAGGTAACACAAAAGTTGTGACAGAAGAATACAATCAATTTCTTTTATATAATGTACGACTATTTTTTTTTTCAAGAAGATTAAAAAATAAATTTAGTAGTGAAAATGATGATGTATCAAACAATAAAACGTATATAAATTCTATATGCACCAGCATGTTATAAACAGTTCTTTTAAACATGGAATTTTTCTAGATCAACTGAAATTAGCTTATATAATGCCTCTGTTCAAAAAAGGTGATCCATAACTTATGGATAATTACAGGCCTATAAGTCTTTTACCATCGATTTTAAATATATTTGAACTCTTAATGCGAGACAGACTTGCAAAATTTTTATCTCAGTCTGGAATTTTTAGTGATAATCAATCTCAAGGGTAGAACGATCGAAAATGCCATATTCGAATTTACCAGAAATATAACTAAAGGCTTAGAAAATAGAGCTCTTGTACTATTTGCACATGGGACAGTTGAAGAAGGTGTGTTCGGCGTTATTCCCAGCCTTTCCAGTGCGATGGAGGTAGGCCTATCCAAGAGACCAGCGTAGAAATTAGGCTGAGGGTCTATCTGCCCCATTCTTCTTCCTCCCACCTTGCCTCCCATCGGACTATCCATCTGTCTCGCTTTCGCTCCAGCTTTTGCTTGGACACTTCGTCCCTCGTTGCCCTGTGGACATCCCGCCTTGCTAGTGGGTCCAAATCCAACGTGAAGAGGGGGGGGGGGGATTTGGGCCGCCGGCACATCTGCTGTATTGCTGTATCTATGGACGGGGGTCTCTCCTTAGGAGTTCACGGACTCAGTGCGCTGCCCAATCGATTCACGTTTTGTTGAGTCCTGAAACATGTTGCCTAAGCAGTGGATACGTAGAGAAACTACACTCAACAAGAGCCTTCTTTTACCCTCCGATGGGCATCCAATATTTGCTAGGAGCCTATCAATCGTCCTAGAGGTAGACGCCACTCTGGCTGCAGAAGATACGTACTTTTAAAAGAAGCTAAGACCGTTCGAATAGTTTGAATTATTATTGTCGGAGCGCATCAATTACAGCGTCTTAAAGGTAATGGTATAAATGATGGAACGTTTATAAACGGAACGTTAAACACGAAATTCTGCAATAACGATAGAATATTTTATTATGGTTAGCAACCGAGACCTTCTTCAATGGCGTGGGAGCTAAAATGAGGGTTAACATTGAGGTAGACCCCAAGGTATTTCAGCTTCAGAAATCACTCGATCTCCTGGCTAAGGATGTTAATTACTTGCCCCGCGTGTCTCCCAGCCCTTCTCCAGGAGAGCCATGTTTTCGCCAACATACAAGCCGCGATACTTAGCCCTACGGGCCGCACCCACTGGTGGATATCCGTCGTGGCCGCCTGCGCTACAGCTATCACATTTTTCATTTTTTCGGCCTCACTACTATTAGGATATTGTTGGTTTACGAACTGAGCCCTGTAGAGCTGCTGTCGTGACTGTCTTGTCCTCCCAAACACAGCTTAAATAGTAAAGGTAATGCTTGTTATGCTAGATTCTTGATGGAACCGGATATATAAGTTTGGTGAAGAAGCGCTTCGTATGTTCCATATTTTTATTTCATTATCAAAGGTATTACCTTTGTATATACAGGGTGAGTTTTTTTCGATGTCGGAAACTATAAGAGATAGAGAAACGGTTAAATGGGGAAAGAAGTGTAGATTTACGAGACGAATAAAATTCCACTTTCAAAGTTTTCAAAAAAGCCAAGGGTAACTAGATATTTTGAAAAAAGTTAAAAGTGTCAATTTTTTCAAATCAATATATCTCGGTTATTATAACAGATAGACAAAAACTGTAAAGAACAAAGTTTTAGATAATTTTACGTAGATTAATAAAACATAATCATAATTTTTATCACAATTATTTTCCGAGATATGATGCAAACTTACATTTTTTTAAATAGAAACCATAGTTGGCTATCGCCTCATTCAAAAAGTATTTTTTTTCTCTTTAATCCAATATAACATATGATATAGTTATTTCTAAAAATAACTGAGTTATAGTCATTTTAAATTTTATTATAAATAAAAAATGGGTAGCCATGAAAAAGATGAAAGTAAAGCAATTGCAGTTGTTTATAATAATAGCAATATTGTAATTATTAGTTCTACAGAGTTATATAAAAATGAAAAACCAGCATAAGAATAATAATTTTGTAATTATCAAATGGCCTTCTGTATTTGGTATAAACCCATTTGTCAAGAGGATAATACGTTTCTTACAAAAATATTATGAACAGATGAATCGCGATTGACTAATTATGGTATTTTTAATCGCCACAATGAACATAGATGAACTTAAGAGAATCCACGAGAAGTTTCACAGAGAAAACTACAAATTAAATTTGGGTTTAATCCATGGTGTGTTTGGATTAATAATTATCGGTCCATATATTTTTGAAAGCTCACTAAGTGAAACTGATTACTTTCATTTTCTTCAGAAAACATTTGAAGATACGCTCGATTGTTTAAATTTATCATTACAAGCAAGATTGAAATGGTTCCAATATGACGGTGCTCCACCTCATAACATGTTGGCTTTACAATTTATTTAAATGATGCTTTTCCTAACTCATAAGTGGGAAGAAATAAACCAATCCCAGGGCCACCTAGATCTCCCGATCTGCGCGTTTTAGAAATTTTTCTGTGGGGTTATGTAAAAGACAAAGTATATGAAAAATCATATCAATCTGTGGAGGATCATAATCTAGTTAATAATTAATTCAATTTACATGAGAATGTTCAAAAAGCCATCAATTCAATTTTAAAAAGATATAATTTATGTCATAAAAGTATTAATAGAGGACTCTTTGACCATATTTTTTTAATATTAAAATTTCTCTCCCATTGATATATTGATAATTACAGAATTACTTTATGCAGTTGTTTTATTTTGGTTTATATCTGTAAAACTAATAATTACAATATTGCTAATATTATAAACAGCTGCAATTGTTTTACTTTCACCTTTTTCATGGCTACCCATTTTTTATTTATAATAAAATTTAAAATGACTATAACTCACTTATTTTTAGAAATAACTATGTCGTTTGTCATATTGGATTAAAGAGAAAAAAAATTACCTTTTTAATGAGGCCATAGCCAAGTATGGTTCCCATTTAAAAAAATATAAGTTTGCGTCATATCTCGGAAAATAATGGCGATAAAAATTTTCTCATTATGTTTTATTAATCTACATAAAATTATCTAGAACTTTGTCCTTTACAGTTTTTTTCTGTCTGTTATAATAACCGAGATATATTGATTTGAAAAAATTGACTTTTTACTTTTTTCAAAATATCTAGTTACCCTTGATTTTTTTGAAAACTTTGAAAGTGGAATTTTATTCGTCTCGTAAATCTACACTTCTTTCTCCATTTAACCGTTTCTCTATCTCTTATAGCTTCCGAGATCCCCATAGAGAACATCGAAAAAAACTCACCCTGTATATAAGTATATTTTAGAACAAACAAATATAATTTATTTAATTAAAAACAAAACGTATTACTAATTAACCTATTATTAATTAAATATAATATTTATTTTTATGCCTCGTCAATCAGTTCGAATATAATTTATATTAAAAAGACCATTAACTTTATTAAAATAAAAACCGAATGTATTACTTATTTTCTATTCTTTTCGTTTGCAGGCCGACCTGTTTGCAATCGAGGTATACAATGGCCACATTTACGTTCACCTGGATTTAGGTGCGGGCCCTTCGAAACAAAGGGCTTCGCGGAGGAGAATCGACGATGGGAAATGGCACGACGTACTGTTCAGGAGGACGGGAAGGGATGCGAGGATTACAGTGGATGGATACTATTCGGACTTCAAAACAGCAGGTAAAAATAATTACATCATTCCGCTTGTATTTTTCCACAATGGAAAGCTCGCCTGCCGATGCATGCATTGTAATAAAAAGAAACATTGATGTAAACGTTCGTTTATATAGGAGATGTGCATTACAAAAGTATATATATACAGAATCCATTAGGTTAAATACTACAGTAATTATAAGAATATAAAACTCTTAGTACTGTTTAATAGTCGTTTTGATTATATACGCAATAATTAATTTCACTATCAAGAAAGTCTCGATAAACATGATTAAACTATAATTGTTCGTGTGTGATATTAACAAAGTGCAGTTTCTTGTAAAGTTTACGATTAAGTAACTTCTGTTTTAGCTTGTTATTAGGTCCCTCAAAGTATTCAAAGTTTATTTTCTAATTTATTTTGCTTATATTCTATAACTTATTTTTTTTAAAGCAATTTTTACTTTTATTCACTCGTGAATTATACGAAGGAATATGGACGGAACATACAGAGATACAGAACTCCGGTTTATCGACCACCACTTTTCGTTTCATACTGTCAAATGCACTCACTAAATGTTTCGAAATAATTGAATTGCAAACATTTCATTTTGCTCCAGTATGTTTCATTTTTAAAGGTAAGTGAAAATAAACGAAACGTCTATTAAACTTAAACTACGAATCATCATGTTATGTATTTATAATATTTATTATAAAGAAACAATGTAATTTGTATCCCTGTATATTTAGGAATATATAATTATATTTTTGTATGTGTTTATTTTATATTTTATGTTAGTGGTTTATAATACGAAATCTATTTAAGAAATTATACATTAAAAAAAACTTCATTACACCGTTTGTATTAGTCATAAATTTATTGATTTATTACTGTAGTTCAAAACATATTATACATTAAATATACGTTTACAAACATGGTAATGGTATTTCAATATGCAACGAGTTCATATGAAATTATGGATCGATTTTAAATGGATCAATACAATGAAAATAAAAAACTAGTCGTTTGTTTTCTATTCGCGTAGGGGAAAAATTCATTTGGTAATAACTTTCAGTAAGATCGATACACTTATAAACTTATCTGTGTTTACTCTAAACTTAACCGCGTACACGACGACATCAACTTCACAAATATTTACATTAGATAATTTAAATACGTCAACCTAGTTTAATAGTAGATTAATAGATTTATTCAGTAAGTAAGTTGAGTTTGCATAGAAATTAACATAAATGTTTATTGTTAAATTATATTAAATATAATGTATTATTTATTGATAATATAACAATCTCAATATTTGCATTCACGTTACATCGTATTGTTTAAATTTTAGAGGCCTAAAGTTAGACCCTTGCGGTACACCAAATTCGTTAATTGAACTCGACACCAATGCAGAACATCCCCCAATTAACGATGAATGTAGAACATATTTTGCGTTGAGAAATCTATCACAGCCCTATGTTTATAATTGGCGGCGTTCTTTATTTTATTAAAGTGAATTTTGACTGATGCGTAAATCTTTTGATGAAACAAATAAACGATACACCATTCAAATTATATCTGTTCTACCTGAATTTTTCCATTAGTATTGTATTGTATGCCATAATGAGATAGAAAATCGAAAGTGCTAACTGTAGAATAAAGAATCTCAGAGAAGTTTTTTATTGGTACGGCTTTTTCCTCTTTGCTTTTAATATTCGTCTTCTATCTTCTTTCAAGAATCATTTGTAATATATTCGAATTGCCTCTCATCAAGTTATTTCTGCCATTTGCTTATACCATCTCTCGAGTATCAACTGTCATCTTTTAATTGTCTTATGTCATTTTCGTCTGTTATTTATTTTCTTCTGTCTTTTATCAAGTATTAATTTTCATCTTTCAATTATCCTTTGTTAATTTAATTTTGCCTTTTATGTAATGTCTTCTGTCAAGTAACAGTTGTTATCTAACACCTCTAATTGGTTAACAAATTTTTAACCACATATTTTACCTTTGTCGATAAACTTTTAATTTTTTTACCATATAAAATATTTCAATCTCCTTTTGTCAATTTGTTTTAACCTTTGTCTATGATTTTATCTATCGTATATCATAATTGTTAATTTTTTTCTGTTCTGTATTTTATGTCTTATGTTTTCTCTCAAGCATCAATTGGCATCTCTTTATTGCTTTCTGTCAATGTTCTTCTACCTCCTACCATGCTGAATATCTTCTGTCAATTGTCAATTGTTATTTCACAATTAGTTTCAGTATGTTTTCTGATTTCTGTTATTTCAGTATTCTATTAGAAGAAAGAAGTCAAATCTCAAACTGAATTAGGTCAATATTCTTCTATCGGTCGTTTTTTATGTCTTCTATTTTCTGTCAAGTGTCAACTGTAATTTCTCAATTACTTTCAGTCTTATATTCTACTGCTGTTTTTTCTACATTCTGCAATATCAATATTCTTCTACCGTTTGTTTTATATTTTCTATATTCTATCAAGTGTCAACTGTAATTTTTAAATTACTTTCAATTTATTTAAGGTTGCTGTTGTTTTTCTGTATTTTATCTTCCACCAAAGTCAAAGTGAAATAAGTCAATATTTTTTTATCTTTTTATATCTTCTGTCTTCTATCAAGTGTCTATTTTAATTTCTCAATTACTTTCAGTCTATTTTCTACTCCTGTTTTTTCGGTATTCTATTTTCTGTCAAATGTCAGACAAAATTAAGTCAATATTCTTCTATCTTTGGTTTTATATCTTCTATTTTCTATCAAGTGTCATCAACTGTAATTTCTCAATATTCTTCTATGGTTCATTTTATATTTTCTGTCTTCTATTAAGTGCCAACTGTAATTTCCTAATTACTTTCAGTTAAATGTTAAATTGAATTAAGTCAATATATTTATATCTTTGGTCTTATACCTTCTGTTTTCTGTCAAGTGTCAATTTTTCAATTACTTTCAGTCTAGTTTCTACTGCGGTTTTTTTCTGTATTCTGCCTTCTGCCAAATGTCAAACTGAAATAAATCAATATTCTTCTGCCGTTTGTTTTATATCTTCTGTCTTCTGTCAATTGTCAGTTATAGTTGTGTCAATTATTTGTAGACTATTTACTACTTCTATTTTTTTTCTGAATTCTGTCTTCTGCCAAATATCAAACTGAATTAAGGCAATATTATTCTATCGTTCGTATTATATATTCGGTCTTCTATCAAGTGTCAACTGTAATTTGTCAATTACTTTTAGTCTATTTTCTACTGCTGTTTTTTTGCTGCATTCTATCTTCTACCAAATGTCAATTACTTTCAGTCTATTTTCTACTGCTGCTTTTCCTGCATTCTGTTTTCTGCCAAATGTTAAACTATATATTTATTTTATTTTAACTAATATATTTTTCTATCGTTTATTTTATATCTTCTGTTTTCTGTCAAGCATCAACTGTAATTGTTTAGTCTATTTTCTACTGCTGTTTTTTTGCTACATTCTGTTTTCTACCAAATATCAAACTGAAATAAATCAATGTTCTTCTGCCGTTTGTTTTATATCTTCTGTCAATTGTCAATTATAATTGTGTCAATTATTTGCAGACTATTTACTACTTCAATTTTTTTTTTCTGAATTCTGTCTTCTGCCAAATATCAAACTGAATTAAGGCAATATTATTCTATCGTTCGTATTATATATTCGGTCTTCTATCAAGTGTCAACTGTAATTTGTCAATTACTTTTAGTCTATTTTCTACTGCTGTTTTTTTGTTGCATTCTATCTTCTACCAAATGTCAATTACTTTCAGTCTATTTTCTACTGCTGCCTTTCCTGCATTCTGTTTTCTGCCAAATGTTAAACTGAATTAAGTCAATATATTGTTCTATCGTTTATTTTATATCTTCTATTTTCTGTCAAGCATCAACTGTAATTGTTTAGTCTATTTTCTACTGCTGTTTTTTTTGCTACATTCTGTTTTCTGCCAAATATCAAACTGAAATAAATCAATATTCTTCTGCCGTTTGTTTTATATCTTCTGTCAATTGTCAATTATAATTGTGTCAATTATTTGCAGACTATTTACTACTTCAATTTTTTTTTCTGAATTCTGTCTTCTGCCAAATATCAAACTGAATTAAGGCAATATTATTCTATCGTTCGTATTATATATTCGGTCTTCTATCAAGTGTCAACTGTAATTTCTCTATTACTTTTAGTCTATTTTCTACTGCTGTTTTTTTGCTGCATTCTATCTTCTACCAAATGTCAATTACTTTCAGTCTATTTTCTACTGCTGCTTTTCCTGTATTCTGTTTTCTGCCAAATGTTAAACTGACTTAAGTCAATATATTGTTCTATCGTTTATTTTATATCTTCTGTTTTCTGTCAAGCATCAACTGTAATT
The DNA here is from genome assembly GCA_963969525.1 of Ontholestes murinus. Classification (NCBI taxonomy): domain Eukaryota; kingdom Metazoa; phylum Arthropoda; class Insecta; order Coleoptera; family Staphylinidae; genus Ontholestes; species Ontholestes murinus. The sequence goes on from OZ018397.1 coordinate 31,705,209, forward strand.
GTTTAGTCTATTTTCTACTGCTGTTTTTTTGCTACATTCTGTCTTCTGCCAAATATCAAACTGAATTAAGTTAATATTTTTCTATCTTCTATCATGTGTCAACTGTAATTTGTCAATTACTTTCAGTAGATTTTCTGCTGCTGTTATTTTCTGCATTCTTTCTTCTGCCAAATATCAAATTGAATTAAATGAATTTATCATTTGTTTTATATCTTCTGTCTTCTATCAAGTATCAACTGTAATTTGTTAATTACTTTCAGTCAATTTTCTGCCGCTGCTTTTTTCTATAATCTGTCTTCTGCCAAATGGCAAACTAAATTAAGTCAATAAATATCCTTCTATCGTTTGTTTTGTGTCTTTTGTCAAGTGTCAACTGTATTTTTTTTTCTGCTGTGAGTGCTATGCTGTTTGTCTTTTCTGAAATATCAATTATTATCTCTCAATTACATTGTGGTAATTATAATTGCCAATATTATAAGAATATTGTTTTAAAGAAAAATCCATGTTCTACTAAAATTTACTATCTTGCGGAATGTGCACACTTTCGGTGGGAGGTCCCGTTCACGAGTGGTGCTACGACGGACTGAACCTCCGTAGCGAAAGGGTTGAAATACAGAAACAGCATAGACAATACTAGCGAGAAGTAATTTTGTACACAGACAGCTGAAATATGACTGAACATGTTAGCACACATCCGGCGGCAATTTAATTTCCCGGGTGTTCCTCGTACTATATCATCTGCATCAGATATAATTCATATAAACAAGCTTCATTGTAAATCGTTATCTCAGATTGTGTTAGTATTTTCGTTTCTTTGATGATGAACAAAATCGTAATGAACACTTTATTTTCAGATTTATTGAAGAATAAAACCACTATATACATTAACTGATTTATGTTTAAACCGCTTTTGTAATTGCGTAATTCTTATATTTTTATCTTGAATGGTTCTTTCAAGTACAAAAAATGTATTCGTTTTGCAAATTCTGCATTATCTTAAGGAAATATTTCCTAATTTTGAGTGGCACTGGGCTGTTGGTCTCCTCTACCACTCCCCCATTATAGCTTCGCGGCTAATCTTCTTGGCCCCACCCTTGGAGTCCATCGGGTGCTTCCGCCGTTCCCGGTTTAGCTGGGCCCTCTCCTTTTCGAGAAGGTAGGTCTATTGAGATTACACCCGCAATCACTAGGGCAGCTTCAGTTGAGGTGGTTCTATATAGGCTGCCTATCCTCAGTGCCGCCTTTCTTTGCACCTCCAGTAGCTTTCTCCTTTTCCTATCGATGTTAACACCGCTGGCCCACATATCTACTCCGAACAGGACCAGAGCAGCCTTCTCTTGTACTGCCCCGGTCCACCTATGTTCAACATAAGCCAACCTAGCCTCTTGAGTATTCGAAAAATTATGTATTTATTGATTTATTACAGAAATACCCTTTTTAACAATTGTCAAAATATATTTAATACACATATAAAAAAAAGATACCCTGAAGTTAAATAAACAAATTTAAAATGAATGTACATACTTAATTACAAAGAGCAAAGAAATGAAAGATCAATATATGACAAATGGCGCTTAAATATTATATATGAATTATAAAATAACAAAAATTGAAATAATGCAAGAGCATATTACAATATTTCATGATATGCAAAAATGGATTGTGCGCACCGTAATTTATTTAATGAAAATTCCCAAGGCTTTTTCTGTTATTTCTTCGATGTGCCTCGAAAAATTTTCCGCAGCTGAGAGACTGATTCCTAGGCGCCTCAGCTCCCTCTGAAAGGCTACTGTGTGCCCACCAACTTGGAACCACGTTCCTTGCAGTTTCCTTCTCCCCGCTTCTGTTTCCTGGGGGGGCAGTTGTAGGTCTTGCCCAACCATCCAGGCTTGGACGGTCGTCAGGGCGCGAATCGCCCTGAGTTTAAGGTCCTCCTCTATCCTGACCGTGACCAGGAAAGATAATTCATCAGCAAAGCCCATCAGTTCGCGCCCTCCAGGATCCTTGCTCGTAATATCTTGTCATACATGACGTATACCTTGTGGAGCTCTTCTAGTAATCTTTAGCCTCTCTGCCACGTCCTGACCCTTATCCACCTATAGCGGAGATAGCTCCCCACCACTGACTGATCCTCTCTATTTCTGCCCTCAGCCTATTCAAAAGGACTCTTTTAAATAGATTACCTGTGTAGTCTATGAGGCACATCGGTCTAAGGCCTAACCTCGCTCCTGGTTCTTCGGGCTTTTCTTTGCTACAGTTCGGCTTCTTTCTATTGTGATGGGAATTCCCTTTTCCAGATGGCCTCTGTGAAGGCTGCCTGAACTGAACTCCCTCACCGCTAATATGATGGCCTACGCTTAAATGCCACCAAATATAGGTGCCTTCCAGGGCCTCTACCTCTATTTCCCCCAGAGTGACTGGTGGTGCCATTTCCAGGTCCACAGACTACTCCGAGTAGGTCGTTTCCCCCTGGCCTGGAAAATGTTCCCTAACATTTCTAAGGGTTTCTTCTTTCTCCAGTTCTGGAAGCAGTCTCCCCTTCACTAGTTTTTTAGAGCTATTTGATAATCTCCAAGAATTCACCACGACCTCCTCGCAAAGTCCATCTGTCTTCTCCCAATCGCTAGGCTTCCGCTAGTTTTTCCATTTTCACCTCCCTGTCCTCTGAGGTTCCCCTCACGCCAATCCTCTGCGCGATGCACCTGCGTACCTGGCAAGATTTCCTTAACGAGGCGATCTCGTCCGTCCAGTAGACTAGTCTTATCGAACCTCTGGTCTTCAACCTCTTCATGGCCGCCTTGCATGCCGATTTAAGTGCGCCTACCAAGCACCTATATCCCCTGCCGTCCTGGGACTGCTTATCTCTGTGCGGAACCTAGAAGTAGAATTCTTCAATTAATAGCGTAAGCGCATCCCATTTGCCTGCCCGACCATTATTTAGAGTATTTACCAGATGCCTACTATTTGCCGCCATCCCGAAGGAGATGTATTTGGGGTCACTCAATGTCTCAATGTTATGTACTTGCCACTTCTCGACTTGCCGCCGCATTTGTCGCCAGTGTTTGTTTGTTTGTTTATTAGTCTTTAGCTTTCTTTCCAAAAAGAAAAAATACATATAATATTTGTGTATAATATATAACAAAAGGTACAAAAATTTTGGATGGTCTGAAGCTGGGCGGAGTTCATGCAGCTGCGACGTTCTACCACTATAACCCTTATTTTGGTCCATGATGCTGAGGGTGTAAATATTCTCTTGGATATCTGTATTCTTCATTAATTCAATATGAGATCTGATCTTCCCCTGATAAACTTTGGCTCGTGGCTGCTATTGCAGATAATCCATCCCTGCTCGGCCATCTCTTCCGAAAGAATTTCTCCCCTCACATCCCAAATTTGAGAGCCTCAGTCCCAGTACTTAGCATTCAATTCCTCCTCCCCCCACAATAATTTTGGTCGAGGTGGCCCCTGCAAGACTTGCCATCATTCCGCTGATGCCTTCCACGAACTCAGATGTCGTCGTGTTCGGCGAGAAGTAGCAGAAGAAATACACGAGCGCTGCGAGCCTTCACTCGAAGTCCTTCTGTCCATCCTCCATGTGTAACAGTACATTGTCCTCTCTGCTTTTGGTGACCCTACGAATTTTTAAAATGCTTGGCTGTACAATAAGGCACCCAGATAGTATTTTCTTTGCGCAGGATGTTTCCGATACTGAATTTAAGCTCTTACATAAGTTGCGCCATGAAGCTTTTTGATTCCTTCTGAGGATCGTTTTAAAATCCCTATGTATTCTCTTATATGTGTCCCAGTCCTCCTAAAGTCAGGAGTTCTTGGCTTTAATAAAGGCTTTCCGAGAATTTGATCTTTTTCGGTCAAGCTCGGGGCACAACCAGGAAGGTTTTACAGATGTGTCAAACTTCCTGATGGGGCAGGCCTAATGAAAAGAGTCTAGTAGGCTGGTCTGTAATTTAAGAGACAGACTTTCAAGCCCCTCCCTATGTACAGGGTCCTGCCTGAAGACATCTTCTTTCAGGTGTTTGGCTTTCGAGCCAAAAATCATTCAATGGTCGTAACTCCTATATTGAAGCAGATCCATCTGTGATCCGAAAAAGATACGTGTGAAGGCGCGGCCGTTCTTTATCTGCTTTGCTGTGTTCGCATATGGCGAAGGTGAAGCCTATAATCTCTTTTCTAGTACGGGTTACGCGATCTATATTGACTATCTTTAGGGTCGTAGTTGATTAAGTAATAAAACTACAGACAATTTATGTTAATTAAAAGCAAAATGATTGTTTAATCCAGAGTACACAATTGTAACAAAAATATGTCTATAAAAAGTAATTATCTAATAAAAAAGTATATTTTTGATATAAATTGAATGTATATTATTTTATAGAATTGAAAATGGCGCAAAAATATATTTGTATAAATAATATCTATTATATTATTATATTACTCCCGGCGCATCCGCCATCAAAATCAATAATATTATTTATAACTATTTGTTAATTAATTACGCATGATAATAATATTTGAGTAATGTGTTAAAATATATATATATATATATATATATATATATATATATATGTGTCTATTTATATTTACAACACTGTAATAATAATAAATTATATAAAAATTTCTGGTCCGGTATTAAATTAAAAGTACACATCTAATACAATCCAAAATAGACAATATACTTTCATTATTAACTAGTTATGTATGGCATACAAAATATAAATATTTCCTTTAATCATTGATCAAATCATATTACATGTCCGGACGTAAATTGTTACCTATTATATTTTACCTCGTAGGATAATCAATTATCGTTATAGTTATATTGAAATGTTATTTATAATATAATCAATTTAACATGACATTTATTGCTACCGTTGATATTAATACCACTCATACAGCTCTATTTCAATAAAATACAGAATTATTCTACTTCAAATTATAGTGCATTTAATGAAATAAACTGTACAAAGGTTGTAAAATCATAAATTTATTATAATGAAGGACAGGATTACTTTGATTTACCACTTTATTTAAAATTACACGTGATTATAGTGTCGACTAACAGCTAGTCATTATCAAACTTTATACTTATTTTAATTATGCATTTTACGTTGCATATAATAAATTCATTGTAACTATCATCATGATTATAATGCTTTTTACGAAGGAATAAACCACTTACATAAATTCATAGAAACCGGAAAGAGTTAAAACATCAAATAAATCGAATATGTAATGTGACAAAGTTTTTAAAGTTTTCAGTTAGCCCGATTTACGTTGAACGCGCCGGCTTTCAATAACTTCTTGATACGCCGCCTCCCAGCGCACCGTTCGCCTGTAATGTGCTTGCTCAGAGAAATATGTATGTTAATTTGGAGGCCGGTCGTAAAGTCAACACGGTAAACGGTTCTTCTTGAGACACTGATAATAAGTTCTAAGTTATGAGGGGTGGGCCGGCCTTTGGTTGGCGGTTCCGGGGGCACTTTATTAGTTCCGAAACTTGGTCTCGTCGTCGGGGAGCTTTGTGTTTGACTTGCAGCACGGTAAACAAGCAGGAGGCAATCCTCTTTGCTTCGCCTCTATGGCGGTGTACACGTCGTCGTCGCTCAGTCAAGATGGGAAGGAAGAGAGGAAAATCTAAATAATGCCGCGCCGAGTTTGCCGCAATAGCTCAGACCGAGACAATGCTTGTTAATTAGGTATAACAAAAAGTCTACATCAAGTTTTAATGATGTTAATTGGGCTTATACATTAAATTTTGATTACAGATTTTCTATACGTATACAAGTTTCAAGTTTAGTAGTCAATTAATTTATGGTATGCATTTTAGCGTTACATTATTAATTACCGGAGTATATCAACTTTCTTTCTACCTAATATTAGGAGTATTAAAAGAGGAAGAGATATTATAGTTCAATGCTAATATTTGAAATAGTATATAAAAAACCAATTTTAAATTAGTCGAAACAATAAAAAAAAGTACTAATTCACTACAAACTACGCTTCGCACTTCTGTGAACTTTACACCTTTTAAGATATTTCACACTAAACTTAAAGCAAAATGAATGCATGCAAAATATTTCGACGAATTACGTACAAAATTTAAATCTCAATAAATACACACAAATATTCTCAGTAAATTACTTAAAATTAATTAATTTGTTTAGTTTGTGTGTCAAGATAAGTATGTACAAGAAAGAAAAGTAGCCCCCCAATTGTGATGTTAGGGCTGTAATTAGATTTATTAACGCTTAAAATATGCAATCTTGCGACATTCATCGTCAATTGAAGAATGTGTATCGAGAAACTGTGATGTTCGGCGGTTGTGTCACCATTACCATTTAAAATTCGTAACACGTTCCGACAATACTTAATTATACATTTTGACTAGGTACACTGGTAGTTTACACTGTCTTCGTACAAATTAAAACTTTATAATTGTTAATGTATACTTGTTTTTTTAATATTAAAATTTTGTAGGAAATATAATAAACAATCAGCGCAGAAAACATTCCTAGCCAAATTACACTTCTCACTTCTGCGATCCTGATACCTATTGTGAAATTTCGACAGTAATCTAATAAGAGTACACAATAGGCGCAGACAATTTTTCCGCCAAATTACTGTTCTCACTTCTGCGATCCTGATACCTAATGTAAAATTTCATAAGAAATTAAATAGGAGTACACAATAGGCGCAAAAAACCTTTTCCGCCAAATTATTCTTCTCACTTCTGAGATCCTGATACCTGTTGTAAAATTTTTTAGGAAATTTAAGAGGAGTACACAACAGGCGCAGAAAACATTTCCCGCAAATTTCCACTTCTCACTTCTGCGATCCTGTGACTTTCTGTTAGATTTCGTGACAAATTCAATAAGAGTACACAACAGGCGCAGAAAAGGTTTCCCGACAAATTACCCCCCAAACCTCTGCGATTCTGCTACCAGTTGTGAAATTTCTTAAGAAATATAATAGAAGTGGACAAAAGGCGCAGAAAACATTTCCCGCCAAATTACTCTTCTCACTTCTGCGATCCTGATACCTGTTGTGAAATTACTTAAGAAATTTAATAAGAGTACACAACAGGCGCAGAAAACGTTTCCCGCCAAATTACTTTTCTCACTTATACGATCCTGATACCTATTGTGAAATATCTTAAGAAATTTAATAACAGTACACAACAGGCGCAGAAAATCTTTCCCGCCAAATTACTCTTCTCCCTTGTGCGATCCTGATACCCATTGCAAAATTTCTTAAGAAATTTAAGAGGAGGGCACAACAGACGCAGAAAACATTTCCGGCCAAATTACTCTTCTCACTTCTGCGATCCTGATACCTATTGTGAAATTTCTTAAAAAATTTAATAAGAGTACACAACAGGCGCAGAAAACCTTTCCCGCCAAATTACTCTTCTCACTTCTGCGATCCTAATACCTATTGTGAAATATCTTAAGAAATTTAATAAGAGTACACAACAGGCGCAGAAACTCTTTTCCGCCAAATTACTCTTCTCACTTGAGCGATCCTGATACCCATTGCAAAATTTCTTAAGAAATTTAAGAGGAGTACACAACAGGCGCAGAAAACGTTTCCCGCCAAATTACTCTTTTCACTTCTGCGATCCTGATACCTATTGTGAAATTTCTTAAGAAATTTAATAAGAGTACTCAACAGGCATAGAAAACGTTTCCCGCTAAATTACTCTTCTCACTTCTGCGATCCTGATACCTACTGTGAAATTTCTTAAGAAATTTAATAAGAGTACTCAACAGGCGCAGAAAACGTTTCCCGCCAAATTACTCTTCTAACTTCTGCGATCATGATACCTATTGTGAAATTTCTTAAGAAATTTAATAAGAGTACTCAACAGGCATAGAAAACGTTTCCCGCCAAATTACTCTTCTCACTTCTGCGATCCTGTAAAATTTCTTAAGAAATTTAATAAGAGTACACAACAGCGCAGAAAACATTTCCCACCAAATTACTTTTCTCACTTCTGCGATCCTGATACCTATTTTGAAATTTCTTAAGAAATTTAATAAGAGTACTCAACAGGCGCAGAAAACCTTTCCCGCCAAATTACTCTTTTCACTTCTGCGATCCTGATACCTATTGTGAAATTTCTTAAGAAATTTAATAAGAGTACACAACCGGCGCAGAAAATCTTTCCCGCCAAATTACTCTTTTCACTTCTGCGATCCTGATACCTATTGTGAAATTTCTTAAGAAATTTAATAAGAGTACACAACAGGCGCAGAAAACCTTTCCCGCCAGATTATTCTTCTCACTTCTGCGATCCTGATACCTATTGTGAAATTTCTTAAGAATATTAATAAGAGTACACAACAGGCGCAGAAAACCTTTCCCGCCAAATTACTCTTCTCACTTCTGCGATCCTGATACCTGTTGTGAAATTTCTTATGAAATTTAATAAGAGTACACAACAGGCGCAGAAAATCATTCCCGCCAAATTACTCTCCACACTTCTGCGATCCTGATAGCTGTTGTGAAATTTCTTAAGAAATTTTACAAGAGTAAACAACAGGCGCAGAAAATCTTTCCCGCCAAATTCCTCTTCTCACTTCTGCGATCCTGATACCTATTGTAAAATTTCTTAAGAAATTTTACAAGAGTAAACAACAGGCGCAGAAAATCTTTCCCGCCAAATTACTCTTCTCACTTCTGCGATCCTAATACCTATTGTAAAATTTCTTAAGAAATTTAATAAGAGTACAAAACAGGCGCAGAAAACGTTTCTTGCCAAATTACTCTTCTCACTTCTGCGATCCTTATACTCAATGTGAAATTTCTTGAGAAATTTAATGAGAGTAAACAACAGGCGCAGAAAATCTTTCCCGCCAAATTACTCTTCTCACTTCTGCGATCCTAATACCTAAGTTAAAATTCCTTAAGAAATTTAAGAGGAGTACACAACAAGCGCAGGAAATCTTGCCCGCCAAATTACTCTTCTCACTTCTGCGATCCTGATACCTGTTGTGAAATTTCTTAAGAAATTTAATAAGAGTACACAACAGGCGCAGAAAATCTTTCCCGCCAAATTACTCTCCACACTTCTGCGATCCTGATAGCTGTTGTGAAATTGCTTAAGAAATTTATTAAGAGTACACAACAGGCGCAGAAAACGTTTCCCGCCAAATTACTCTTCTCACTTCTGCGATCCTGATACCCATTGTAAAATTTCTTAAGAAATTTAATAGGAGTACACTATGGGCGCAGAAAACGTTTCCCGCCAAATTACTCTTCTCACTTCTGCGATCCTGATACCTGTTGTGAAATTTCTTAAGAAATTTAATAAGAGTACACAACAGGCGCAGAAAATCTTTCCCGCCAAATTACTCTCTACACTTCTGCCATCCTGATAGCTGTTGTGAAATTGCTTAAGAAATTTAATAAGAGTACACAACATGCGCAGAAAACGTTTCCCGCCAAATTACTCTTCTCACTTCTGCGATCCTGATACCTATTGTGTAATTTCGTGAGAAATTTAATGACAAGGCACAAAAGGCGCAGAAAACATTTCCCGGCAAATTACTCTTCTCACTTCTGCAATCCTCATACCTATTGTGAAATTTCTTAAGAAATTTAATAAGAGTACAAAACAGGCGCAGAAAATCTTTCGCGCCAAATTACTCTCCTCACTTCTGCGATCCTGATAGCTGTTGTAAAATTTCTTAAGGAATTTAATAAGAGTACACAACAGGCGCAGAAAACGTTTCCCGCCAAATTACTCTTCTCACTTCTGCGATCCTGATACCCATTGCAAAATTTCTTAAGAAAATTAATAGGAGTATACTATGGGCGCAGAAAACGTTTCCCGCCAAATTACTCTTCTCACTTCTGCGATCCTGATACCTGTTGTGAAATTTCTTAAGAAATTTAATAAGAGTACACAACAGCCTCAGAAAATCTTTCCCGCCAAATTACTCTCCACACTTCTGCGATCCTGATAGCTGTTGTGAAATTGCTTAAGAAATTTAATAAGAGTACACAACAGGCGCAGAAAACCTTTCCCGCCAGATTATTCTTCTCACTTCTGCGATCCTGATATCTGTTGTGAAATTTCTTAAGAATATTAATAAGAGTACACAACAGGCGCAGAAAACCTTTCCCGCCAAATTACTCTTCTCACTTCTGCGATCCTGATACCTGTTGTGAAATTTCTAATGAAATTTAATAAGAGTACACAACAGACGCAGAAAATCTTTCCCGCCAAATTACAATCCACACTTCTGCGATCCTGATAGCTGTTGTGAAATTTCTTAAGAAATTTAATAAGAGTACACAACAGGCGCAGAAAATCTTTCCCGCCAAATTACTCTTCTCACTTCTGCGATCCTAATACCTATTGTAAAATTTCTTAAGAAATTTAATAAGAGTACAAAACAGGCGCAGAAAACGTTTCTTGCCAAATTACTCTTCTCACTTCTGCGATCCTTATACTCAATGTGAAATTTCTTGAGAAATTTAATGAGAGTAAACAACAGGCGCAGAAAATCTTTCCCGCCAAATTACTCTTCTCACTTCTGCGATCCTAATACCTAAGTTAAAATCCCTTAAGAAATTTAAGAGGAGTACACAACAAGCGCAGAAAATCTTGCCCGCCAAATTACTCTTCTCACATCTGCGATCCTGATACCTGTTGTGAAATTTCTTAAAAAATTTAATAGGAGTACACTATGGGCGCAGAAACGTTTCCCGCCAAATTACTCTTCTCACTTCTGCGATCCTGATACCTATTGTGAAATTTCTTAAGAAATTTAATAAGAGTACACAACAGGCGCAGAAAACCTTTCCCGCCAAATTACTCTTCTCACTTCTGCGATCCTGATACCTTTTATGAAATTTCGTAAGAAATTTAATAACAAAACAACAGGCGCAGAAAATCTTTCCCGCCAAATTACTCTTCTCACTGCTGCGATCCTGATACCTATTGTGAAATTTAGTAAAAAAATTAATAGGAGTACACAATAGGCGCAGAAAACATTTCTCATGCAAATTACTCTTCTCACTTCTTATGATCCTGATAGCTATTGTGAAATTTCTTAAGAAATTTAATAAGAGTACACAACAGGCACAGAAAACATTTCCCGCCAAATTACTCTTCTCACTTCTGCGATCCTGATACCTGTTGTGAAATTTCTTAAGAAATTTAATAAGAGTACACAACAGGCACAGAAAACCTTTCCCGCCAAATTACTCTTCTCACTTCTGCGATCCTGATACCTGTTGTGAAATTTCTTAAGAAATTTAATAAGAGTACACAACAGGCAACAGAAAATCTTTCCCGCCAAATTACTCTTCTCACTTCTGCGATCCTGATACCTGTTGTGAAATTTCTTAAGAAATTTAATAAGAGTACACAACAGACGCAGAAAACATTTCCCGCCAAATTACTCTTCTCACTTCTGCGATCCTGATACCTATTGTGTAATTTCTTAAGAAATTTAATAAAAGTAAACAACAGGTGTTGAAAACTTTTGCCGCCAAATTACTCTTCTAACTTCTGCGATCCTGATACCTATAGTGAAATTTCTTAAGAAATTGAAGAGGAGTACACAACAGGCGCAGAAAACGTTTCCCGCCAAATTACTCCTCTCACTTCTGCGATCCTGATACCTGTTGTGAAATTTCTTAAGAAATTTAATAGTGTAGTCTTATTACGCGCAGAAAATCTTTCCCGCCAAATTACTCTTCTCACTTCTGCGATCCTGATACCTGTTGTGAAATTTCTTAAGAAATTTAATAAGAGTACACAACAGGCGCAGAAAACCTTTCCCGCCAAATTACTCTTCTCACTTCTGCGATCCTGATACCTATTGTGAAATTTCTTAAGAAATTTAATAAGAGTACACAACAGGCGCAGAAAACCTTTCCCGCCAAATTACTCTTCTCACTTCTGCGATCCTGATACCTTTTATGAAATTTCGTAAGAAATTTAATAACAAAACAACAGGCGCAGAAAATCTTTCCCGCCAAATTACTCTTCTCACTGCTGCGATCCTGATACCTATTGTGAAATTTAGTAAAAAAATTAATAGGAGTACACAATAGGCGCAGAAAACATTTCTCATGCAAATTACTCTTCTCACTTCTTATGATCCTGATAGCTATTGTGAAATTTCTTAAGAAATTTAATAAGAGTACACAACAGGCACAGAAAACATTTCCCGCCAAATTACTCTTCTCACTTCTGCGATCCTGATACCTGTTGTGAAATTTCTTAAGAAATTTAATAAGAGTACACAACAGGCAACAGAAAATCTTTCCCGCCAAATTACTCTTCTCACTTCTGCGATCCTGATACCTGTTGTGAAATTTCTTAAGAAATTTAATAAGAGTACACAACAGGCGCAGAAAACCTTTCCCGCCAAATTACTCTTCTCACTTCTGCGATCCTGATACCTGTTGTGAAATTTCTTAAGAAATTTAATAAGAGTACACAACAGGCAACAGAAAATCTTTCCCGCCAAATTACTCTTCTCACTTCTGCGATCCTGATACCTATAGTGAAATTTCTTAAGAAATTGAAGAGGAGTACACAACAGGCGCAGAAAACGTTTCCCGCCAAATTACTCTTCTCACTTCTGCGATCCTGATACCTGTTGTGAAATTTCTTAAGAAATTTAATAAGAGTACACAACAGGCACAGAAAATGTTTCCCGCCAAATTACTCTTCTCACTTCTGCGATCCTGATACCTGTTGTGAAATTTCTTAAGAAATTTAATAACAGTACACAACAGGCAACAGAAAATCTTTCCCGCCAAATTACTCTTCTCACTTCTGCGATCCTGATACCTATAGTGAAGTTTCTTAAGAAATTGAAGAGGAGTACACAACAGGCGCAGAAAACCTTTCCCGCCAAATTACTCTTCTCACTTCTGCGATCCTGATACCTATAGTGAAGTTTCTTAAGAAATTGAAGAGGAGTACACAACAGGCGCAGAAAACCTTTCCCGCCAAATTACTCTTCTCACTTCTGCGATCCTGATACCTATAGTGAAGTTTCTTAAGAAATTGAAGAGGAGTACACAACAGGCGCAGAAAACCTTTCCCGCCAAATTACTCTTCTCACTTCTGCGATCCTGATACCTGTTGTGAAATTTCTTAAGAAATTTAATAAGAGTACACAACAGGCGCAGAAAACCTTTCCCGCCTAATTACTCTTCTCACTTCTGCGATCCTGATACCTGTTGTGAAATTTCTTAAGAAATTTAATAAGAGTACACAACAGGCACAGAAAATGTTTCCCGCCAAATTACTCTTCTCACTTCTGCGATCCTGATACCTGTTGTGAAATTTCTTAAGAAATTTAATAACAGTACACAACAGGCAACAGAAAATCTTTCCCGCCAAATTACTCTTCTCACTTCTGCGATCCTGATACCTATAGTGAAATTTCTTAAGAAATTGAAGAGGAGTACACAACAGGCGCAGAAAACGTTTCCCGCCAAATTACTCTTCTCACTTCTGCGATCCTGATACCTGTTGTGAAATTTCTTAAGAAATTTAATAAGAGTACACAACAGGCACAGAAAATTTTTCCCGCCAAATTACTCTTCTCACTTCTGCGATCCTGATACCTGTTGTGAAATTTCTTAAGAAATTTAATAAGAGTACACAACAGGCAACAGAAAATCTTTCCCGCCAAATTACTCTTCTCACTTCTGCGATCCTGATACCTATAGTGAAGTTTCTTAAGAAATTGAAGAGGAGTACACAACAGGCGCAGAAAACCTTTCCCGCCAAATTACTCTTCTCACTTCTGCGATCCTGATACCTATAGTGAAATTTCTTAAGAAATTGAAGAGTACACAACAGGCGCAGAAAACGTTTCCCGCCAAATTACTCTTCTCACTTCTGCGATCCTGATACCTATTGTGAAATTTCTTAAGAAATTTAATAAGAGTACACAACAGGCGCAGAAAACCTTTCCCGCCAAATTACTCTTCTCACTTCTGCGATCCTGATACCTGTTGTGAAATTTCTTAAGAAATTTAATAAGAGTACACAACAGGCAACAGAAAATCTTTCCCGCCAAATTACTCTTCTCACTTCTGCGATCCTGATATCTGTTGTGAAATTTCTTAAGAAATTTAATAAGAGTACACAACAGGCAACAGAAAATCTTTCCCGCCAAATTACTCTTCTCACTTCTGCGATCCTGATACCTATAGTGAAATTTCTTAAGAAATTAAAGAGGAGTACACAACAGGCGCAGAAAACCTTTCCCGCCAAATTACTCTTCTCACTTCTGCGATCCTGATACCTGTTGTGAAATTTCTTAAGAAATTTAATAAGAGTACACAACAGGCAACAGAAAATCTTTCCCGCCAAATTACTCTTCTCACTTCTGCGATCCTGATACCTGTTGTGAAATTTCATAAGAAATTTAATAAGAGTACACAACAGGCAACAGAAAATCTTTCCCGCCAAATTACTCTTCTCACTTCTGCGATCCTGATATCTGTTGTGAAATTTCTTAAGAAATTTAATAAGAGTACACAACAGGCAACAGAAAATCTTTCCCGCCAAATTACTCTTCTCACTTCTGCGATACTGATACCTATAGTGAAATTTCTTAAGAAATTAAAGAGGAGTACACAACAGGCGCAGAAAACCTTTCCCGCCTAATTACTCTTCTCACTTCTGCGATCCTGATACCTGTTATGAAATTTCTTAAGAAATTTAATAAGAGTACACAACAGGCCCAGAAAATTTTTCCCGCCAAATTACTCTTCTCACTTCTGCGATCCTGATACCTGTTGTGAAATTTCTTAAGAAATTTAATAAGAGTACACAACAGGCGCAGAAAACCTTTCCCGCCAAATTACTCTTCTCACTTCTGCGATCCTGATACCTGTTGTAAAATTTCTTAAGAAATTTAATAAGAGTACACAACAGGCGCAGAAAACCTTTCCCGCCTAATTACTCTTCTCACTTCTGCGATCCTGATACCTGTTATGAAATTTCTTAAGAAATTTAATAAGAGTACACAACAGGCCCAGAAAATTTTTCCCGCCAAATTACTCTTCTCACTTCTGCGATCCTGATACCTGTTGTGAAATTTCTTAAGAAATTTAATAAGAGTACACAACAGGCAACAGAAAATCTTTCCCGCCAAATTACTCTTCTCACTTCTGCGATCCTGATACCTATAGTGAAATTTCTTAAGAAATTAAAGAGGAGTACACAACAGGCGCAGAAAACCTTTCCCGCCAAATTACTCTTCTCACTTCTGCGATCCTGATACCTATTGTGAAATTTCTTAAGAAATTTAATAAGAGTACACAACAGGCGCAGAAAACCTTTCCCGCCAAATTACTCTTCTCACTTCTGCGATCCTGATACCTGTTGTGAAATTTCTTAAGAAATTTAATAAGAGTACACAACAGGCAACAGAAAATCTTTCCCGCCAAATTACTCTTCTCACTTCTGCGATCCTGATATCTGTTGTGAAATTTCTTAAGAAATTTAATAAGAGTACACAACAGGCAACAGAAAATCTTTCCCGCCAAATTACTCTTCTCACTTCTGCGATCCTGATACCTATAGTGAAATTTCTTAAGAAATTTAATAAGAGTACACAACAGGCCCAGAAAATTTTTCCCGCCAAATTACTCTTCTCACTTCTGCGATCCTGATACCTGTTGTGAAATTTCTTAAGAAATTTAATAAGAGTACACAACAGGCGCAGAAAACCTTTCCCGCCAAATTACTCTTCTCACTTCTGCGATCCTGATACCTGTTGTAAAATTTCTTAAGAAATTTAATAAGAGTACACAACAGGCGCAGAAAACCTTTCCCGCCTAATTACTCTTCTCACTTCTGCGATCCTGATACCTGTTGTGAAATTTCTTAAGAAATTTAATAAGAGTACACAACAGGCAACAGAAAATCTTTCCCGCCAAATTACTCTTCTCACTTCTGCGATCCTGATACCTGTTGTAAAATTTCTTAAGAAATTTAATAAGAGTACACAACAGGCGCAGAAAACCTTTCCCGCCAAATTACTCTTCTCACTTCTGCGATCCTGATACCTGTTGTAAAATTTCTTAAGAAATTTAATAAGAGTACACAACAGGCAACAGAAAATCTTTCCCGCCAAATTACTCTTCTCACTTCTGCGATCCTGATATCTGTTGTGAAATTTCTTAAGAAATTTAATAAGAGTACACAACAGGCAACAGAAAATCTTTCCCGCCAAATTACTCTTCTCACTTCTGCGATCCTGATACCTGTTGTGAAATTTCTTAAGAAATTTAATAAGAGTACACAACAGGCAACAGAAAATCTTTCCCGCCAAATTACTCTTCTCACTTCTGCGATCCTGATACCTGTTGTGAAATTTCTTAAGAAATTTAATAAGAGTACACAACAGGCAACAGAAAATCTTTCCCGCCAAATTACTCTTCTCACTTCTGCGATCCTGATACCTATAGTGAAATTTCTTAAGAAATTAAAGAGGAGTACACAACAGGCGCAGAAAACCTTTCCCGCCAAATTACTCTTCTCACTTCTGCGATCCTGATACCTGTTGTGAAATTTCTTAAGAAATTTAATAAGAGTACACAACAGGCAACAGAAAATCTTTCCCGCCAAATTACTCTTCTCACTTCTGCGATCCTGATACCTGTTGTGAAATTTCATAAGAAATTTAATAAGAGTACACAACAGGCAACAGATAATCTTTCCCGCCAAATTACTCTTCTCACTTCTGCGATCCTGATATCTGTTGTGAAATTTCTTAAGAAATTTAATAAGAGTACACAACAGGCAACAGAAAATCTTTCCCGCCAAATTACTCTTCTCACTTCTGCGATCCTGATACCTATAGTGAAATTTCTTAAGAAATTAAAGAGGAGTACACAACAGGCGCAGAAAACCTTTCCCGCCTAATTACTCTTCTCACTTCTGCGATCCTGATACCTGTTATGAAATTTCTTAAGAAATTTAATAAGAGTACACAACAGGCCCAGAAAATTTTTCCCGCCAAATTACTCTTCTCACTTCTGCGATCCTGATACCTGTTGTGAAATTTCTTAAGAAATTTAATAAGAGTACACAACAGGCGCAGAAAACCTTTCCCGCCAAATTACTCTTCTCACTTCTGCGATCCTGATACCTGTTGTAAAATTTCTTAAGAAATTTAATAAGAGTACACAACAGGCGCAGAAAACCTTTCCCGCCTAATTACTCTTCTCACTTCTGCGATCCTGATACCTGTTGTGAAATTTCTTAAGAAATTTAATAAGAGTACACAACAGGCAACAGAAAATCTTTCCCGCCAAATTACTCTTCTCACTTCTGCGATCCTGATATCTGTTGTGAAATTTCTTAAGAAATTTAATAAGAGTACACAACAGGCAACAGAAAATCTTTCCCGCCAAATTACTCTTCTCACTTCTGCGATCCTGATACCTGTTGTGAAATTTCTTAAGAAATTTAATAAGAGTACACAACAGGCAACAGAAAATCTTTCCCGCCAAATTACTCTTCTCACTTCTGCGATCCTGATACCTGTTGTGAAATTTCTTAAGAAATTTAATAAGAGTACACAACAGGCGCAGAAAACCTTTCCCGCCTAATTACTCTTCTCACTTCTGCGATCCTGATACCTGTTGTGAAATTTCTTAAGAAATTTAATAAGAGTACACAACAGGCACAGAAAATTTTTCCCGCCAAATTACTCTTCTCACTTCTGCGATCCTGATACCTGTTGTGAAATTTCTTAAGAAATTTAATAAGAGTACACAACAGGCAACAGAAAATCTTTCCCGCCAAATTACTCTTCTCACTTCTGCGATCCTGATACCTATAGTGAAATTTCTTAAGAAATTGAAGAGGAGTACACAACAGGCGCAGAAAACCTTTCCCGCCAAATTACTCTTCTCACTTCTGCGATCCTGATACCTATAGTGAAATTTCTTAAGAAATTGAAGAGTACACAACAGGCGCAGAAAACGTTTCCCGCCAAATTACTCTTCTCACTTCTGCGATCCTGATACCTATTGTGAAATTTCTTAAGAAATTTAATAAGAGTACACAACAGGCGCAGAAAACCTTTCCCGCCAAATTACTCTTCTCACTTCTGCGATCCTGATACCTGTTGTGAAATTTCTTAAGAAATTTAATAAGAGTACACAACAGGCAACAGAAAATCTTTCCCGCCAAATTACTCTTCTCACTTCTGCGATCCTGATATCTGTTGTGAAATTTCTTAAGAAATTTAATAAGAGTACACAACAGGCAACAGAAAATCTTTCCCGCCAAATTACTCTTCTCACTTCTGCGATCCTGATACCTATAGTGAAATTTCTTAAGAAATTAAAGAGGAGTACACAACAGGCGCAGAAAACCTTTCCCGCCTAATTACTCTTCTCACTTCTGCGATCCTGATACCTGTTATGAAATTTCTTAAGAAATTTAATAAGAGTACACAACAGGCCCAGAAAATTTTTCCCGCCAAATTACTCTTCTCACTTCTGCGATCCTGATACCTGTTGTGAAATTTCTTAAGAAATTTAATAAGAGTACACAACAGGCGCAGAAAACCTTTCCCGCCAAATTACTCTTCTCACTTCTGCGATCCTGATACCTGTTGTAAAATTTCTTAAGAAATTTAATAAGAGTACACAACAGGCGCAGAAAACCTTTCCCGCCTAATTACTCTTCTCACTTCTGCGATCCTGATACCTGTTGTGAAATTTCTTAAGAAATTTAATAAGAGTACACAACAGGCAACAGAAAATCTTTCCCGCCAAATTACTCTTCTCACTTCTGCGATCCTGATATCTGTTGTGAAATTTCTTAAGAAATTTAATAAGAGTACACAACAGGCAACAGAAAATCTTTCCCGCCAAATTACTCTTCTCACTTCTGCGATCCTGATACCTGTTGTAAAATTTCTTAAGAAATTTAATAAGAGTACACAACAGGCGCAGAAAACCTTTCCCGCCAAATTACTCTTCTCACTTCTGCGATCCTGATACCTGTTGTAAAATTTCTTAAGAAATTTAATAAGAGTACACAACAGGCGCAGAAAACCTTTCCCGCCTAATTACTCTTCTCACTTCTGCGATCCTGATACCTGTTGTGAAATTTCTTAAGAAATTTAATAAGAGTACACAACAGGCAACAGAAAATCTTTCCCGCCAAATTACTCTTCTCACTTCTGCGATCCTGATACCTATAGTGAAATTTCTTAAGAAATTAAAGAGGAGTACACAACAGGCGCAGAAAACCTTTCCCGCCTAATTACTCTTCTCACTTCTGCGATCCTGATACCTGTTGTGAATATTCTTAAGAAATTTAATAAGAGTACACAACAGGCGCGGAAAATCTTTCCCGCCAGATTACTTTTGTCACTTCTGCGATCCTGATACCTGTTGTGAAATTTCTTAAGAAATTTAATAAGAGTACACAACAGGCGCAGAAAACCTTTCCCGCCCAATTACTCTTCTCACTTCTGCGATCCTGATACCTGTTGTAAAATTTCTTAAGAAATTTAATAAGAGTACACAACAGGCGCAGGAAACCTTTCCCGCCTAATTACTCTTCTCACTTCTGCGATCCTGATACCTGTTGTGAAATTTCTTAAGAAATTTAATAAGAGTACACAACAGGCAACAGAAAATCTTTCCCGCCAAATTACTCTTCTCACTTCTGCGATCCTGATACCTATAGTGAAATTTCTTAAGAAATTGAAGAGGAGTACACAACAGGCGCAGAAAACGTTTCCCGCCAAATTACTCTTCTCACTTCTGCGATCCTGATACCTGTTGTGAAATTTCTTAAGAAATTTAATAAGAGTACACAACAGGCAACAGAAAATCTTTCCCGCCAAATTACTCTTCTCACTTCTGCGATCCTGATACCTGTTGTGAAATTTCTTAAGAAATTTAATAAGAGTACACAACAGGCGCAGAAAACCTTTCCCGCCAAATTACTCTTCTCACTTCTGCGATCCTGATACCTGTTGTGAAATTTCTTAAGAAATTTAATAAGAGTACACAACAGGCAACAGAAAATCTTTCCCGCCAAATTACTCTTCTCACTTCTGCGATCCTGATACCTATAGTGAAATTTCTTAAGAAATTGAAGAGGAGTACACAACAGGCGCAGAAAACGTTTCCCGCCAAATTACTCTTCTCACTTCTGCGATCCTGATACCTGTTGTGAAATTTCTTAAGAAATTTAATAAGAGTACACAACAGGCAACAGAAAATCTTTCCTACCAAATTACTCTTCTCACTTCTGCGATCCTGATACCTGTTGTGAAATTTCTTAAGAAATTTAATAAGAGTACACAACAGGCGCAGAAAACCTTTCCCGCCTAATTACTCTTCTCACTTCTGCGATCCTGATACCTGTTGTGAAATTTCTTAAGAAATTTAATAAGAGTACACAACAGGCACAGAAAATGTTTCCCGCCAAATTACTCTTCTCACTTCTGCGATCCTGATACCTGTTGTGAAATTTCTTAAGAAATTTAATAAGAGTACACAACAGGCAACAGAAAATCTTTCCCGCCAAATTACTCTTCTCACTTCTGCGATCCTGATACCTATAGTGAAATTTCTTAAGAAATTGAAGAGGAGTACACAACAGGCGCAGAAAACGTTTCCCGCCAAATTACTCTTCTCACTTCTGCGATCCTGATACCTATAGTGAAATTTCTTAAGAAATTTAATAAGAGTACACAACAGGCGCAGAAAACCTTTCCCACCAAATTACTCTCCTCACTTCTGCGATCCTGATACCTATTGTGAAATTTCTTAAGAAATTTAATAAGAGTACACAACAGGCGCAGAAAACCTTTCCCGCCAAATTACTCTTCTCACTTCTGCGATCCTGATACCTGTTGTGAAATTTCTTAAGAAATTTAATAAGAGTACACAACAGGCGCAGAAAACCTTTCCCGCCAAATTACTCTCCTCACTTCTGCGATCCTGATACCTATTGTGAAATTTCTTAAGAAATTTAATAAGAGTACACAACAGGCGCAGAAAACCTTTCCCGCCAAATTACTCTTCTCACTGCTGCGATCCTGATACCTGTTGTGAAATTTCTTAAGAAATTTAATAAGAGTACACAACAGGCAACAGAAAATCTTTCCTACCAAATTACTCTTCTCACTTCTGCGATCCTGATACCTGTTGTGAAATTTCTTAAGAAATTTAATAAGAGTACACAACAGGCAACAGAAAATCTTTCCCGCCAAATTACTCTTCTCACTTCTGCGATCCTGATACCTATAGTGAAATTTCTTAAGAAATTGAAGAGTACACAACAGGCGCAGAAAACGTTTCCCTCCAAATTACTCTTCTCACTTCTGCGATCCTGATACCTGTTGTGAAATTTCTTAAGAAATTTAATAAGAGTACACAACAGGCAACAGAAAATCTTTCCCGCCAAATTACTCTTCTCACTTCTGCGATCCTGATACCTGTTGTGAAATTTCTTAAGAAATTTAATAAGAGTACACAACAGGCGCAGAAAACCTTTCCCGCCAAATTACTCTTCTCACTGCTGCGATCCTGATACCTGTTGTGAAATTTCTTAAGAAATTTAATAAGAGTACACAACAGGCAACAGAAAATCTTTCCTACCAAATTACTCTTCTCACTTCTGCGATCCTGATACCTGTTGTGAAATTTCTTAAGAAATTTAATAAGAGTACACAACAGGCAACAGAAAATCTTTCCCGCCAAATTACTCTTCTCACTTCTGCGATCCTGATACCTGTTGTGAAATTTCTTAAGAAATTTAATAAGAGTACACAACAGGCGCAGAAAACCTTTCCCGCCTAATTACTCTTCTCACTTCTGCGATCCTGATACCTGTTGTGAAATTTCTTAAGAAATTTAATAAGAGTACACAACAGGCGCAGAAAACGTTTCCCGCCAAATTACTCTTCTCACTTCTGCGATCCTGATACCTATTGTGAAATTTCTTAAGAAATTTAATAAGAGTACACAACAGGCGCAGAAAACCTTTCCCGCCAAATTACTCTTCTCACTTCTGCGATCCTGATACCTGTTGTGAAATTTCTTAAGAAATTTAATAAGAGTACACAACAGGCAAAAGAAAATCTTTCCCGCCAAATTACTCTTCTCACTTCTGCGATCCTGATATCTGTTGTGAAATTTCTTAAGAAATTTAATAAGAGTACACAACAGGCAACAGAAAATCTTTCCCGCCAAATTACTCTTCTCACTTCTGCGATCCTGATACCTATAGTGAAATTTCTTGAGAAATTAAAGAGGAGTACACAACAGGCGCAGAAAACCTTTCCCGCCTAATTACTCTTCTCACTTCTGCGATCCTGATACCTGTTGTGAAATTTCTTAAGAAATTTAATAAGAGTACACAACAGGCAACAGAAAATCTTTCCCGCCAAATTACTCTTCTCACTTCTGCGATCCTGATATCTGTTGTGAAATTTCTTAAGAAATTTAATAAGAGTCCACAACAGGCAACAGAAAATCTTTCCCGCCAAATTACTCTTCTCACTTCTGCGATCCTGATACCTATAGTGAAATTTCTTAAGAAATTAAAGAGGAGTACACAACAGGCGCAGAAAACCTTTCCCGCCTAATTACTCTTCTCACTTCTGCGATCCTGATACCTGTTGTGAAATTTCTTAAGAAATTTAATAAGAGTACACAACAGGCAACAGAAAATCTTTCCCGCCAAATTACTCTTCTCACTTCTGCGATCCTGATACCTGTTGTGAAATTTCTTAAGAAATTTAATAAGAGTACACAACAGGCGCAGAAAACCTTTCCCGCCATATTACTCTTCTCACTTCTGCGATCCTGATACCTATTGTGAAATTTCTTAAGAAATTTAATAAGAGTACACAACAGGCGCAGAAAACCTTTCCCGCCAAATTACTCTTCTCACTTCTGCGATCCTGATACCTTTTATGAAATTTCGTAAGAAATTTAATAACAAAACAACAGGCGCAGAAAATCTTTCCCGCCAAATTACTCTTCTCACTGCTGCGATCCTGATACCTATTGTGAAATTTAGTAAAAAAATTAATAGGAGTACACAATAGGCGCAGAAAACATTTCTCATGCAAATTACTCTTCTCACTTCTTATGATCCTGATAGCTATTGTGAAATTTCTTAAGAAATTTAATAAGAGTACACAACAGGCACAGAAAACATTTCCCGCCAAATTACTCTTCTCACTTCTGCGATCCTGATACCTGTTGTGAAATTTCTTAAGAAATTTAATAAGAGTACACAACAGGCAACAGAAAATCTTTCCCGCCAAATTACTCTTCTCACTTCTGCGATCCTGATACCTGTTGTGAAATTTCTTAAGAAATTTAATAAGAGTACACAACAGGCGCAGAAAACCTTTCCCGCCAAATTACTCTTCTCACTTCTGCGATCCTGATACCTGTTGTGAAATTTCTTAAGAAATTTAATAAGAGTACACAACAGGCAACAGAAAATCTTTCCCGCCAAATTACTCTTCTCACTTCTGCGATCCTGATACCTATAGTGAAATTTCTTAAGAAATTGAAGAGGAGTACACAACAGGCGCAGAAAACGTTTCCCGCCAAATTACTCTTCTCACTTCTGCGATCCTGATACCTATAGTGAAATTTCTTAAGAAATTTAATAAGAGTACACAACAGGCGCAGAAAACCTTTCCCACCAAATTACTCTCCTCACTTCTGCGATCCTGATACCTATTGTGAAATTTCTTAAGAAATTTAATAAGAGTACACAACAGGCGCAGAAAACCTTTCCCGCCAAATTACTCTTCTCACTTCTGCGATCCTGATACCTGTTGTGAAATTTCTTAAGAAATTTAATAAGAGTACACAACAGGCAACAGAAAATCTTTCCTACCAAATTACTCTTCTCACTTCTGCGATCCTGATACCTGTTGTGAAATTTCTTAAGAAATTTAATAAGAGTACACAACAGGCGCAGAAAACCTTTCCCGCCTAATTACTCTTCTCACTTCTGCGATCCTGATACCTGTTGTGAAATTTCTTAAGAAATTTAATAAGAGTACACAACAGGCACAGAAAATGTTTCCCGCCAAATTACTCTTCTCACTTCTGCGATCCTGATACCTGTTGTGAAATTTCTTAAGAAATTTAATAAGAGTACACAACAGGCAACAGAAAATCTTTCCCGCCAAATTACTCTTCTCACTTCTGCGATCCTGATACCTATAGTGAAATTTCTTAAGAAATTGAAGAGGAGTACACAACAGGCGCAGAAAACGTTTCCCGCCAAATTACTCTTCTCACTTCTGCGATCCTGATACCTATAGTGAAATTTCTTAAGAAATTTAATAAGAGTACACAACAGGCGCAGAAAACCTTTCCCACCAAATTACTCTCCTCACTTCTGCGATCCTGATACCTATTGTGAAATTTCTTAAGAAATTTAATAAGAGTACACAACAGGCGCAGAAAACCTTTCCCGCCAAATTACTCTTCTCACTTCTGCGATCCTGATACCTGTTGTGAAATTTCTTAAGAAATTTAATAAGAGTACACAACAGGCGCAGAAAACCTTTCCCGCCAAATTACTCTCCTCACTTCTGCGATCCTGATACCTATTGTGAAATTTCTTAAGAAATTTAATAAGAGTACACAACAGGCGCAGAAAACCTTTCCCGCCAAATTACTCTTCTCACTGCTGCGATCCTGATACCTGTTGTGAAATTTCTTAAGAAATTTAATAAGAGTACACAACAGGCAACAGAAAATCTTTCCTACCAAATTACTCTTCTCACTTCTGCGATCCTGATACCTGTTGTGAAATTTCTTAAGAAATTTAATAAGAGTACACAACAGGCAACAGAAAATCTTTCCCGCCAAATTACTCTTCTCACTTCTGCGATCCTGATACCTATAGTGAAATTTCTTAAGAAATTGAAGAGTACACAACAGGCGCAGAAAACGTTTCCCTCCAAATTACTCTTCTCACTTCTGCGATCCTGATACCTGTTGTGAAATTTCTTAAGAAATTTAATAAGAGTACACAACAGGCAACAGAAAATCTTTCCCGCCAAATTACTCTTCTCACTTCTGCGATCCTGATACCTGTTGTGAAATTTCTTAAGAAATTTAATAAGAGTACACAACAGGCGCAGAAAACCTTTCCCGCCAAATTACTCTTCTCACTGCTGCGATCCTGATACCTGTTGTGAAATTTCTTAAGAAATTTAATAAGAGTACACAACAGGCAACAGAAAATCTTTCCTACCAAATTACTCTTCTCACTTCTGCGATCCTGATACCTGTTGTGAAATTTCTTAAGAAATTTAATAAGAGTACACAACAGGCAACAGAAAATCTTTCCCGCCAAATTACTCTTCTCACTTCTGCGATCCTGATACCTATAGTGAAATTTCTTAAGAAATTGAAGAGTACACAACAGGCGCAGAAAACGTTTCCCTCCAAATTACTCTTCTCACTTCTGCGATCCTGATACCTGTTGTGAAATTTCTTAAGAAATTTAATAAGAGTACACAACAGGCAACAGAAAATCTTTCCCGCCAAATTACTCTTCTCACTTCTGCGATCCTGATACCTGTTGTGAAATTTCTTAAGAAATTTAATAAGAGTACACAACAGGCGCAGAAAACCTTTCCCGCCTAATTACTCTTCTCACTTCTGCGATCCTGATACCTGTTGTGAAATTTCTTAAGAAATTTAATAAGAGTACACAACAGGCAACAGAAAATCTTTCCCGCCAAATTACTCTTCTCACTTCTGCGATCCTGATACCTATAGTGAAATTTCTTAAGAAATTGAAGAGTACACAACAGGCGCAGAAAACGTTTCCCTCCAAATTACTCTTCTCACTTCTGCGATCCTGATACCTGTTGTGAAATTTCTTAAGAAATTTAATAAGAGTACACAACAGGCAACAGAAAATCTTTCCCGCCAAATTACTCTTCTCACTTCTGCGATCCTGATACCTATAGTGAAATTTCTTAAGAAATTGAAGAGTACACAACAGGCGCAGAAAACGTTTCCCTCCAAATTACTCTTCTCACTTCTGCGATCCTGATACCTGTTGTGAAATTTCTTAAGAAATTTAATAAGAGTACACAACAGGCAACAGAAAATCTTTCCCGCCAAATTACTCTTCTCACTTCTGCGATCCTGATACCTGTTGTGAAATTTCTTAAGAAATTTAATAAGAGTACACAACAGGCGCAGAAAACCTTTCCCGCCTAATTACTCTTCTCACTTCTGCGATCCTGATACCTGTTGTGAAATTTCTTAAGAAATTTAATAAGAGTACACAACAGGCAACAGAAAATCTTTCCCGCCAAATTACTCTTCTCACTTCTGCGATCCTGATACCTATAGTGAAATTTCTTAAGAAATTGAAGAGTACACAACAGGCGCAGAAAACGTTTCCCTCCAAATTACTCTTCTCACTTCTGCGATCCTGATACCTGTTGTGAAATTTCTTAAGAAATTTAATAAGAGTACACAACAGGCAACAGAAAATCTTTCCCGCCAAATTACTCTTCTCACTTCTGCGATCCTGATACCTGTTGTGAAATTTCTTAAGAAATTTAATAAGAGTACACAACAGGCGCAGAAAACCTTTCCCGCCTAATTACTCTTCTCACTTCTGCGATCCTGATACCTGTTGTGAAATTTCTTAAGAAATTTAATAAGAGTACACAACAGGCAACAGAAAATCTTTCCCGCCAAATTACTCTTCTCACTTCTGCGATCCTGATACCTATAGTGAAATTTCTTAAGAAATTGAAGAGTACACAACAGGCGCAGAAAACGTTTCCCTCCAAATTACTCTTCTCACTTCTGCGATCCTGATACCTGTTGTGAAATTTCTTAAGAAATTTAATAAGAGTACACAACAGGCAACAGAAAATCTTTCCCGCCAAATTACTCTTCTCACTTCTGCGATCCTGATACCTGTTGTGAAATTTCTTAAGAAATTTAATAAGAGTACACAACAGGCAACAGAAAATTTTTCCCGCCAAATTACTCTTCTCACTTCTGCGATCCTGATACCTGTTGTGAAATTTCTTAAGAAATTTAATAAGAGTACACAACAGGCAACAGAAAATCTTTCCCGCCAAATTACTCTTCTCACTTCTGCGATCCTGATACCTATAGTGAAATTTCTTAAGAAATTGAAGAGTACACAACAGGCGCAGAAAACGTTTCCCTCCAAATTACTCTTCTCACTTCTGCGATCCTGATACCTGTTGTGAAATTTCTTAAGAAATTTAATAAGAGTACACAACAGGCAACAGAAAATCTTTCCCGCCAAATTACTCTTCTCACTTCTGCGATCCTGATACCTGTTGTGAAATTTCTTAAGAAATTTAATAAGAGTACACAACAGGCGCAGAAAACCTTTCCCGCCTAATTACTCTTCTCACTTCTGCGATCCTGATACCTGTTGTGAAATTTCTTAAGAAATTTAATAAGAGTACACAACAGGCGCAGAAAACGTTTCCCGCCAAATTACTCTTCTCACTTCTGCGATCCTGATACCTATTGTGAAATTTCTTAAGAAATTTAATAAGAGTACACAACAGGCGCAGAAAACCTTTCCCGCCAAATTACTCTTCTCACTTCTGCGATCCTGATACCTGTTGTGAAATTTCTTAAGAAATTTAATAAGAGTACACAACAGGCAAAAGAAAATCTTTCCCGCCAAATTACTCTTCTCACTTCTGCGATCCTGATATCTGTTGTGAAATTTCTTAAGAAATTTAATAAGAGTACACAACAGGCAACAGAAAATCTTTCCCGCCAAATTACTCTTCTCACTTCTGCGATCCTGATACCTATAGTGAAATTTCTTGAGAAATTAAAGAGGAGTACACAACAGGCGCAGAAAACCTTTCCCGCCTAATTACTCTTCTCACTTCTGCGATCCTGATACCTGTTGTGAAATTTCTTAAGAAATTTAATAAGAGTACACAACAGGCAACAGAAAATCTTTCCCGCCAAATTACTCTTCTCACTTCTGCGATCCTGATATCTGTTGTGAAATTTCTTAAGAAATTTAATAAGAGTCCACAACAGGCAACAGAAAATCTTTCCCGCCAAATTACTCTTCTCACTTCTGCGATCCTGATACCTATAGTGAAATTTCTTAAGAAATTAAAGAGGAGTACACAACAGGCGCAGAAAACCTTTCCCGCCTAATTACTCTTCTCACTTCTGCGATCCTGATACCTGTTGTGAAATTTCTTAAGAAATTTAATAAGAGTACACAACAGGCAACAGAAAATCTTTCCCGCCAAATTACTCTTCTCACTTCTGCGATCCTGATACCTGTTGTGAAATTTCATAAGAAATTTAATAAGAGTACACAACAGGCAACAGATAATCTTTCCCGCCAAATTACTCTTCTCACTTCTGCGATCCTGATATCTGTTGTGAAATTTCTTAAGAAATTTAATAAGAGTACACAACAGGCAACAGAAAATCTTTCCCGCCAAATTACTCTTCTCACTTCTGCGATCCTGATACCTGTTGTGAAATTTCTTAAGAAATTTAATAAGAGTACACAACAGGCGCAGAAAACCTTTCCCGCCAAATTACTCTTCTCACTTCTGCGATCCTGATACCTATTGTGAAATTTCTTAAGAAATTTAATAAGAGTACACAACAGGCGCAGAAAACCTTTCCCGCCAAATTACTCTTCTCACTTCTGCGATCCTGATACCTTTTATGAAATTTCGTAAGAAATTTAATAACAAAACAACAGGCGCAGAAAATCTTTCCCGCCAAATTACTCTTCTCACTGCTGCGATCCTGATACCTATTGTGAAATTTAGTAAAAAAATTAATAGGAGTACACAATAGGCGCAGAAAACATTTCTCATGCAAATTACTCTTCTCACTTCTTATGATCCTGATAGCTATTGTGAAATTTCTTAAGAAATTTAATAAGAGTACACAACAGGCACAGAAAACATTTCTTGCCAAATTACTCTTCTCACTTCTGCGATCCTGATACCTGTTGTGAAATTTCTTAAGAAATTTAATAAGAGTACACAACAGGCAACAGAAAATCTTTCCCGCCAAATTACTCTTCTCACTTCTGCGATCCTGATACCTGTTGTGAAATTTCTTAAGAAATTTAATAAGAGTACACAACAGGCGCAGAAAACCTTTCCCGCCAAATTACTCTTCTCACTTCTGCGATCCTGATACCTATTGTGAAATTTCTTAAGAAATTTAATAAGAGTACACAACAGGCGCAGAAAACCTTTCCCGCCAAATTACTCTTCTCACTTCTGCGATCCTGATACCTTTTATGAAATTTCGTAAGAAATTTAATAACAAAACAACAGGCGCAGAAAATCTTTCCCGCCAAATTACTCTTCTCACTGCTGCGATCCTGATACCTATTGTGAAATTTAGTAAAAAAATTAATAGGAGTACACAATAGGCGCAGAAAACATTTCTCATGCAAATTACTCTTCTCACTTCTTATGATCCTGATAGCTATTGTGAAATTTCTTAAGAAATTTAATAAGAGTACACAACAGGCACAGAAAACATTTCTTGCCAAATTACTCTTCTCACTTCTGCGATCCTGATACCTGTTGTGAAATTTCTTAAGAAATTTAATAAGAGTACACAACAGGCAACAGAAAATCTTTCCCGCCAAATCACTCTTCTCACTTCTGCGATCCTGATACCTGTTGTGAAATTTCTTAAGAAATTTAATAAGAGTACACAACAGGCACAGAAAACATTTCTTGCCAAATTACTCTTCTCACTTCTGCGATCCTGATACCTGTTGTGAAATTTCTTAAGAAATTTAATAAGAGTACACAACAGGCAACAGAAAATCTTTCCCGCCAAATTACTCTTCTCACTTCTGCGATCCTGATACCTATAGTGAAATTTCTTAAGAAATTGAAGAGGAGTACACAGCAGGCGCAGAAAACGTTTCCCGCCAAATTACTCTTCTCACTTCTGCGATCCTGATACCTGTTGTGAAATTTCTTAAGAAATTTAATAAGAGTACACAACAGGCAACAGAAAATCTTTCCCACCAAATTACTCTTCTCACTTCTGCGATCCTGATACCTGTTGTGAAATTTCTTAAGAAATTTAATAAGAGTATACAACAGGCGCAGAAAACCTTTCCCGCCTAATTACTCTTCTCACTTCTGCGATCCTGATACCTGTTGTGAAATTTCTTAAGAAATTTAATAAGAGTACACAACAGGCACAGAAAATTTTTCCCGCCAAATTACTCTTCTCACTTCTGCGATCCTGATACCTGTTGTGAAATTTCTTAAGAAATTTAATAAGAGTACACAACAGGCAACAGAAAATCTTTCCCGCCAAATTACTCTTCTCACTTCTGCGATCCTGATACCTGTTGTGAAATTTCTTAAGAAATTGAAGAGGAGTACACAACAGGCGCAGAAAACGTTTCCCGCCAAATTACTCTTCTCACTTCTGCGATCCTGATACCTGTTGTGAAATTTCTTAAGAAATTTAATAAGAGTACACAACAGGCGCAGAAAACCTTTCCCGCCTAATTACTCTTCTCACTTCTGCGATCCTGATCCCTGTTGTGAAATTTCTTAAGAAATTTAATAAGAGTACACAACAGGCAACAGAAAATCTTTCCCACCAAATTACTCTTCTCACTTCTGCGATCCTGATACCTGTTGTGAAATTTCTTAAGAAATTTAATAAGAGTACACAACAGGCGCAGAAAACCTTTCCCGCCTAATTACTCTTCTCACTTCTGCGATCCTGATACCTGTTGTGAAATTTCTTAAGAAATTTAATAAGAGTACACAACAGGCGCAGAAAACCTTTCCCGCCTAATTACTCTTCTCACTTCTGCGATCCTGATACCTGTTGTGAAATTTCTTAAGAAATTTAATAAGAGTACACAACAGGCAACAGAAAATCTTTCCCACCAAATTACTCTTCTCACTTCTGCGATCCTGATACCTGTTGTGAAATTTCTTAAGAAATTTAATAAGAGTACACAACAGGCGCAGAAAACCTTTCCCGCCTAATTACTCTTCTCACTTCTGCGATCCTGATACCTGTTGTGAAATTTCTTAAGAAATTTAATAAGAGTACACAACAGGCACAGAAAATTTTTCCCCCCAAATTACTCTTCTCACTTCTGCGATCCTGATACCTGTTGTGAAATTTCTTAAGAAATTTAATAAGAGTACACAACAGGCAACAGAAAATCTTTCCCGCCAAATTACTCTTCTCACTTCTGCGATCCTGATACCTATAGTGAAATTTCTTAAGAAATTGAAGAGGAGTACACAACAGGCGCAGAAAACGTTTCCCGCCAAATTACTCTTCTCACTTCTGCGATCCTGATACCTGTTGTGAAATTTCTTAAGAAATTTAATAAGAGTACACAACAGGCGCAGAAAACCTTTCCCGCCTAATTACTCTTCTCACTTCTGCGATCCTGATACCTGTTGTGAAATTTCTTAAGAAATTTAATAAGAGTACACAACAGGCACAGAAAATTTTTCCCCCCAAATTACTCTTCTCACTTCTGCGATCCTGATACCTGTTGTGAAATTTCTTAAGAAATTTAATAAGAGTACACAACAGGCAACAGAAAATCTTTCCCGCCAAATTACTCTTCTCACTTCTGCGATCCTGATACCTATAGTGAAATTTCTTAAGAAATTGAAGAGGAGTACACAACAGGCGCAGAAAACGTTTCCCGCCAAATTACTCTTCTCACTTCTGCGATCCTGATACCTGTTGTGAAATTTCTTAAGAAATTTAATAAGAGTACACAACAGGCAATAGAAAATCTTTCCCGCCAAATTACTCTTCTCACTTCTGCGATCCTGATACCTATAGTGAAATTTCTTAAGAAATTGAAGAGGAGTACACAACAGGCGCAGAAAACGTTTCCCGCCAAATTACTCTTCTCACTTCTGCGATCCTGATACCTGTTGTGAAATTTCTTAAGAAATTTAATAAGAGTACACAACAGGCGCAGAAAACCTTTCCCGCCTAATTACTCTTCTCACTTCTGCGATCCTGATACCTGTTGTGAAATTTCTTAAGAAATTTAATAAGAGTACACAACAGGCACAGAAAATTTTTCCCCCCAAATTACTCTTCTCACTTCTGCGATCCTGATACCTGTTGTGAAATTTCTTAAGAAATTTAATAAGAGTACACAACAGGCAACAGAAAATCTTTCCCCCCAAATTACTCTTCTCACTTCTGCGATCCTGATACCTGTTGTGAAATTCCTTAACAAATTTAATAAGAATACACAACATCCTGATACCTGTTGTGAAATTTCTTAAGAAATTTAATAAGAGTACACAACAGGCGCAGAAAATCTTTCCGGCCAAATTACTCTTCTCACTTCCGCGATCCTGATACCTATTGTGGAATTTCTTAAGAAATTTAATAAGAGTACTCAACTAGCACAGAAAAGCTTTCCCGCCAGATTACTCTTCTCACTTCTGCGATCCTGATACCTATTGTGTAATTTCTTAAGAAATTTAATAAGAGTAAACAGCAGGCGCTGAAAACTTTTCCCGCCAAATTACACTTCTAACTTCTGCGATCCTGATACCTATAGTGAAATTTCTTAGGAAATTGAAGAGAAGTACACAACAGGCGCAGAAAACTTTTCCCGCCAAATTACCCTTCTCACTTCTGCGATCCTAATACCTATTGTGAAATTCCTTAAGAAATTTAATAAGAATACACAACATCCTGATACCTGTTGTGAAATTTCTTAAGAAATTTAATAAGAGTAAACAACAGGCGCAGAAAATCTTTCCCGCCAAATTACTCTTCTCACTTCTGCGATCCTAATACCTATTGTGTAATTTCTTAGGAAATTGAAGAGAAGTACACAACAGGCGCAGAAAATCTTTCCCGCCAAATTACTCTACTCACTTCTGCGATCCTGATACGTATTGTGAAATTTCTTAAGAAATATAATAAGAATACACAACAGACGCAAAAAACATTTCGCGCCAAATTACTCTTCTCACTTCTGCGATCCTGATACCTGTTGTGAATTTTTTAAAGAAATTTAATAAGAGTACACAACAGGCGCTGAAAATCTTTCCCGCCAAATTACTCTTCTCACTTCTGCGATCCTGATACGTATTGTGAAATTTCTTAAGAAATATAATAGGAGTGCCCAACAGGGGCAGAAAACGTTTCCCGTTAAATTACTCCTCTCACTTCTGCGATCCTGATACGTATTGTGAAATTTCTTAAGAAATATAATAAGAATACACAACAGACGCAAGAAACATTTCCCGCCAAATTACTCTTCTCACTTCTGCGATCCTGATACCTGTTGTGAAATTTCTTAGGAAATTTAATAAGAGTACACAACAGGCGCAGAAAATCTTTCCCGCCAAATTACTCTTCTCACTTCTGCGATCCTGATACCTATTGTGTAATTTCTTAAGAAATTTAATAAGACTAAACAACAGGTGCTGAAAACTTTTGCCGCCAAATTACTCTTCTAACTTCTACGATCCTGATACCTATAGTGAAATTTCTTAAGAAATTTAGTAAGAATACACAACAGACGCAAAAAACATTTCCCGCCAAATTACTCTTCTCACTTCTGCGATCCTGATACCTATAGTGAAATTTCTTAAGAAATTAAAGAGGAGTACACAACAGGCGCAGAAAACCTTTCCCGCCTAATTACTCTTCTCACTTCTGCGATCCTGATACCTGTTGTGAAATTTCTTAAGAAATTTCACAATAGGTATCAGGATGAAGGCGCAGAAAATCTTTTCCGCCAAATTACTCTTCTCACTTCTGCGATCCGGATACCTATTGTGAAATTTCTTAAGAAATTTAATAAGAGTACACAACAGGCGCAGAAAACCTTTCCCGCCTAATTACTCTTCTCACTTCTGCGATCCTGATACCTGTTGTGAAATTTCTTAAGAAATTTAATAAGAGTACACAACAGGCACAGAAAATTTTTCCCCCCAAATTACTCTTCTCACTTCTGCGATCCTGATACCTGTTGTGAAATTTCTTAAGAAATTTAATAAGAGTACACAACAGGCAACAGAAAATCTTTCCCGCCAAATTACTCTTCTCACTTCTGCGATCCTGATACCTATAGTGAAATTTCTTAAGAAATTGAAGAGGAGTACACAACAGGCGCAGAAAACGTTTCCCGCCAAATTACTCTTCTCACTTCTGCGATCCTGATACCTGTTGTGAAATTTCTTAAGAAATTTAATAAGAGTACACAACAGGCAATAGAAAATCTTTCCCGCCAAATTACTCTTCTCACTTCTGCGATCCTGATACCTATAGTGAAATTTCTTAAGAAATTGAAGAGGAGTACACAACAGGCGCAGAAAACGTTTCCCGCCAAATTACTCTTCTCACTTCTGCGATCCTGATACCTGTTGTGAAATTTCTTAAGAAATTTAATAAGAGTACACAACAGGCGCAGAAAACCTTTCCCGCCTAATTACTCTTCTCACTTCTGCGATCCTGATACCTGTTGTGAAATTTCTTAAGAAATTTAATAAGAGTACACAACAGGCACAGAAAATTTTTCCCCCCAAATTACTCTTCTCACTTCTGCGATCCTGATACCTGTTGTGAAATTTCTTAAGAAATTTAATAAGAGTACACAACAGGCAACAGAAAATCTTTCCCCCCAAATTACTCTTCTCACTTCTGCGATCCTGATACCTGTTGTGAAATTCCTTAACAAATTTAATAAGAATACACAACATCCTGATACCTGTTGTGAAATTTCTTAAGAAATTTAATAAGAGTACACAACAGGCGCAGAAAATCTTTCCGGCCAAATTACTCTTCTCACTTCCGCGATCCTGATACCTATTGTGGAATTTCTTAAGAAATTTAATAAGAGTACTCAACTAGCACAGAAAAGCTTTCCCGCCAGATTACTCTTCTCACTTCTGCGATCCTGATACCTATTGTGTAATTTCTTAAGAAATTTAATAAGAGTAAACAGCAGGCGCTGAAAACTTTTCCCGCCAAATTACACTTCTAACTTCTGCGATCCTGATACCTATAGTGAAATTTCTTAGGAAATTGAAGAGAAGTACACAACAGGCGCAGAAAACTTTTCCCGCCAAATTACCCTTCTCACTTCTGCGATCCTAATACCTATTGTGAAATTCCTTAAGAAATTTAATAAGAATACACAACATCCTGATACCTGTTGTGAAATTTCTTAAGAAATTTAATAAGAGTAAACAACAGGCGCAGAAAATCTTTCCCGCCAAATTACTCTTCTCACTTCTGCGATCCTAATACCTATTGTGTAATTTCTTAGGAAATTGAAGAGAAGTACACAACAGGCGCAGAAAATCTTTCCCGCCAAATTACTCTACTCACTTCTGCGATCCTGATACGTATTGTGAAATTTCTTAAGAAATATAATAAGAATACACAACAGACGCAAAAAACATTTCGCGCCAAATTACTCTTCTCACTTCTGCGATCCTGATACCTGTTGTGAATTTTTTAAAGAAATTTAATAAGAGTACACAACAGGCGCTGAAAATCTTTCCCGCCAAATTACTCTTCTCACTTCTGCGATCCTGATACGTATTGTGAAATTTCTTAAGAAATATAATAGGAGTGCCCAACAGGGGCAGAAAACGTTTCCCGTTAAATTACTCCTCTCACTTCTGCGATCCTGATACGTATTGTGAAATTTCTTAAGAAATATAATAAGAATACACAACAGACGCAAGAAACATTTCCCGCCAAATTACTCTTCTCACTTCTGCGATCCTGATACCTGTTGTGAAATTTCTTAGGAAATTTAATAAGAGTACACAACAGGCGCAGAAAATCTTTCCCGCCAAATTACTCTTCTCACTTCTGCGATCCTGATACCTATTGTGTAATTTCTTAAGAAATTTAATAAGACTAAACAACAGGTGCTGAAAACTTTTGCCGCCAAATTACTCTTCTAACTTCTACGATCCTGATACCTATAGTGAAATTTCTTAAGAAATTTAGTAAGAATACACAACAGACGCAAAAAACATTTCCCGCCAAATTACTCTTCTCACTTCTGCGATCCTGATACCTATAGTGAAATTTCTTAAGAAATTAAAGAGGAGTACACAACAGGCGCAGAAAACCTTTCCCGCCTAATTACTCTTCTCACTTCTGCGATCCTGATACCTGTTATGAAATTTCTTAAGAAATTTAATAAGAGTACACAACAGGCACAGAAAATTTTTCCCGCCAAATTACTCTTCTCACTTCTGCGATCCTGATACCTGTTGTGAAATTTCTTAAGAAATTTCACAATAGGTATCAGGATGAAGGCGCAGAAAATCTTTTCCGCCAAATTACTCTTCTCACTTCTGCGATCCGGATACCTATTGTGAAATTTCTTAAGAAATTTAATAAGAGTACACAACAGGCGCAGAAAACCTTTCCCGCCTAATTACTCTTCTCACTTCTGCGATCCTGATACCTATTGTGAAATTTCTTAAGAAATTGAAGAGGAGTACACAACAGGCGCAGAAAACGTTTCCCGCCAAATTACTCTTCTCACTTCTGCGATCCTGATACCTATTGTGAAATTTCTTAAGAAATTGAAGAGGAGTACACAACAGGCGCAGAAAACCTTTCCCGCCAAATTACTCTTCTCACTTCTGCGATCCTGATACCTATTGTGAAATTTCTTAAGAAATTTAAGAGAAGTACACAACAGGCGCAGAAAATATTTCCCGCCAAATTACTCTTCTCACTTCTGCGATCCTGATACCTGTTGTGAAATTTCTTAAGAAATTTCACAATAGGTATCAGGATGAAGGCGCAGAAAATCTTTTCCGCCAAATTACTCTTCTCACTTCTGCGATCCGGATACCTATTGTGAAATTTCTTAAGAAATTTAATAAGAGTACACAACAGGCGCAGAAAACCTTTCCCGCCTAATTACTCTTCTCACTTCTGCGATCCTGATACCTGTTGTGAAATTTCTTAAGAAATTTAATAAGAGTACACAACAGGCACATCAAATTTTTCCCGCCAAATTACTTATCTCACTTCTGCGATCCTGATACCTGTTGTGAAATTTCTTAGGAAATTTAAAAAGAGTACACAACAGGCGCAGAAAATCTTTCCGGCCAAATTACTCTTCTCACTTCCGCGATCCTGATACCTATTGTGGAATTTCTTAAGAAATTTAATAAGAGTACTCAACTAGCACAGAAAACCTTTCCCGCCAGATTACTCTTCTCACTTCTGCGATCCTGATACCTATTGTGAAATTTCTTAAGAAATTTAATAAGAGAACACAACAGGCGCAGAAAATCTTTCCCGCCAAATTACTCTTCTCACTTCTGCGATCCTGATACCTATTGTTAATTTTCTTAAGAAATTTAATAAGAGTACACAACAGGCGCAGAAAACCTTTCCCGCCTAATTACTCTTCTCACTTCTGCGATCCTGATACCTGTTGTGAAATTTCTTAAGAAATTTAATAAGAGTACACAACAGGCACAGAAAATTTTTCCCCCCAAATTACTCTTCTCACTTCTGCGATCCTGATACCTGTTGTGAAATTTCTTAAGAAATTTAATAAGAGTACACAACAGGCAACAGAAAATCTTTCCCGCCAAATTACTCTTCTCACTTCTGCGATCCTGATACCTATAGTGAAATTTCTTAAGAAATTGAAGAGGAGTACACAACAGGCGCAGAAAACGTTTCCCCCCAAATTACTCTTCTCACTTCTGCGATCCTGATACCTGTTGTGAAATTTCTTAAGAAATTTAATAAGAGTACACAACAGGCAACAGAAAATCTTTCCCGCCAAATTACTCTTCTCACTTCTGCGATCCTGATACCTATAGTGAAATTTCTTAAGAAATTGAAGAGGAGTACACAACAGGCGCAGAAAACGTTTCCCGCCAAATTACTCTTCTCACTTCTGCGATCCTGATACCTGTTGTGAAATTTCTTAAGAAATTTAATAAGAGTACACAACAGGCAATAGAAAATCTTTCCCGCCAAATTACTCTTCTCACTTCTGCGATCCTGATACCTATAGTGAAATTTCTTAAGAAATTGAAGAGGAGTACACAACAGGCGCAGAAAACGTTTCCCGCCAAATTACTCTTCTCACTTCTGCGATCCTGATACCTGTTGTGAAATTTCTTAAGAAATTTAATAAGAGTACACAACAGGCAACAGAAAATCTTTCCCCCCAAATTACTCTTCTCACTTCTGCGATCCTGATACCTGTTGTGAAATTCCTTAAGAAATTTAATAAGAATACACAACATCCTGATACCTGTTGTGAAATTTCTTAAGAAATTTAATAAGAGTACACAACAGGCGCAGAAAATCTTTCCGGCCAAATTACTCTTCTCACTTCCGCGATCCTGATACCTATTGTGGAATTTCTTAAGAAATTTAATAAGAGTACTCAACTAGCACAGAAAACCTTTCCCGCCAGATTACTCTTCTCACTTCTGCGATCCTGATACCTATTGTGTAATTTCTTAAGAAATTTAATAAGAGTAAACAGCAGGCGCTGAAAACTTTTCCCGCCAAATTACACTTCTAACTTCTGCGATCCTGATACCTATAGTGAAATTTCTTAGGAAATTGAAGAGAAGTACACAACAGGCGCAGAAAACTTTTCCCGCCAAATTACCCTTCTCACTTCTGCGATCCTAATACCTATTGTGAAATTCCTTAAGAAATTTAATAAGAATACACAACATCCTGATACCTGTTGTGAAATTTCTTAAGAAATTTAATAAGAGTAAACAACAGGCGCAGAAAATCTTTCCCGCCAAATTACTCTTCTCACTTCTGCGATCCTAATACCTATTGTGTAATTTCTTAAGAAATTTAATAAGACTAAACAACAGGTGCTGAAAACTTTTGCCGCCAAATTACTCTTCTAACTTCTACGATCCTGATACCTATAGTGAAATTTCTTAAGAAATTTAATAAGAATACACAACAGACGCAAAAAACATTTCCCGCCAAATTACTCTTCTCACTTCTGCGATCCTGATACCTATAGTGAAATTTCTTAAGAAATTAAAGAGGAGTACACAACAGGCGCAGAAAACCTTTCCCGCCTAATTACTCTTCTCACTTCTGCGATCCTGATACCTGTTATGAAATTTCTTAAGAAATTTAATAAGAGTACACAACAGGCACAGAAAATTTTTCCCGCCAAATTACTCTTCTCACTTCTGCGATCCTGATACCTGTTGTGAAATTTCTTAAGAAATTTATTAAGAGTACACAACAGGCGCGGAAAATCTTTCCCGCCAGATTACTTTTGTCACTTCTGCGATCCTGATACCTATTGTGAAATTTCTTAAGAAATTTAATAAGAGTACACAACAGGCGCAGAAAACCTTTCCCGCCAAATTACTCTTCTCACTTCTGCGATCCTGATACCTGCTGTGAAATTTCTTAAGAAATTTAATAAGAGTACACAACAGGCACAGAAAATTTTTCCCGCCAAATTACTCTTCTCACTTCTGCGATCCTGATACCTGTTGTGAAATTTCTTAAGAAATTTAATAAGAGTACACAACAGGCACAGAAAATTTTTCCCGCTAAATTACTCTTCTCACTTCTGCGATCCTGATACCTGTTGTGAAATTTCTTAAGAAATTTAATAAGAGTACACAACAGGCGCAGAAAACCTTTCCCGCCAAATTACTCTTCTCACTTCTGCGATCCTGATACCTGTTGTGAAATTTCTTAAGAAATTTAATAAGAGTACACAACAGGCGCAGAAAATCTTTCCGGCCAAATTACTCTTCTCACTTCTGCGATCCTGATACCTATAGTGAAATTTCTTAAGAAATTGAAGAGGAGTACACAACAGGCGCAGAAAACCTTTCCCGCCAAATTACTCTTCTCACTTCTGCGATCCTGATACCTATAGTGAAATTTCTTAAGAAATTGAAGAGGAGTACACAACAGGCGCAGAAAACGTTTCCCGCCAAATTACTCTTCTCACTTCTGCGATCCTGATACCTATTGTGAAATTTCTTAAGAAATTGAAGAGGAGTACACAACAGGCGCAGAAAACCTTTCCCGCCAAATTACTCTTCTCACTTCTGCGATCCTGATACCTATTGTGAAATTTCTTAAGAAATTTAAGAGAAGTACACAACAGGCGCAGAAAATATTTCCCGCCAAATTACTCTTCTCACTTCTGCGATCCTGATACCTGTTGTGAAATTTCTTAAGAAATTTCACAATAGGTATCAGGATGAAGGCGCAGAAAATCTTTTCCGCCAAATTACTCTTCTCACTTCTGCGATCCGGATACCTATTGTGAAATTTCTTAAGAAATTTAATAAGAGTACACAACAGGCGCAGAAAACCTTTCCCGCCTAATTACTCTTCTCACTTCTGCGATCCTGATACCTGTTGTGAAATTTCTTAAGAAATTTAATAAGAGTACACAACAGGCACATAAAATTTTTCCCGCCAAATTACTTATCTCACTTCTGCGATCCTGATACCTGTTGTGAAATTTCTTAGGAAATTTAAAAAGAGTACACAACAGGCGCAGAAAATCTTTCCGGCCAAATTACTCTTCTCACTTCCGCGATCCTGATACCTATTGTCGAATTTCTTAAGAAATTTAATAAGAGTACTCAACTAGCACAGAAAACCTTTCCCGCCAGATTACTCTTCTCACTTCTGCGATCCTGATACCTATTGTGAAATTTCTTAAGAAATTTAATAAGAGAACACAACAGGCGCAGAAAATCTTTCCCGCCAAATTACTCTTCTCACTTCTGCGATCCTGATACCTATTGTTAATTTTCTTAAGAAATTTAATAAGAGTACACAACAGGCGCAGGAAACATTTCGCGCCAAATTACTCTTCTCACTTCTGCGATCCTGATCCCTATTCTGAAATTAGTGAGAAATTTAATAATGGTACACAACAGGCGCAGAAAATTCTTCCCGCCAAATTACTCTTCTCACTTCTGCGATCCTGATACCTATTGTGAAATTTCTTAAGAAATTTAATAGGAGTACACAATAGGCGCAGAAAACGTTTCCCGCCAAATTACTCTTCTCACTTCTGCAATCCTGATACCTGTTGTAAAATTTCTTAAAAATTGTAACAGGAGTACACAACAGGCGCAGAAAACATTTCCCGTTAAATTACACTTCTCACTTCTGCGATCCTGATAAAAATTGTGAAATTTCTTAAGAAATATAATAGGAGTGCACAACAGGCGCAGAAAACTTTTCGCGCCAAATTACTCTTCTCACTTCTGCGATCCTAATACCTATTGTGAAATTTCTTAAGAAATTTAATAAGTGTAAACATCAGGCGCAGAAAATCTTTGGCGCCAAATTACTTTTCTCACTTCTGCGATCCTGATAACTATTGTGAAATTTCTTAAGAAATTTAATAAGAGTACACAACAGGCGCAGAAAATCTTTCCCGCCAAATTACTCTTCTCACTTCTGCGATTCTGATACCTATTGTGAAACTTCTTAAAAAAATTAATAAGAGTACTCAACAGGCACAGAAAACGTTTCACGCCAAATTACTCGTTTCAATTCTGCGATCCTGATAGCTAACGTTAATTTTTTTTAGAAATTTTTTAGGAGTACACAATAGACGAAGAAAATCTTTCCCGCCAAATTACTCTTCTCGCTTCTGCGATCCTGATACCTGTTGTAAAATTTCTTAAGAAATTTAAGAGGAGTACACAACAAGTGCAGAAAACCTTTCGCGCCAAATTACTCTTCTAACTTCTTCGATCCTGATACCTGTTGTAAAATTCCGTGAGGAATTTAATAGGAGTATTCAAGAAAACTTTTGATTTATAATTAATTAATTATTCTTTTAAAAGATACGTTTTATTAATCACATATTTACACAAAAATAATAAGGTCGATTTACCTTGAAAACCTTAGAAAAAGTAATAAAAACAAAATATTTTAATTAACATAACGCATATTACGGTTTGATTAAAGCACATCAAAAGCGAACTCAAAATGCCGCAATCGCAGCCAACAGCCAGCTCACGTTTCGTTACAAAAGATTCAATTAATCACAAAGAGGCGCGACATCAAATAAAAGATATGAAATTGAAACCCCGAAATGCCGCAATCAATTACCTTTTGGGGTAAGAACATCAACCAGAATATTGTTAATACATGAATGTAACTGCCGTACAGGAGTGGATTAGGGGAAGGAGGGACGGTATATTAATTAAATTAAACGACAAACACACCCCCTGCGAGTCGACTTGGTTGAAACGCAAATGATTTCCTTTATGCACGTAAATTGCACGTTTCGTTTCCTTTTCTGCCGCCGCTAGTGGGTGGTGTTCGGTTGGGCTGCGAGGGGAGGGGGGTTGTAAAAGAGCCAATTTCGCCGCAGAATGAAATAATTTTCGTTGGGTGGTGTAAATTGTAGAGCTCCGATCAGTAACTACGTTTTAAATAGGGATCTTGGAATGTAATTAGTGGTGTTGTTTAATACTTTATTTCTAGTTCGTTAAATGTAAATATATACAAATATAATACTAATTCACACATAATAGATAAAATGTGGGATTTACACACCATTACCATTTACTGTTGTAATATTACTTTCTTGTACATCTTAACTATAGTTAAGATCAAAATGTGATTACTATCAAACTAGAAGTAAGTTAACTAAACGCGAAACACGTATATTTATGCAGAAAGAAATAGAGGGGGATATATTATATTAAATCAGTCTGTTCATTAAGTAGGGAAATTCCCGGGTAATAATTGGTTTGTGTACCTCGAGGGATTCTAGAACATTTTGTTTTTTTTCAGTGAAATGGATCAGTACGACCTAGTCAAATGTATATTTGTTTTCAAATGTTTTGCAATTGTATGATTATTTCGATTTAGTTGAAATTGTTCACTGGGTTATTTTAATTGCGCCCAGACTGACCTATGTATATTCCCTTGCATTACTAACAAGTTAATTTGTCGATTGGTGATTTCTTTTTTAATTGCATGTTTCTGTAAATAATTTAATAGCATGTGCTTTTAAATTCATGTTAAATCTTTTTTGCAATTTATTCATAATTAACTTTTTTCATAAATCAGAATCATTTAAGGCCGTTTCTTTTCAGAAGGTTCGACAAGTTTGGAGCTAGACGGCAACCTCTACGTGGGCGGCTTGGGTCCACCGTTTTCGGACATTCCCGTCCCGTCCGGACTTTGGACTGCAGTCCTTCAGCAGGGGTTCGTGGGCTGCTTCAAGGACCTCAACATGAACAATGAAGCCGTCGACGTGGGGAGTTATGCGCGGGAACAGGATTCGGGTAAGAATCTTCTAAACATTTCCATTCCGTACCCTTTGGTGGATTAACGGCCAGACGGGAGGGTTAAAAGGGGCTCTCTTTCGGGCCGTAATCTTTAAAATAATTGCCAGGATTAGCCCTGTAAATCGCCCTAATCCCCGAAAAATTCCGGCCCGGATCCCTTTTAGCGTGCGAACGCGACGTTTAAGTAATTGAATCGTTTGCATACAAATTCATTTATGCATAAATTTATATTTACATAAAATTTGAAGCAATAATAATAGCATTTATGTAAAGGAAAAGTAATTTTTAACTAGAATCAATTAAACCCATCATTGTGTTTTCACAATATATGTACAAAAATATGATGTAAGAAGTAAAATAGTTTTTATGGTAACTAATTATGCTACGTTAACAGTTACGATCCTTAAGTATAGATTAAAATTAAAACTATAAATACAAATCCAGGTTGTGAAATTGGATGTCAATAATATGTGTCAAATTTTTGAGCAAAATCTTAAAGAAGTTAATCGAAAGAAATTATATTAGTGACTTGATAGAGAAGAAAATCCATTATGGGTGTTAGTGATCTTTAATATACTTGGATAATTAGTATAAGAGAGGGATAAGGTTGATGGAAAAGGACAGCAAATTAGTCAAGAAGGGTCTCCGGTAGCGATAGTATTAATGAACCGCCGTTTTTGTTTATATACCTAGATTTTTTTATATTGAGGGCACCTAAAATTTTTAACTGTTTACCTGACACTTATTTTGAGTTTATAGAAGGAGGTGTTAAAGGTCAATTTTAGATAGAGAAATTTAATGATTATGTAGACGGGCCAACTATGTGCATGATAATAAGAAATTGGGAGATGAGGGTTAATAGTTTAATTCTTAATTTTGGTTCCGGGCCAATTACTGCTTTTGACGAGCTTTGGATGGCCAGTTCGTCTGCTTTGTAATTCACCGGATGTCCTTCGTGTCCTGGGACCCATGCGATTGTTACTTTTTTGTGACTGCCAAGTCCTTTGAGAGCGCATATACAGTTCCACATAAGCTTAGATTCAACCTGTGTGAATATTAGTGCTCTGGCTGTCGGAGAATATAGCAATTGACCTACTTTTAGTGCCTTGTTGTCTATTTCTCTTGTGGAGTGGTGAAGAGCTATCGTCTCTGCTTAGAACACTGTGGTGTGCTTGGTTTTATTTACTGAAATCTTTGTCTCGGGTTTTGTATACCTGCACCTACCCCTTTGTCGGTCATTGAGCCGTCCGTGAAACAATTTGATTCTGCTTTGGTGGGTTGACCGTCGACTCAGTTTTCTCTCTGCGGGATCAGTACATTGTATATCCTTTCGAAATTGTATTTTTTCACCAAAGCATCGTTTGGCACGCTGTGATCGCGTTTGCCT
This sequence comes from Ontholestes murinus, assembly GCA_963969525.1. Lineage (NCBI taxonomy): Eukaryota > Metazoa > Arthropoda > Insecta > Coleoptera > Staphylinidae > Ontholestes > Ontholestes murinus. The sequence continues at coordinate 31,749,969 of OZ018397.1, forward strand.
TCAGCTCGTCTTCCAGCCGTTGGTGTGTTTTTCCGTGTGATCGGATTATGGACGTCTGTCCTTGCATCAGTCTAGATGATATGGATCTAGCCTCTCCTTGTATAAAGATATGCAGTGGTGGTATATTCAAGATAACTTCTAGGGCTGTCGTTGGGTGCTTAAGGCTCCTGTTGTACTAAGACATGCCAGTCTTTGTGTACTACTCAGTAGTCCTATCGCCTCTTTTGCTTTGTCATAGCCCAACACACCACTGCTTTATAGGCTGCCATGGGTCTTATCACTCTAGTGTATAGCCATAGAGTCATTTTAGGGTTTAGTCCCCACATTCTACGACACCCGCCCAATGCTATTGTTGCCTTTTTTGTGGCTTTTATGATGTGTGGCCTCCCCTCATTTTGGCGCCGAATGTTACTCACAGATACTTGGCCTCCCCTATGAAGGGATTTCCATACCCCGAAGCATCAGTGGCTTTAGCCTTGCATTGCTCGTATTTTTGTGCAGGTGACAATTTGCGTTTTTTGGTGATTGATCGCCAGTCACTCCTGTTTGCACCAATTGTCTACTATGTTTAGGGCTCTTTGTGCTCGCTCCGAGACAACTCCCGCAAACCGGCCTCTGATGACTATGGCTCATCCGCGTACACTAGGCAGTGGATATCCTCTTTGTATAATTAAACAAAATTAAATCTAATTTGCAATAAAATTAACAACAAAAAGACAAAGATTAAATTACTAGGTTTAGATAAATGAATAGGGTGTAATAATAATTATATAAAGCTTCCAAGATGATCGCAACTTACGATTACTCGATGATTTCTGTTTACTCTATAAGATCTGGAAGTAAACCATCTAATTTCTTGATTTCATTAATCCACCTAACTTGTACTCATCTCCACTACTCTTATTCTTTCTTCCGTCTTGTTTCTGGGCCGTGAAAGGAGATTGTACATCTTCCCGAAGCCGAGGAGGTTTTGGACTCCTGGTTTATGAACATCCGGCATATCGCTGTCTGTGCTGCACATGTACGACCATCAATTTTGTTTTGTTTTCGGTGATCTTCTCAAAATTACCCAAAAGATTCAAAAGGTCTTCATGTTCACGCATATTTGCTACGTGCTCGAATAGTTTGTGGAACGACACATGGTTTATGACAGGGGTTCTTAACCAGTCATACTTATGAATCGCGTAAAAAGTTTAGCTAATAACTAACCCAATTCAATGAATTAAATGCAATTTAAATGAAATGAAACATATCTAATCTTAGTCTAACATATTTACAGAAATATATATAATATGAACATCAATGAATGAATACAGATTTAAGATGATCGTGACAATGATTAAACCAAACAAGTTGAGTCCGATGTTTTTGTGAAATTAATTAAAATAAATAAGTTAAGTTCGTTTACAATGAAATAAATGCAAAAATGTGTCGATGAAAATATACAATAATAATAATAATCTATAGTTTATTCATTGTTTATAAAAAGATACATTGATGATCATAATAATTAAGATACAATGATAAACATAAAACCATGAATAAACCGCAGAAAGTTACGAAATAAATATGTTGAAATATTGAATCAGTTGAAATTTAAAAATACATTAATATATAATAATAAGGGTGAATGTAAACACATTTAAACAATATATACAAATTTCTTATATCTATGTGATGTCCATTTCGAAGCACAGACAATGTAGGTTTCCCGTATTTATTTCTCCTATGATGAATACTGGAATTCATATCTTAGGTGATGTCTTGCCGCCTTCTGCATGAGTGAAACAAGATCTGGTGGTTGTGTCGGGCTAGGCATTCATCGTGCGATGAACCAGATGCTGCTGCCGACGGGACTATCCGTTTACAGTCTGGTGGGTGCACCTGGTTGGGCACTAGTCTTGCGATGAAACAGTTACCGTTCAAGGGATTAGAATACTCATGTAACATCTGGTGGTTGCGCCTGGTGGGGCACTAGTTGTTCGATGGCCCATCTGTATCTTGAGGGGAATAGAGTACCTATGTACCGTCTGGTGGTTGCGCCTGGCAGAGCATTATTTGTACGATGAACCATCGATGCAAATCCGGCAAAGAGCAAGAACGTTGGGTTTGGGCGCACAATGGGAAACTGTCCATCACTGGCGGTGGCGGATAATGGTCTCGACGCCTTACTTTAAAAGACTGTTCTTTGATTAGGGGGAGGTTCTCATCTAGCGACCCAAAAATAACATGATTTTCCAGAATTTTTTTTCCATAGAAGGAAGTAAATAAAGCAGTCAAGTTTTTTTGTACTTATTAAGTATGATTTCAAGTATGTTTACAAATTTTTATAGAGTATAATATCGTATAGTCAATTGTTTATTTATTTTTAAAGACTGGTGCCTAAATAAAAGGTACCAAAGCGGGCGACACTGCAGAGCTTCCAAACATCATCTGAAATCAAAAAATGAAGTTTTTTCGCAAAATATATGATATTTACAGGATCTTGAACCTATTTAGCTAAGAAAATATCAAAAATTAAAAAAATGGTGGGCTTTTGAAAAAAAATTTTTTTCGTATATTTCTTGGATTTTAAAAGTGAATCAAAAATGAAAAATAATAACAATAGTCATCTGCATTTAGGTTCAGGATCCCTTAAATTTAATACACTTTAAAATTTAAAAAAAGTAGCGATATATGCAGTAGTTTTTGAGATATCGTGTCGCCCGATTTCCAAAACATGGTTTCGAGAAAAACGCGTTTAAAGTTTTGGTACGCATTTGATTTAATCGTAAATTTCATTTACGCGTAAAAGGTGCCTCCGGTTTTTTTACTATAACTTAAAAAAAATAATTTCATCAAAACGGCTTTCGGACGCGTATTCTAGAGGAAATTTACTAACTTTTTAAGCAAAAAAAAATCGATTTTTTGGTCGAGCTTGATGAGAACCTCCCCTTAAGCCAGCGTTGACGAAGATGATACATTTGCTACCGTCGGGCGTCACAAGATGTATCTGGATGTCATCCACATCCTTTAGGGTGATCTTCGTTTCTTTTTGTCGAATTTTGTGTTTCTTCTAAACAAAAAATCTGAATTAGATATCGTAAGCGTTAGACGACCACATATAAGTTAGTTTTGAGTCAATATTTTGAAATATAGAAGTATTATTTATTTATTACAATTTGTAAAAACCAATTAGATAAGAGTGTCATAAGCGGGAACGCACAGATTGCACTGATTCTACTCCGAACGCAGAGGCGTCAGCGCGCATTAGGCCCCACCAAGATAATATCGCGAAAGCCAAACCAGCACGGGGATCGGATATAAATTTAAATCTATTTTCAAATCCCGCAAGTAAATCTCAATCTGTAATTAGCGCAGACAACGAAAATACTGAAAATGAGGAAAGAGTAGTAGGAGAATGGAAAACAAAAACATACATGAAGAAAAAACCAACGATTACTGGAAAAAAGTCCACCGATGGAAATTATGATTTATTTCAGGCGGCTAAGAAATCAGCTTGGATTTATATTGGAAACTGCGACCCAAGTGTTAGAGTAAAAACAATTACACAATATATGAAAGATTGTCAGCCTGACGTAATAATTGAAACATTGGAAGAACTAAACACTAAGGGCAAAAATAAAGCATTCAAACTAGGTGCCGATATAAAACATTTAAATATATTAATGAGTGAAAATACATGGCCAATAGGCATAAAAATCAGAAGGTTCACATTTGGGAAAATAAATTTTCAAAAAACCAACAACAACAAAACAATAACTTAATAGGTACACCCTCAGATATCCATATATTATTCCTCAACATACGATTTATTCGGAATAAAATACCTGAACTTGAAGCTTTTCTTATTGATAAGCCATTCGTTCTGTTTGGATTTACTGAACATTGGCTATCACACAGCGAATGCAGTGTTTCCAAAATTAATAATCTCTATTCTAGAGCGTTCTATGCCAGAGAATCAAGCAACCATGGAGGCTCAATCATATATGCATCAGAAGGCACTGAAGTACAGGACTACAACACCCTTACGGAAGAGGTTAGCATAGACAAAGTGTGCGAAATATCTTGTGTATATGTTAAAAGTATAGACACGTACGTAATTTGTGTATACCGTTCTCCAATAGGGAATTTTAACGAATTTTTAGATACACTGACATCGTTTTTAGATAAGATTTGCTACCGTCAAAGTTTTTAATGCCAATTTTAATTCTAATGATCATAAAACCGAATCATTAACTGATGTGCTGAGGTCATATAGCTTATATAAAACTGTAACGTTTAATACCAGGCAAAGTAGTTGTATAGATAATATTTTTACCAACTATCCTTCAAAATACATCACTGTTAATGAACTTAAAACCTCTCTATCTGACCATATAGGTCTATCACTTAGTTTAAAAAGCTCTGATAAATCAAAACCAGTAAATAGTAAAACTGTAAGGCCTATTACTACCTTGGGTAAGCAAATTCTGTTTGATTTATTAAGCGCGGTCAATTGGAACTTTATCGAAGACGATATTGATATTAATATTAAATGGGAACGAATGCATGACTATCTGATTAAGGCACATAGTTTATCTTGTGATGATTTTAACTCATTTTTTGCAACAGCGGGTGATACTTCTGTAAACAAAAATACGTTATCGGCAAATTGTTACCAAATAAATACACCACCTAACATTAAATTCAATTTTACTGAAACATTGCCTGTTCAAGTTAGAGATGCTATAAATTATTTGAAAAATAAGAAAAGCACGGACATTTTGGTATTAGTGTAGAAATCCTAAAAACATTAAAGACCATCTCATACTCCCTCTAACGCACCTAATTAATTGTTGCATTAGAAATGGAATTTTTACAAGTATTCTTAAATTTGGTAAAGTAATACCCATCTTTACAAAAGGTGATATAAATGACGTTAACAACTACCGCCCAATTTCATTACTCCCGGTATTATCAAAAATATTAGAAACTATATTAAACAATCAAATAATCAGATATTTTGAAAACAATGACCTCTTATACAGTAAACAATATGGTTTTAGGCAAGGGAAATCAACTACCGATGCATTATTACAACTCAGTGACTTAATCTGTGACAACTTTGAAAGTAAGACCTATTGCATGGCGTCGATTCTCGATTTAAGCAAGGCCTTTAACTGTGTCCCACATGATCTGCTAATCAAGAAAATGAGTCATTACAATTTCGACGGGTCTAGTTTAAAACTCTTAACTTCATATTTGACAGATCTAAAACAAACAGTTTTTTCCAACGGACATTTGTCCAAGGCATTACCATTGTCACAAGGTGTGCCACAAGGATCAATATTGGGGCCAACGTTGTTCCTTATATATATAAAAGACCTGCCTTTGGCACTAAAGGAGGCAACAACAATACTGTTTGCAGCTGATACAACTGTCGAAAATGTATCGAATACCACGTGCGAAGTCAAAGTAAAAACCATAAAATCCCTGGAAAGTGCATCCACATGGTGCAATACAAATAAGCTAAAATTAAATGATAATAAAACTACTAAAATGCTTTTTTCAATCATAGATTCAGGGTCAGATAGAAATTGCATTTGTTTTTTAGGAATACACTTCGACACCGAATTAGAGTCTTATATAAGATATGGTATTCTTGTCTGGGGGCATTCATCCATTAGTAAACGTATCTTTGCACTTCAACGTCGTGCTTTAAGAATTGTTGCTGGAACCAACTACAGATCTGATTGTAAGAACGACTTCATCAATCTTGGAATACTAACAGTACCATCAATCTTTATATTAGAATGCTCATGCTAGATAAAAAAGCACTACATCAACTACCCCAGTCATAATCATCCTTACACTACGAGAAATAATGACAATATCCGTCAAAATCAACTGAGACTTACTAGGACTCAAACGGCCAGCAACTATTACGCCATAAAATTTTTCAATAAATTGCCAATGGCCATAAGGGAATGCCCAGAACCCAAGTTTAAAACCACAATAAAAAAATATTTGCTGGCGAATGCCTTTTACACAATAAATGAATACATTAACAGTGAACCACAAATATGACCCAGTACAACATTTAATTTTTAACAAATTTTAATCTAAGATGTCATCTAATTTTAGTTTATTATAAGTGCATTTTTATGTCGGTGGTGCTCCTACATATTTTAATTTGTAATATTGTATTTGTTCAATTTTATCAGTTGACTTGATGGTTTTATTCATTGTTTTAATACGTTATATATATTATTATATTATATAAAGTATTATGGAGTAGTAGAAAGCCGCAAAAATAATAATAAATAATATTAACTGTGGAAATGTTTGCAGTTAGACGCGTATTAGGACAAGTTTATGTATTCTTATGTCTTTTTTGTGCGATGTCGACATAGCAGCCTTTGTTAACTTCAGTGCATATTACAATGATTTGCGGTGAAAAACTGAGAGTTTTGTTAACAGTGATTTCCAAGAAATTTACCGATTTTAAGAATGGGTAGCGATTGTTATTTATGTTTTGTGAATTTGGTTGAGTTTGAAAATGCAATTGGCCTTATCAGTATTTAATTTAAACCTATTCCATTTGAACCAATTGCCAGTTACTAAGTAGATCTAGAATAGACCTTTAAGTTATATGGTGGTGTCATCTGCATAATTTAAAATAGGTTACATTTAAGGAAGAATTATATAATTCTTTTTTAAATAACTAATTCAAAGGCTTAATATGATAATACAATGATGTTCTTTAATATTATATTCTTATCTTTATCATTTTTTTAAACCAGTGTGATAATTTCATTTTTTATTGATGTGGAAAGACATGATCTTCAATTCACTTATTTATTACTTTACACATGGACTTAAAGATAGCACCCGCACAATATATTAAAACACTTGCAATTTCATTATTATATTAATTAACCCGCATTCAGTTACAGGCCCAAGACATATCGAAACGGGTTTTAGTGTTTGAGCATATTTTAGCTACTCATATTTATGCCATCAAATGATAAACTTCTTAAAAGTACGTGTGGTATTAGTGATTTAGGTGTTTTCTTTGATCAGAAATTAACATTCAATACTCATGTTGTTAATGTAAAAGCTGTAATAAGCAACTTGGGTTTATTACAAAAAAAAAACTAAAGATTTAAAGATAAGAATACACTGGTTTTGCTATTTAAATCATTTGTATTATGTAAAATTACTGGGCTGAAGTATGGAGTCTATCTATGCAACTTTATATGCAACATGTGGAATCTATTCAAAAAAGATTCGTGAAAATTTTCAGAGATCATGATGTTTATTCCTACAAGAATTTACTTCAGGAATATAATATGCCATCGGTAGGCAGCACTAATCACTTCTTAAATATAGTAACCTTGTATAAACTAGTACACAGCCACTTGCACGCAACTGATTTGACTGAGCAATTACTCTTCCGGGTTCACAGTCACCTTTATAAAAAAATGTTCGTGCCTAATTCAGTATGGTGCAGACATCTACGCATCTTTTCACATGTTTATACCAAAGGCTTTAGGTTTGTAGTAAAGTAAGTATATAAATCCAAACAGAGTCCTTGAGAAATAGAAACCACCAAAATTAAAATTGGAAATTGCATAAAATAGAATATTTCTATAATGAATAAGATAATATTTTAATTTAATAAAATTAGTGTAATAAAAAATAACAGCATGTATCAGGAAAAAGCTATATTACCATTCACAAAACTATTAGAAGATGATTGCTAAACGAATATTAAATGATGTTAAGTAATTTTATTCAAACGAGCGTTCCTTAACAATTTAAACGGACGCTCTATTTCTAATTTGTTTGTATAGCTGAGGGCACGAAATCGATCTTCATTAAAATTCGATGGAGTATAAAAAAGTGTGTCCGGACAGATTTATGAGGGCAATAATCGTGACGTGGAAGGGCAGTAAAGCTGAAAATTGCGGACTTTAATGATGCAGCGGGAAAATCAACGGGTCCACCGGTTTAATGATGGAATGGGAGGGAGCACAAAGCGACTGGTGGGAAAAATCGAGCACGATTTTATCGATGGAGATGTTTATCTTTCCCACTAATACTCCAATTATCGGAACGTCAGCGCTGACGGACCTCGAGACAGAGGGGATAGACAAAGTGTGATTGCGTGATGCAACATCACACTCTCTCTCGTTCGTCAGCATCCGCGAGAAAAACAAATTGGGGCATTAGTTCAACAAAACAGTCGTAAAATAAATATGCAAGGAAATAAAACTACCGGAGAAAATAACATGCAAGCGAGCGCAAACATTTCCTAAGATGATGTTATTAAAGTAATGCACACAGCATCATCCAGATTCGAGGTACAAAACATTCACGAATTTATTATAGTAGTTTCCCCAAAAACAACTTCAAGTGATATTTCCTACAGAATAGAAAAGCTCGTGGAAATAATTTGTATGTCTTTAGTTTTTATTTACCTACAACTTAATTGACACATAGCAAAATAAATTCCATTGATATATTTCATGTACTTTAACTCCAAAAAGGTGAATTAATTTATAATTTTAACATTTATTCATCCTAGAGATAAGTAGGAGGATAATAAAAGAATAAGTCAATAACTTTCTTTTACCAATATAATTACAGAATTACAAGTATTATTTTAACTAATAGATAGTCATTTCGAACTTAAAGTGATTCTTTTGCGATTATATAATGTTGTCGTATAGTGATTAAAAATCGATTTGTTATTTCCTCAGCGAAGATTTTATATCGTTCAACGTGCCTGTGGTTAAGATTAAAACGGCTAAAAAGAAGTGTTTTCTGTCTGAACTTCAAACAGCGACCTGTAGACCCTAGAAAATGCGACAACGATGAGTTGGAGTATTAGCTTGCAGAAGGGCTGGAAGTAACTTAGTAATTAATTTCCAAATGATCCAGAGATGAGAAATAACTAGAAAAAAGAAAGATAAATTTCGCATAAAATCATTTAAGGGGGAATTACTCTTTAGAAAATTCGACAATTCAATTTTTTTTTGCATTTTATTATAGTCTGGGGTTCTAAGGGTGTGTTTCGAAAATATTAATTTGAAATTCGTAGAACTCCCATAGTTACACAAGCTTGGGCTGCGGCGTGGTACTTATACCGTCGACTGTTATACCCCCACCGTTTTTCTGTTTTATGGTCCCCCCTTGCCTCTATGGTCCCCCCTTGAATCTATGGCCCCGGTACAGCTGATTAAGGGTAAGTTACTCAAATAAGTTGATATCCACCGGAAGTTCAACCGTATCAGTAATAAACGTATTGCAAACTTTGAACGCGTTTTCTCAGAACGACATTTTGCAAGACGGGCGCACGTTTTTCTTAAAAACTATTGGACCGATTGACTTGCCGTTTGGCACACATATTGAAGGAACCTTCACTTATGGTTGGATCTAGGATTATTTTTATAACTTGTATATTTCACTTTCAATCTGATGTTTTAGTTGAAAATTTTTCGGAAAAATTGAACTTTGATTTTTAAACAACTGCCGTTTCTATAAAAATATGTGTACTTGTTTAATTCTAGTTCGGACGATAACTACACTAATATAGATTGAAAAGAAAAATTGTTTTTTTTTATTTTAGACAATTAGCATCGCCACAACCCGTGCGCCCGATTGGACGAGCGCCTCACGCCGCGACATACATAACAGCGCATAACTTGTATACATTTCGATTAAGTAAATCAATAAAAATATATTTTGTTAGTTTAAACACGTCTTAATATTAGTGAAAAATCCCGATACTGTAGGTTTGATAGTTTCCGCAGAATTAATTCCTAAAAATTATTCTCAAAACCCGCTTCAGGAGAGTAATACCCCCTTAAACCATTAAAAATCAAATCACGGACGATAAGAAATGGAAACTCTATGACAATCAGAAACGCAATCAATCCGCTAGTGAAGAATTGTATATTAGGAAAGGAGAACATCCAGAGAATTTTGCTTTTGACAACGCTGGTCACAAATTTTTTCGGTTGCAGCCACGTTAGTTCAGATCAGCAGTTAGATGAGTGACCGGTACCATTCACCATTCGGATACAATTAGTGGTGCTTTAGAGTGAGGGCGATCCTTCAAAGTAAGCAGCTCATTTACACACACACAGATACATAAATAACACAGCGGAAGGACCAAGCGTTCGATAGCCAAACACTACTACTACTACTAAATTTTCTGTTTTATTTTGATAAATTTCCATGTTTTCCAATAGTGTAAATTTTTGTCCTTTCTTCGCTTCGTATAGTACTTTGGTTCTTGAGACGTGTCGGTATGTTTGAGGTTGGATTTTTGTTTTAGTAAGAATGTCACTGTATCAGGAGAAAAACCTTTTTGGACAAGGGCTCTCTCGAGGCTGACAAGTTTGTTATTTAGATTGGGTTTAACTGTTAGTCGGATGAGTTAAGAGAGTTTTTGCCAGAGAACGGAGTTGGGCAGGGTGATGGTGAGAAGCAGCATTTAGATATCTGTTTGTATGAGTTGCTTTCCTATATACGGTGTGCCCGAGAGTTCTAGATCTAGAATAGAGCAACTGATTATCTTTCCTTGATATACAATATCAATAAAACTTTGATGAAGAGTTTACAAAATATCCGTACACGTTATTTCTGACCACCGCTTGTGAAATACATACCAAACTCGTTTGCATAGCAACAAAGCGCAGGTAAAGACAAAAACCTGCACTAATGCGAGTGTGGCTCCCCATAGCTCCGTTACACATGATCGCAGTGGATCTGATAGGACCGTTTTTCGAGAAATCTATCTGGCATAACGGACACATTTACTAAACGTTGGGAAGTGGACGCTTATTATACTCCTGTTTATCATCCCCAAAGTAATCCAACTGAAAGGAAAAACCAAGAATTGAAAAAAGGCCTCCGAATCGAAATGCAGGGGCAACGCAATTCTGTTCCAGCTCCAATGTTGCAACTGGTTTTACGCCTGCCCTCGCTCTATTAGAATACGACCTTTCTCAACTAGGAGAAATTTCACGAACGCAGCCATCTGCAACTCCAGAACACGAGGCGAGATATATTCGATTAGTAGTCATTCGCGATAGACAGTTGCATTATGTCCGTAAATATAACGAACCACAAGAGCCTCCAATATTTGCATTAGGCCAGGCGGTGGTTATTCACAACCACCACATAAGTGACCGACAAAAACCCCGCCGGTTTTGCTTCCAAATGGCTTGAGCCATATACTGTGAGAGAAGTACTCTCCGGTCGTGTTTACTTAATTAATTGAAACGGACAAGACGTCAAGGTACATGCTGATGACATCCGACCAGTCCCACTACAACACTCAGAACGAAATCCACGACCTCCTTCTCATCCAGCCTCCGAAGAAGACGAAGAAGATGTAGTTATCCCATTAATGTAATTCAAATGTACTGACATCCGATTTCGGTTGGTGCCTGTGTTTTATTATTGTGCTGTAAAGTGAATAGCTTTCCTTCGATATAGACGCTCGTCCGGAAACCAACAACGCTGTCATACCTTGGTGCACTATAAATAAGTACAAGATGCTCATATGTTGTGTGAAATTAGTGTAAGTTTAGTGTAAATGTATATAACTGTATAAAATTGTAATTTGGGCTCCGCAAACGTCGCGACTCCATGAGTAGAAAACACCTCCGCAGTTAAACACTCTAACAAAACGTGCCACCCAATAAACCTCTAAAGAAGAGTCGTGTGGACTAACGCCCTGGTTGAAGAAGATGGAATCCGTTGCGCGAATTTGAGGATTTAGAGATACGATCAGCATATTATATTGAAACTGATCAATTGAGGAATCAAATACCACCATCGTACCAGTTTCTTGACCCTCTAATAATCCATTTTGCCGCTCATAAATTTCGAACCCTATTATACGTTCCAAGCTCTTACGTCGGCATGTTTAGTGAAGATGTCGGAGCCAGTGCTTCCTACCGCATAGCAAGGTATAAGTATATTGAAGCCGTCGCCAGTGCGATTGTTAGATGTTAACCGTTGCTATCAAGACAAGTACATATATTTTCGTTTGTTGTACTAATATCCATCTGATTTGCAGTATATATTTATTTTAGCAACCAATGCAAGGGAATTGATCCATGTATATACTAACAGGAATAAATTTTACTCATTTTAAGGGACCGTAATTATATCGGCATTCTTCTGAGAATGTTTTAAAGCGTTTAATTTGGCGAAATTTAAATGCAACAGTTTTTATTATTATTGAATATATTCTGTTCTTTCCAAATTTCATCACATGCACGATTACCAATTGAGTAAAGTTCGTTCCATACATTAGTAGAGTTGGTAACCATTGAAAAACTGTGAACCATAAAAATATTAATATTGTCGAGTTAACAGAACCAGAAGACAAATAAGTCGCACAAACTGAATTACTACGATAGTTATAGAAGTATTTTAAAGCGACAAACATTTTAACCTATTTTGGTATATATATTTATAAATGTGTTAAATTTATTTGGACTCAAAAGGACAAATAACATGGTCAACAGTTCACGTTACATAAGCATAGGCCACAAAGATATGAAAAGGATGCTCACTATTCCTGTTTGAAAATTATTAACTACTTAACCAAATTAATCAATCAGGTTGAAAATTTGTACGAAAGGAAATGAAAACTGTTTAATTTTCTTTGTGCTTTAGAGCATAATTCAATAGATGTATTATATAATTGTACATGGATTTAGAATAAGATTGCTCAGAGATTTCTTTTCATTTCTGTTTTCATGTACCTTCTATTGATGCTAAAAGAATAAAATTAATTAAAATCATGTTCAATCTTTAATTTACTGAGATGAATATTAATTTTTTTCTTCTAATGTATTCTTTCAAAGTTTGTTCTATAAATTGTCATTAAACTGTTAGCATCTATTACCTGTCTTTTCTCAGAATTCGCAGACCATAGCACGCTGAATTTAATTTTGATAATAACTGATCGCAATGGTACTCCCATTTTAGGTTGCTATCAAACACAATATCCAAAAAGTTAGAATGATTTTAAAATTTGAAAGTTTCGTTATTTATATTTATAGTATATTTAATTGACGAGGCGGATAGATGGTGAAACTGCATAACAAATTGAAATAAAACAACACAGTTGGGAGGGTTTCACATTTGTTGTTGAACACTGCAACATTTTTCGCCACACAGTGGCTTCATCAGGCAGATGAATACTGCCTTGCAAACCTTGCAAAGGTTTAAACCCATTATCATATTTATTACTTTACCTAATAATTTATTAATTTTAATATTACTTTATGATATTTATTAGAAAATAAACAAATCCAAGTTATTAAAAATTTGTATGATATATTAGCACAATTAGTACAATTTTACTTACGGTTTGTAAAACAAGCAAAAAACGATGGGATTAAAGATATAAAAGGTGATATATTTAAGCTATTCTACACTAGTTTTAAGTTTTATGATTAATTTTATTTTATTAACATATTTGTTTTAAATTTTATCTATACATTGATTTTATTTTATTTATACACTAGTTTTAAGTTTTATGATTTATTTTATTTTATTAACATATTTGTTTTAAATTTTATCTATACATTGATTTTATTTTATTTATACACTAGTTTAAGTTTTTTACGATTTTATTAACATATTAGTTTTTAATTTTATATATATACTGATGTTCTTTCTTGTTATTTTATTTATACACTAGTTTTAGGTTTTATTTATACATTGTTTCAACTTCCATTTGTCTGAAATCCGACTTGAATTTTGTTTCTTTTGTTTGATTGAATGTATAATTGTACTTTTAAATTTATACTTCTAATTATATTTTGACGTGTGTAAACCTGTGTGTCCTAGCACCAATAAAGTATTATTATTATTATTATTATTATTATTATTATTATTATTATTATTATTCAAGATCCTTAATTTTCTTTATTCCTTACTACAGCGATATTGGTTGATGCATTAAAAAGGACTTGGAACAACTCCATCTCTACTAGAAGGTGGCAAATAAACTTCTTCAAATATGTACAAAGCGTAAAAAATAAATCCCACAAAGAAAGTTATCAAAGAAACATACAATTACCAGAAGAGAAGCACCCCAAAATTAATACAAAAGTACAAATATATTATAAAAATAATTTCCAAAACTGCAGATATAATAAACTCATACTTTCCAAAAATTGGGGAAGGTGGAACACAAATTACAAGAGGAATAATTTAATCAGCCCCAATAACAATTACATGAACAAACATCCCAGAAATAAAATTCAAGCCAGTTACCACTAATGATATAAAACATATAATAATAATAATAATAACTAACCTTAAAAGAACGAAAAGCCACAGGATTCGATTATATAACAAATGGCATCATAAAACAAAATAAAGACACCCTAATACCCATATTAATGAAGATAGTATCATACCTATACATAAAAAAGGAAATGGAAATAACCCAGAAAATTACAGACCGATATTCCTCTCCATTAAATAAAATAGTCGAAAAGGTGATATTCAAATCCAACTATGCAATCATCTATACCAAAATAAAGTCATCCGCCATCAACAATATCAATTCCAGCAGAACTGTATGACATTATAGTCAGTATAAGAACTAATTTACACAATAAAAAGTAAAAGAGACTAGAAGAAACTAGTAACAGCCATATTCATAGATATGAAAATAGCCTTTGATACAATATCAAAGCCAATGCTCATCGAGAAACTTTAAGCGATTGGAGTCAATAAGATCGAGCTTAAATTAATACAATCACAGGTAGTTGATTAAAAATGCAAGTGATTCGTTTCACTTTTTTTTTTTTAATTTTAATATCTGGCTAGTTTCGGCACTCGGCCATTATTAAGAATAATGTACAAACGTAATTTTAGGTATACCGGATGTTCGATAAAAAACGCCCAACGCCATAACTTTGATTTATTAACCGATTTGAATCAACTAAGAAACAAATTGAATGGCCGTTTAAATATTATGAAATGTGATGTCAACCATTTGTTATTAGTGTGTGTTTTATAATAGAAATTTTACTAATAATGTAACAAAATCAGTGTTCATAATTTCTAATTCCATATTCACATTTAATCATTTATTAGTTTAACATAAATAAATACATTCAAACTAGTGTTACTTTGATAGCTGTGCTATTTGTAACACGCAAATTACTTTTGTTTTATTCAATGCCTGTCGAGATATTAGCCAGAGAAGTAGTTGTTTCAATAAGTAATTTGTTTTGTAGTCTTAGTAAGACTCATTGTTATTTTGTCATTGTTGAATTGGAAGTAACATTGTTTATGTTTAATACAATATATCTAATAAAATTTTAAGTTCTGTTTTTTGTAAATTGATAATTTTTTTTAAATTTTTTGTCTGAAGAAGTAAACATTATTCTTTAATAGGGATTGATGTAAATATACTTTTTACGTCAAACGAAATTAATTTCGCATTTGTTGGAAAACTAGTCTTTATATTTGTTAAGTAAATTTATTGTACTTATTTATTGAATGTTGTGTTTTAAAATTTATAAGTTGTGGGTCTCATTGGTAATTTTTCTCTGTGAATTTTTGGGAAACCATAAAGGGTTAAGGCTTTCGGATTCATTAAGGTTAACTTTAATCTACCTGTGTCTGAAATTAAACTATTGGTTTTTATTATTTTTTTCAATTCAGTTTGTTATTTTTTGGTTGGATTTAATTTTTTGCTGTTAAAAATATCTGATTTTAAGAGTACCACAATCTTGTCTATATATCCTTTTGTATTTAATATCATTATGGTATTACCTTTTTCTGCCTTGCACAATATTAAGTAGTTTATTTTTTATGTTGGTTTTTGCTTGTTTATCTAAATTGTGAATTTTACTTTTATATTGTGGTTTTATAAATTTTTTAATTAATTTTGCATTGTTATGTTTTTTGAGTTTCTTTCATCTGTGTTGGCTATTTAATTATATAATTAAATATTTCGGAATTAATACCTGTTGTTTCTAATGTTTCTTTTTATGTAATTTGAGGATTATATTTTAAACCTTTACAAGTAGTAAGGATTTTGGTTATCAAAAACAATATCTGTTAAACTAACAACTCTGGGGATTTTTGATTATTATAATTACTACTAACGCTCACTTCCACTATTTCGCATACTGTTTCACTCCTCGCTTTGATACTACGTAGTTTGGATAATTTCATTCTTTGGACCTTGAAATGTTCAACTGATGCATTTCTAGCTGCTTCTCGTACCGTGGAATTGACATAATCGAATTCAATTGGGTGTAACACTCTGATGAGCCTTGTGTATTGTATTTTTATGATTTTCGCTATGGCGTCTCATTGTTTATAACATTTTTTTATTTCCAATAACATCCATGTCTGGTAGGCTATTTTTACTGCTTTCTTGTACTCAATTGACTGGTAGTTACACTGGATTTTCATATATTTTGGTTACAATTTCTCTTATACACAGATTTTGTTAAAAATAATGTGATTGCTAGCTCTAATTTGACAAGGTTACGTTTTTACATAGTAATGAGTTTTGCTTCACTGGCACTTAATATATCTTTACATTAAAAGACTACTCTCCCAACAAATGCGAAATTAATTTAGTTTGACGTAAAAAGTCTATTTGCATCAATCTCTATTAAAGAACTAAAAATCATCTTAAAAAAATCAAAATTCATCAGTTCCTGACATACAAACAACAAAACTTAAAATTTTTATAGATATTTGTATTAAACAATGTTACTTCCAATTCATCAATAAAATATACACCCAATCAGATGGATTACCAATAGGGTAACCTTTGTCACCCTTATTAGCTGAATTTGAAAATAAATTACTAACACAACCTGAAAGCAAACATATAAATTGGTCAAGATACGTAGACATTTTTTGCACATAATCAAATTAAATACAATGCCTTTCATTCGCTCTTGCGCAGAATGGTATATATCCCCCTTAATAATATAAATTACAAAATTAAATTAAACATAATAAAAACTATTGCTGCTCAAAAATACTTTGATAGTGCAAAAAAACAGAGAAAACAAATTGGAAAAGATTTGAATGGATAAAAAATCACTCGAAAAAAATCAAAAACACAGTAAAGAGTAAAGAATACCTGAATTTAAGTTTCGACTTTTGAGTTGATAATGACCGTCACAAGTCGAAACTTAAGTCGTACACATTGTAATATATTTATATATTATAATATATTTTAGTGGTTAAAAACATAGTAAGTGTTTTATTCGGTGTTCATTATGAATTACCACATAGTAACGGTCGCAACCATCATTATGATTAACATTACCATTATTATAAAAATAAAATTGACACTTTATTGTACGAACAACTTCCACCACTTAAAATTCAGGTAGCATTTTAACCGCAACGCGTCAGACACGTACACGGTTCGTTTTTTTTATTCTTCTATGCCGACCTTAATTATCCACAGTGATGATCCTAAAATTAACGAGATCTCTTTGGTTTAAACTTAAACTGTATTTTTTATATTACAATTTAAAACCCCCATGAAACAAATGATTCTACTAGTAAAAACACAACAATAAAAGATTATTTATGATAGATAATATACTAAACCCCAAGCTATAATTGAGGAACCCCGGAAATTCCGAAAATATTAATTTAATGCTTTATGGTGGCGGCGCCGGGCGACGATTTGAATTTTCAATTAAACACGAACGCAAACTCGATCATCGCTGATTTTCATTCGGCATTTAAGGAGACGCCCGTTTTGCTTGCATAATTCACGAAATCGGCGGGGCGCCTCCTTCAAAATAATTGAAAACCCGAATTCGATTTGCGCTCTCCCCCCCGATCGCGATTTTCCATTCTCATTAGCGTCCCGCGGTCTGATCGATGCGAAAACGTCCGAAAATAATTATCGTAATACATTAAAATTCTATTTCACGGTATTCATAATGAATCGCACTTAATCAAAAAGATTTTATACATTTGCATTTACTATACTTATCTCTTAATTATCGCACAAATAATCAAATATTTTATACTTTTTCTTATAATATTACCAATGCAAAAACAGATTAGAAATATTGTATTATAAATAAAATTCTTATTAAAACACTGTAGAATAATTATTTTAACTTAAAATTTTATTAAAAAAAAAAATTATTAAATATTTTAAGTTTTCCTATTGTATATTACTTTACTCACCCATTATATTATACATTTTTTGTGTATAAAGCCGACAACAATGTAATTTCTAATAAATATTCTATGTACATTTATAAATGTGTATGAGCTGACTTTAGGGCAGAGATTTTCCCTTTTGTATACTTTCTCGCTAACTTTATGAGTGTATTAAAAAGTTAACAATACACAATAAGAACATAAATATAAAGACGAGTCGCGAGAACTTAGTTATGTCTGTAATAAAAAAAATGTTACCAGACAGGCTGAAAAAAAAAACTACGTCGAAAGTTGAGTTTTCTAATTTCATTCTATTAATATTTATATCTAGAGTCTGGCTTTAAGAAGTTAGGGCGAGTATCCAGTAAAATATTTATTATGTACTAATATAATACTAATATAAAGTAGTCTGGAAAAAAATAATTTAATATTAATTCTTAAAGTGTGTTCTTAAATTTAAAAAAATACCAAATAGTAGAATTATTTCAGTTGGAGTTGTTATAACTCAATAAATTATAATCACTGTATAATTAGGATAAAGGACAATTAAAAAATATTTTTTCTACTGTAATTTTCATTAATTAATTATAATAGAAATAAACATGATGATGGATGCGCTCGTTAATACGTGGTAAACCATAATATTTTACCTTTAAATATTTTATTTGGAAAACCAATTAAAGGAACTAGTGATTTGTCTCTAGATATAAAAAGAGTAAAGAAAATGATTCACTATCATGTATACCCAGTACATTCGGATCTCACCGCGGATAGTTGCACGATTTTTAAAGACACAATAATTTCACCCAAGTAAAATGTGAAAAATTGAATTCATAATATTAAGCAGAATACTCATAATTTAAAGTATCTGTAATAGATATCTAAAAACATACAAGAAAATGATATAAAACAGTTCATACAACAGTAGAACATTATATTATATATATATATATATATATATATATATAGAGAGAGAGAGAGAGAGAGAGAGAGAGGGTGAGTTTTTTTCCGTGTTCTCTATGGGGATCTCGGAAACTATAAGAGATAGAGAACCGATTAAATGGGGAAAGAAGTGTAAATTTACGAGACGAATAAAATTCCACTTTCAAAGTTTTAAAAAAGTCAAGGGTAACTAGATATTTTGAAAAAAGTAAAAAGTGTCAATTTTTTCAAATCAATATATCTCGGTTATTATAACAGATAGAAAAAACTGCAAAGGACAAAGTTATAGATAATTTTATGCAGACTAATAAAAAATAATCAGAAAATTTTTATCGCCATTATTTTCCGAGATATGACGCAAACTTACATTTATTTAAATGGAAACCATAGTTGGCTGTGACCTCATTCAAAAGGTAATTTTTTTCTCTTTAATCCAATATGGGATACTACATAGTTATTTCTAAAAATAAGTGAGTTATAGTTATTTTAAATTTATTATAAATACAAAATGGGTAGCTATGAAAAAGGTGAAAGTAAAACAATTGCAGTTGTTTATAATAATAGCAATATTGTAATTATTAGTTTTACAGAAATAAACCAAAATGAAACAACAGCATAAAGTAATTCTGTAATTATCAATATATCCATAGGACAGAAATTTTAATATTAAAAAAATATGGTTAAAGAGTCCACTATTAATACTATTATGACATAAATTATATGTTTTTAAAATTGAATTTATGTTTTTTTTGACTATTCTCATATAAATTGAATTAAATGTTTCAATAACAGCTAGTTATCCTCCGCGGATTGATATGATTTTTCTTATACTTTGTTTTTTACATAATCCCACAGAAAAAATTCTAAAACGCGCAGATCGGGAGATCTAGGTGGCCCTGGGATTGGTTTATTTCTTCTCACTTATGAGTTAGGTAAAGCATTATTTAAATAATTTGTAAAGCCAACATGTTATGAGGTGGAGCACCGTCATATTGGAACCATTTCAATCTTGCATGTAATGATAAAAATTAAACAATCGAGTGTATCTTCAAATCATTTCTGAAGAAAATGAAAGTAATCATTTTCACTTAGTGAGCTTTCAAAAATATATTGACCGAAAATTATTAATCCAAACACACCATGGATTAAACCCAAATTTAATTTGTAGTTTTCTCTGTGAAACTTCTCGTGGATTCTCTTGAGTTCATCTATGTTCATTATGGTGATTAAAAATACCACAATTAGTGAATCGCGATTCATCTGTTTATAATATTTTTGTAAGAAACATATTATCCTCTTGACAAATGGGTTTATACCACATACAGAAGGCCATTTGATAATTATAAAATTATTATTCTTATGCTGGTTTTTCATTTTTGTTTAACTTTGTAGAACTAATAATTACAATATTGCTATTATTATAAACAACTACAATTGTTTTACTTTCATCTTTTTCATGGCTACCCATTTTTTATTTATAAAAAAAATTAAAATGACTATAACTCACTTATTTTTAGAAATAACTATGGCGTATGTCATATTGGATTAAAGAGAAAAAATTTACCTTCTGAATGAGGCCATAGCCAACTATGGTTTCCATTTAAAAAAAATGTAAGTTTCCGTCATATCTCGAAAAATAATGGCGATAAAAAATTTCTGATTATTTTTTATTAATCTGCGTAAAATTGTCTAAAACTTTGTCCTTTACAGTTTTTTTCTATCTTAATATGTAATATATAATATATAATAACCGAGATATATTAATTTGAAAAAAATGACACTTTTTACTTTTTTCAAAATATCTAGCTACCCTTGACTTTTTTGAAAACTTTGAAAGTGGACTTTTATTCGTCCCATAAATCTACACTTCTTTCCCCATTTAACCGTTTCTCTATCTCTTATAGTTTCCGAGATCCCCATAGAGAACATCGAACAAAACTCACCCTGTATATATCGCCATTGTTCAGTAGTTACCACTGAACAGTCGACCCTTTATATGGGAATAAAGTTATTCAATGCTTTACCGGAAATTCTTAACACAACAAAAGTAATGAAAACAAATCTATATAATCATTTAATACAATTGGAACCATATATCCTAAAAGAATTCTTTGAATACAAATATCAAAATAACACTAGATAACAATCCACTTATATAATATTAATAACTTATAAAATAAACAAAATCATACATGAGCGCTACATATGGTATAATAAAGTATGATTATTATAAAGCAATATCCATTCCACAATAACTATAAACGAATAACCATAACTAAATTATAATTATGGAACAGAACCTAATGATTTTATAAATGTGCTTCTATTATCACAAAATATATCAATCATATGTTCAATACTATAGTAAAGTTTTATCAGTTTTATAATTGGTGAATTTGCGTAATGATTTATTCGGTAACATTTATAATCAAAAGTAAGAGCATTTCGTGTAGGATAATAGGGAACATGAGTATTTATTTTATTAAGTGCGTTGTTACTAATAATTTCCTTTGTCTATCGGCTACTGATAGAAAACTACATTCTGCTAGTAAAAGGCAAATATGGCATTTCTTTACGAAGATAATATACTGTAGTAAAAATGTAGCTGTATTAAGAAGCGTTTTTGATTTTTTTTTAATTTACATAAATGTACATGATAATTTGGTACCCATATAACAGCACAGTAATCCATTTAGATGGAACAAGCGATTTATACAAGGGAATTAATGACAATGAATTTTTGAATTCCCTAATTGATCGAATTATAAACCCAATTGCTTTGTCAGTCACTCACAATTTGATTTATATGACTAACGAAAGTTAAGTAGTGGTCAAACTTTATACCCAAATCTTTAATAAGTTATTTACGGTTGTTTAATTATGTACGAAAAGTTAAACATATTAAGAGCTTTTCGAGTATACGATACAACAGAGCACTACTCAAAATGTAATACTAGTTTATTATTTTTGAACCAATCTTGCAATCTAGACACATTCTGATGCAAATCAATACAGTCGGTAATAGAACTTATAATGTTAATAATAATAATAATAATAATAATCTTTATTGAACGGATTCACCATTTTACAAAAATAAAAATACAAATTATCCAAAATGTATTAAAAACAAACAATGACTTTATAAAACTTTAAATCATCTGCATATATAAGGTAGTTACAAGACAATGCAGCAGCAACATCATTAATAAAAAGTAAAAAAGAACGGAGGTCTAAGATTGGAGCCCTGCGGCACACCACTAGTAGCGATGTAAATATCGGAGTGACACCATTTATACTCTACAAAATTTCCCTTTCAAATAAATATAACTTAATTACAGAAATAATATGAACGTTTATATGAAATCTACATAACTCCATAAACAAGTAATAAGGTGTTTTATCAAATACTTTAGAAACATCTGTTTAGACAACATCCATGTGTAAATTTAAATATTTTCGAGAAGTTACATATTACAGATGTAGTGCGATAATTCTTGACATTATATTCATATTCATATTTAAATTTTATTTCATTCAATGTACTTAAAAATTATACCAAATTGATTTAAAGGAATACATTTTATACTAGAATTTAAAGCGTACACGAATAGGATAGAGTTCACTTGCAAACTGATCTTCCACTCGTATCCTTGTTTTCTTCTTTTATCCGTCAAGGCATTTTTGATTTATTTGCCACAACAGTGGACCCAAAATAGGGAAACGTCAAAATATCATACTTCTCAGTTAAAGGTTCTTCCAGTTTTGCTTGATATAGCTTCGATGACACTGCTGCCACTGAAGTTCTATTTGATGATATTGAATCATTTTATTAGCCTAATATGGCTTATATAGTTCCAATAGGCAAACTTTATGACTGTTGGAGAAACATCATACAACAGTGAATAGAATGATCCGCAGACAGCATCAATATTATTCGAGTTATCAATCATCGACCAGTCAATATTGCATGCAGTTTGCTCGGTGAAAGTTATAAGATATACCGGGTGACCCATTTTAATAAATCCACTGGAATATCTCGACACATATGCGTCCTACAAAAAAATGTTCCAAATAAAAGTTTGATAGCTTCGAATGGGCCATCTGATCGTATACATTTTTTTTACCCCCACCCCCCAGGGGCGGGGCAGGGGGTCAACTTTTATATCTTAAATAGGAACCCTTTTTTTATTGCAGGTTTGGATTTTACATAAAAAAATATGAAGATTTCATTTCAAGTTTTTTTTCAGATTCGTGATAGATGGCGCTGAAATCGCTAAAATAACATTAATCAAGTCAAAAGACGATAAAATTTCGATAAAATCGTCAGTTTTAATTGTTCACCATTGAAATGGAGTGCGTCATCTTATAGCGTAGGGTCAATGCACCAGTGATGGCCGGTTAAGATTATGTATCAGTAAATGGCCACTCATTTAAAATGTATTGTCTATCCTTGTCACTCTAATGCGATGGCCATTCACTGGTACCTATTTCGAACATCATTTAGCCTTGAAAAAGACAGATATTCTAGCAACAATTTTGAATGTGTGTAGATTCTTGAAAGATTCGGTGTATCGAGAACGGCCAACTACCAAGGCTGACATGATTCGAAGGATCTAAACAGCGTGCAACAATATTCCGCGCACTGAATTCGAAAAAAAAGTTCAAATGAAATCTTCATATTTTTTATGTAGAATCCGAAACTACATTAAAGAATGAGGGTTCTCATTGAAGGTATAAAAATTGACCCCCTGCCCCGCCCCCTGGAGGGTGGGGGTGAAAAAATTTGTATAGGATCAGATGGCCCTTTCGAAACCATCAAACGTTTATTTGAAACATTTTTTTGTAGGACGCATATGTGTCGAGATATTCCAGAGGATTTATTAAAATGGGTCACCCGATATTATTAATATGTGTATTATAAAAACAGCGATTGGGACTGTTCCATGATAAGGTAATCTCCAAAGGCCGATAGGAACTCATGTATCTACAGAATGAATAACTTTACAATCTAAGGATTCTGTTACAAAAACTATACCTAAGAGTATTCCTATGTTATTTAATATATGGCCACAAGTGTTCTTAAAATTAAAAGTATCTTCAAGTTTATTTGAGTAAAAGCGATGGTAATCTATTTTTATAAAGTCAGGGATATTAAAATCGTCACACACAAGAACATTCTCCCTTGTAATTAAGTTCTCAAATATTACAGAAATTTAACATATTTATCGATAGGCGTCCTTGGTGCAATATAGGGACATATTATATACAAAAAATACTTATTAGCAAATAATTTTAGAATCGTTGTATCGATATTCAGGTATTTAATTGGATTGGGTATCGGTTGAACTATTAAATCTGTTTTAATTGCAATTAATGTACCACCACCTCTACGTAAATGTCAATCATCACGTGAAATAATATATTTATTACTAAAAAAATCATTACTGTTGACATTATCCTTAGGCCAGGTCTCCGATGGGGCAATTATATCAAAATCATTAGATTCAACATTGTTAAAGAATTCTGCTGCTTTAGTATTAAGCCCTCTTGCATTCTGGTAATAACATGTAAGAGTATTCTGTTGAAATGACTTTAGTTTATTAGTTTTCCGATGTGCTATTGTTGTGGGAGGCGTATTTCGTGGTTTTTTATTTTTTAAATACTGTTTACGGTTTCCTTATTTTCGTAGATAACTTTTAGAGGATGAGCACTAGTATTCGTCCTCCTGTCCAGTCAGATTAGTTTTTTCGGCGCCGGATATACTCCATAATCCAGTAGAATTTTGTTGAATTCTTCTAAATCGTATTGTGCTCGTTCGTCGATAGTCGCATAAAAAGATTCCGCTTTATTATGAAGCAAGGGATTATGCATTCTACTGTTTCTTTCTGATATGATGGCATCATTCACTGCAGTATCACAAAGTGCAGTCACGATTTGGTGGTAAACTCCCAAATTACTACTTTGGCACAACCGAGATTAAATTGTTTTAATATTACTTTCTAGTCTCAGTATCTTCTCTTCAAGGGATATTACTCTTGTTTCGTAACTATGTAACAGTTATGATATTTCACGTTTTAAAAGATCAAAATATCTAGTTAATCATTTCTCAAAAGTTGTCTCCATTTGTATAATTTGCAACCAATTTAAAGATGCTGAATCTAACCAGTTCTGAGTAAAACGTAATTTATTACATTTTGTATTTTTGAGTCGCACAATCTCATTTTCAGGAAGATTAGTGCACTTAGCGTGAAACCATTACCCGCATAGATCCGAACATTTCAAGTAAAATGAGTTAGGACTAATATTACATGAACAACTATGACAGATAAATTCCATTGCAAACTATATGAATAAAGGGATAAAAAAAAACACAGGAGAACACTTCAGTGAGGGTCTTCACGGTAACTAACAAGACAACACAGACTGACCAGATGGAGATGTTTAAAAAAAGAGTACAGAGGAATAATTATTTATAAATCATCGTTCAGCGCACGCGTGTTAGCCACTAGGCCACAACGGCATATAATAAGATTTTTCGAACTTGCTGTGGTCGAACAATCAACACAAAAACTTATTATCATTTATTTACATATGTGTGAATTTTTAGGTTAGGTATAATGAGATTGAATTTAAAATTAAATAGTAGCTATAGAAACATTAAACAACGTACTCCCTTCATATAAATAAAGTACACATACTTACTAATCTGAACTATTGAAATTTGCTGGACTACACAGTAACCTCACAGATCTATCTAATCTATGTGCCATTATCAATACTTATAAATCGTAGTACTTGACAATAGATAATTACTTATCACTAACTACAAGTTAATTAGGGTTTAAATTAACTTATCTCTGCAGCACTAATTGTACTTTGACAGGTTATCATTTTGTTTCACTGTTTCATATTGATGTTTAATTCCATGGCTTACTAATTTTATTGGACAGCCTGTATTTTTGTTAATAATGAAATTAAATGTCAGTGTCGTTTTAGTTTCATTTTTCATTGATGTTCAATCGCATAGCCTACCAATATTCTATTAAAGACCAAAAAATATTCGCACAATCGAATAAATCAAAAATCCAATATGGCCACCTTAAGAAAAACAAAAGATAGTGCTAATAATCTGAAAACAAATGTTTACACCAAAAAAATGTCTTAAAAGAGTGTCTGAATAATGTAAAGGTCTGCTAGCGGTCGTCATTGAGAAAAATTTAAATTGGTAAATTTTTGTTTTAGCAAAATATCTTAAAATTTAAAAAAAAGTTCACGTGAATTTGTAATAGGATTATGAGCACTAATTTCTGCACAACATTCCTAATTTAACCGTCGCTATATCTCTTCTAATAACAGAGATACCAATGGTGAGCATCTAAATTGGGACACAGTGCATAAATGACTTACTGATGCGATTGATTGTGATATTCTGATGATACGACATTAATAAGTTAATAAAAATAGCTAGTTGTGGTAAATAGATTACACGTAAAAGTATAGAGGAAGGTGTCATGTCTAGTAAATCGAAACGACTTAATTTTAATCTCTAAAAATTAACCAACCCAGAGGACAGTGCAAAGTTTCTGAAAATCGTATTAATAATCACATGATTTTGGCATCACACAAGGATGTTGTTGTCAGTAAGTTGTGTTACAATATTTTCCTTATTCACAACCTATCAAGAATTGTTTCCAAAGATATTCTTTGTGTCGTGTACTTTCCCTATGTCAGAGTCACTTAATGTATGACTTATTGCATGTAGCCACTCTGCATTGTTTCAATGCAGAGGATATTCAGTTGCAGCGTAAAGTCATACGAATCATATCTGATTATAGATACTCAGAAAATTGTCATTCGCTTTTTAAGGAGATAAAATGCTTACACCTTACAGTGTCTGGAATTTGTATTGTGTATTATAAATCATTTGCATCTCTATGAACGTTGTTCAAGTATTTACTAAGTAAAGCCCAAAACGGGGTTTGTTACTATGTTATTAAGTTTTTCAGGGTACTCCCGCAGAATGTCAAAAATAAAACACCAAAATTATTTGTAAAAGCTATGAAACAATTTCTAATTAAGCACCCCTTTTACAGCTGGAAGTTCTCTTCCAAACGTATTGATCCTAAAAATATTTTATCTATTTTCTTCATTCATATTTTAGAATAATTGTAAATGTTTATTAAGTAAAACTTATTCTATAGTCTATTTTAGTTATATTTTGCATTTTATATTATTATTATTTTAGTGTTATTTTACTTTTAATTCGTCTATTTCTTGTGTAATATTCATTTGAATGTACATTCTCTGTTTATAATTTCTATTTGCTTTCATTATTTTCACTGTGATGTTTTCCATGTTTTGTCTATATGTGACAACTATTTCCATCCCTTTTCTAATAATAGTAATTTCATTAACATTACTAAACTCATTATTATCTGCGATGAAAACCTTATTACCTTATCTAGATAAATTTAGAATTGATTAAATAATTGTGTTATTAATATTCGTGTTTAAATATTTAAACTAACATATGTTTAAATTGATTCAGTTCAATTGAATGCAATTCCGTTCACATCTCAGACATGACGTTCATAACAGAATCCCTAATGTATTTATTAGAGCATACATTTGATATTCTCTCGGCTCTGCTCCCCCGTGCAACTTCTGCAAATATGGTCGTTTGAAACTCGAGGCGTATTAAGATGTTTGTTTAGCTAACAGTCCGGTTAGGATACGAGTCAATATTTTGAATTAACTTTGTAACGAATAGCCGTTTTAAATATTTAATTAATCAAATATTTCTAGTATTTATAACTATAAAATGTTTGTTTATTTTAGAAACATAAAGAAAATATAATATATTATACAAAAATTCCATAGTATTTAGTGCAATTATAATGCCTGGAATAATTAAAACGGATTTCAAAAGTAAAACACTCTCGTCTAGTTATATATAATCGTTTTAATAAAATTTTAATTTCATTACTATTTAAAGCTAATATGATCATGTATGATAAAGTTTCCAGTTTGCAGAGGCATTTGGTTTTTGCGTTTGATTGATATTCTTTTGTGAGACGACTGAATGCGGGATTTCAGATTATTTTTCCTCGTCGTTCGTTCTAGACTGACATTCCAATAATTGGAGTATTAAGGGAAAGATAAACATTGCGTCGATAAAATGCCTCATGACTTTTACAACAGTGATTCTTATATTTCTCCGAATGTAAGTATTAAAGAATATCAAACATTCGTCGTACCAATTTAACAGACGAACGGACCCTTCAATATACGTATCCAACATATAATGAAACAATTAAACTGTATTTATATAGATCAAATAAATGTCCAATTAATCTCGCCTGTGCAAACGTGGTCTTAATGTAATGAACGTAAATAGTCGGACAATGCTTAGAGCCACCGGAAACGTCTTCTTTGATCTTCCGGATGCAGACTAATTGTAGGCAAACGCCGCGTTACATTATTAATGCCCTACTGATACCCATTAGCGTATCGGCCCCCATTACTGTACCCCTTTTACCATACCCAACAATGGAAAAGTTAAATGGATCTGGGCCGTATCCGTGCCCAAAGCTGATTATTAATTTACACCCCCTCCGTGGAACTACAGACGGGATTTAATCCGCCACGAATTGCCACCAAGAATTTAATATTACCCCCCGAGAGACGCCAAAGAAATAGATAAATATTTATTAGACTGTAACAAAAATGCTCATTTGATTATTTATTTTTTATAGGTTCTATCAAGACTTTGTGTCACGTACAACCCGAACAGTGTCCATCCCAACCTTGCCTTAACGGTGGAGTTTGTACCGAAGGATGGAATAGGTTCGTGTGTGACTGCACGGACACGATGTTCACGGGCCCTACGTGCGGAAAGGAGGCGGCGACCCTTAGCTTCAACGGATCGCAGCACATGGAGGTCAATATGGATTCGGAAACCCTTACGCAGACCGAAGATATCATTCTGAGGTTCAGAACGAGCAAACCGTTGGGGCTATTGTTGATTACTAGTACCGTGCAAACTGGCGACAGGATCGAGTTGGCTGTGGCAGCTGGAAGGATAAGGATGGCCCTCAGATTGGGTGTTAAAGATAAGAAGCAAGAAGATAAAGAGAAAGACAAGGTGAGTTTAAGATATTTTTATAGCATTCATAATTTTATTATGTAGGTATCAATAGTGAAAATGTACACACCTTTATGGTAAAAGAAATGTTTTTATAAAGAGACTCTATAATAACGCAATTGAAAATACTACATTTATTTACCCATGTTATTCTAGAATAAAAGAAAGAGATTAATTACTATCGAAAGAAGAACCAGTAGGTGGACGGAATTAAATTTTTGTGAAAACAATTGTTTTAAAAACTTAAAACTAAGTAAATAGAGAGAGACGCGATAGATTCCAAACGCTGAAATTTAAACAATAATTTTTGAAGAGAACTTTTAATAATGCAAATATATTCTAAAAAATGTTTGCTAAATTTGAGATTATAAATTTATGTACACTAATTTATAATCTCAAATTTAGCAAAAATTCTTTAGAATTTATTTGTATTATTGAAAGTTCTCTTCTAAAATTATTATTTAAATTTCAATGTTTGGAATCTATCGTGTCTCAAACTATATTTGAAAATCCAATATTTCTCTTTGAGATTAGATAAGTCTCAGTTGGACTCCGTACACACTGCTACATCTTGTATAAAAAAAAGACCTTTATTGGGATAGAATCCTCCATTACATAAAATATCTTTCCTACACACTATTTACACATGTACCTCTACCTAGCCCCCCCTTCTACCTTCTCTTCTCCTTTCTCTCTCCCTCCCCAACTTTTCCAAAGTCCTTACCCCCGCCTCATCCTCTCTCATCCACTCCATCACCCTTCTACTCCCTTTCGCCCCCATCCATTCCTCCTTTACCCCCACTCATTCCTCCGCCATGTGCCTCCACGTATCCTTCCCATGCTCACACAATACACGCCTTCCGTACTCTTCCCCCATCCATATCTTCCTTCCTCTCTCCTCCGATCCACACCTCGCCCTTGCCACAATCACCCTATCTTCTCTACTCCATCCCCTCTCTATCAAATATTCCGGTACTCTTCCATACACCTGCCACCTTCCGTACATATCATTGTACTCGCTTCTCTCTATACACCCTTGCCTTTCCTGCCCTTCCACCTCCTTCCATTTCTCCCTCACCCACTCGTCCACCTTCACCCCGTTCCTTAGCCATTCCATTACTTTCGCCTCTGACAAACCTACCCTCTCATATATTTTCCTCCTCTCACCCCTTTATCTACCCTCAACCCCACCCGCGCTTGACAACCATATATCCTTCACCAATCTCTCTTCCCCCAATTCCCACAATCTCCTCTCATACCTCACCACTCTCACCATTGCCTCGCACTCTAACCTCTCTCTATTCGTCTCCTAAAGCACTATGTAACTGGGCGTGGACCTTTCCACCCCCAACATGCGCTTCAGGAACCACATCTGCTCCCTCTCTATACATTCATACCCTCTCGCCCCCCATACTTCCACTCCATACATCAGCACCGATCTCACACACGCATCCCATATCTTCCACGCCACCTTCACATTATTCCTCATCCACTTCCCCCATGCCATACATCTTGTATATTGAAATGCTATATGTATTGCAAAATTCTAATAAAAATTTAGAACAAATCAATGAGGAAAATATTGGGTTTATCGATTACTTATGCAAGAATTCATTCTTTTAGTCTATTATACATTTCCCCTTATCTTTATTGTCCTGGTATTAAGCATGTCTAATAATTGAAACATAAATACTAACGAATAAAAAAAGCTACAAACGAGAGAGTTAACTTTGTAGAAATGGTCTCCTACTTAAATGTATATATATATATATATATATATATATATATATATATATATATATATATATATATTTATATATATATATAGCTACTTTCAATCTTTGAAAATCACTGTAATCACAATTATATTCTAAATAAAAGTTAATAATATATTATATATCGTTAAATGAGAGAAATGAAATAGAAAAGAAATTAATGAAGAAGGAGACATAAAAAACAAAGTCATAATGTCTCCACTTTCATTATATTCAAGATGTATCACAAAGTGTGCGCCTTCACAATTAAACATTTAAAAAAGAATTGTAACAGAAATATTAAAGCAAAAATTTGACAATATTAGATATGCCGTATGAGGGATCTGAAAATATAAATTACATCAAACTCTCATAACTGAAATTTAATAATTAGGTTAAAATAATATTCAACCAAATTTTTAGTGTTTGCAAAATTTTTGAGTATATAATGCAAAACTGTATCTAAATTGGAATTCCAAAAATTCCAAAAATCGGCAGATACCAGCTAAAGTACTTCAGGTTTTAAGATTAAATACTCTCTATAGTCTTATTTACAATTACGATATAGGAAATGTATTTTTTTTTTCGAGAAATTGTTTTACATGGACTTTTTTGGACTATGATTCATTTACAAGTGGTAAAGGAAACATAATAAAAACAATTTTCAAAAATGAGTGGAAGCAAACCGGGTTATAATATCTGTAATATTTTAATTTTTAATAATTGTTAATTGTGCATTTTGATTATAATATAAAAAAATACTTTGAATGGAATTTTATGTGGTTGTTTTAACCGAAAAATAAAAAATAAAATTGGCCAAATTTTTATAAATCTACCAGCGATGGAGAAGATGATAATTGTACTATGAAATTTTAATTTAAACCCTAAAAAATAATCTAATTTAAGATCCAATAATTTGTAATATAAATAAGGAGTTGATAGGACTATTGTTACTACTATTCTTTGGATTGTCTAAAATATGTCAAAAGCTTTTCTTCTTTCTTGATTAACCAACATAACATACTTCACCATATCTTTGAAATTTTTCAACCAAGCTCTTTACTCATCTTTCTAAGCTCTCTTCCGGGTCTTAATTTTTGGTTTACTATTGAGTTCTGGGTATTTATAAGTTTAAAAATAATGTGAATGTAATAGGTTACTGCCAGGTTGTCATTTTTTACATTACCTCTGCTGACAATATAATATTGCACATTCTCTTAAACCGTATTTTCTGCTCTTACTACTCATTTTATCTTAATAATGAAATGATTTTTAAACTTGCCTTATTTCATTTCAAAACACTAATCTAAATTATTAACCAGAAACTTACTCATCGATAATTTGTTTGTTTGATGTTTTCTTTATTATTAATGTAGCATATAGTTACTTTATTTTATTTATTGAATTTGAAGTATGTTTTATCATTTATCATAACTGAACTTTACAGATCTTGTGATATTTATTATTAAAAAACTATTTTTTTGTAAAGTCAATAGCCTAAAAGAACGGACTAACCCTTATTTTAAATCCAGTTGTAGTTGTTCTAAATGTACTAAAGTTAGTTCGAATATAGACGATATTCTCTCTTTTATTCCTTTGGGTGATACTTTTTCTGATTAAATAATAAGGCAATGGCACCTAAATATAAATTAATCTTTGTGAATTTGCAATATCTACATCAACTTATAACGGTAGTTTGTAATATATAAAAGTTTTAACTATGTAGGTTCAGTACTATCCAACTTGTGTTGGTTTTTTTTAAACACACAATAAATAAATTAAGAAAAAAAATAGAAATCATCTCGGGATTACTTTTCCTTAGATCCTCTAAGATTATGTGGTGTTCACCTCCTCCATTGCTTACAAGCCATGTCTTTATTGCTCGAAGCCTTATTGCCGCCGCTGCTGCCTGTTCTCTGATAAATATGTCCAAGGGTGACAGGTGCAGCAGGGCTTCCAAAGCCGCTGTTGTTGTTGTTCTCATGGCTCCTGTCGCGCTCAAAAGGTCGCTACGTTGATCGTGGTGTAGGAGCATTGCGGCTGATTTCGTGGTCGTTTTTGGCCACCACATTAATAATATATATGCCAAATTGCCCGCACTATGGCTGTGTAGATCCATAGGGTTACCTTTGGAGATAGTCCCCATGTTTTCCCCACAGCTCGTCTGCATTGCCAGAGGGCTATGCATGCTTTCTTAGATCTCTCCGTCAGGTGGGCATTCCAGTTTAGTTTTTTGTCTAGAAGAATGCCCAAGTATTCTTCATCTTTCAAGGTGAGTTCTTCGCCCCGAAAGCTTGGTGGTTTGAAATCCTTAATCTTCCTTCTTCTTGTGAACAGTACCAGTTCCGTTTTAGTCGAATTTACGGATAAACCCTGGTATGTGCACCATTTGTTTAATGTGTCAAGAGCCTCTGACATACGTTTCGTTAGCATACTTTCCGAGTTGCCGAAAAGTAGACCGGAAATCTTATCAAAGGCTCCTTCAATGTCCATAAAAGTCGCCAGGGTAAAGGTTTTTTGCTGGAAGGATCGATCAATTCTGCTCACCACGGTGTGCAGGGCCGAGTCCGTCGACTTGCCTTCACAGTATGCGTGTTGATTGGGATGTAAAGGGTGTTTCACTAAGACTATTTCCCTAATGTATCGATCGCAGAGCCTCTCAAGTATCTTTAATAGAAAATATGTGAGGCTTATTGGTCGGTATGCTTTCGCTGTGGTGTAGTCCAAGCGTCCTGGTTTTGGTATGAAGATTACTTTAGTTTCCCTCCATGCATAGGGTGTATAGCTGAAGGCAATACAACCCCTGTACACGCCTACGAGGGTGTCCAGGATAACATCATTGCCCCACTGTTTAAGAGCCGGATAAATCCCGTCCAACCCTGGGGATTTATATGGTGAGAAACTCCTCATTGCCCAGTTTACCTTTTCCCTGGCAACGATAGAGCCCGTCAGGTCCCAATCCGGTTTGGTTCGGGACTCTGTGGAAGTATCCATAGGGCTCCACTCCTGGTTAAAGGTACAGCCCGGGAAATAGGTCCTCAATAAGAGTTTGCCTGTGTTTTCAGGTGAGTCCGTATAAGAGCCGTCCTCCCTTTTAAGGCTAATGAGTTTTGGTAAGGAGTTTCTGGAGAGGGCCTGTTTTAGACGTGATGTTTCCGAGGCATTTTCTACTTTGGAGCAGGCAAGCCTTCAGGCCTCTCTCTTCCTTTGCCGTACCAGTTTTTTACAGTCACGTTGAACTATTTTATATTTGTTCCATTCGGACTCGTTTTACATATTCATGGCTCTGTTGTGTGTCCTTCTTGCTTATTTTTTCAGCGCCTCAAGTTCTGCGTACCACCACGCATTTGTGGGTCCCTCATCTGTTCTAGTTTTTAGAGGGCACGCTTTCTTGTATGCTGATATGATTCCCTTCTGAAGAGTGTTAGTTATATTCTCCAGTTCGGGTATATCTTTTATCGGCTATTTACCTAGATCCCTAGTTTTGGAGATCTTAGTGAGGGTCGTTTTGAAAATTACCCTCTTGGTCAGTCTTGGATCCCTGTACTGGGTAGTGTTTGAGCCTTTTAATGTAATTTGGAATTTTATCCATCTATGGTCTGACATTGTGACTTTTTTGAGATAGTTCTCTACATATCTTGTAATGTGAGTACTAGCAAGCTTGAGGTCAATACAACTTTGGTAACGGGAGCTTACAAAGGTCGGTTCGTTATCTCTATTTATTATATCTAAGTTCCTACTTAGTATAAAGTCATGCAACAACTTACCCCTGCTGTTGTTTTCTTGGCATCCCCATACCTGGTGGTATGAGTTGAGTCACACCCCACTAAGAGGGGTATGCCTGTCTTCTCACAGTGCACCACCAGTGCTTCCAGCTCCGGAGTTAGGAGTGGGTTGGAAGCTAATATTGACTACTTGTCCAATAAAAACATCATTAGTATAGGGGAAGGCAATTTCATATCATTGGTTCTAACCAATCAAATTTAATAACATTACTAATTTTAGGGATCAATATGTCCAGAGTCTATAAGATAAAATGCAGTAAATTTCATACAATTTAGACATATAGTGATTATTTAAATTTATATGGGCCATCCAAGTTGATTATTTCATACCAGCTTATCAGATTTAACAAAAATAAATAACAATCATAATGAGAATGTTAAGTTACTGTATTAATAATAACCACTTTGTAGATATAGAAAATATATTTAAAAAACCTGTAGTGTTACTATCATGAAATGAAGGGCCTAATTTAAACATTAGATATAAGGATACACCTTAATATAGTGGAGAAATGTACAGACAACCCCCTCTCGATAAATCCAACTAATACCAACAAAAAGATGGGATTTACCCAGAATATTTAATACCACACTTACTCTAGCTTCAAAGGTAAAGTCTCTGGGGGTTATCCTAGATCTTAACTTGAACTA
Source organism: Ontholestes murinus (assembly GCA_963969525.1). Classification (NCBI taxonomy): domain Eukaryota; kingdom Metazoa; phylum Arthropoda; class Insecta; order Coleoptera; family Staphylinidae; genus Ontholestes; species Ontholestes murinus. Next base: position 31,785,437 of record OZ018397.1, read on the forward strand.
GAGTAATCATCTTCAAGCCAAGGTACAGAGAGAGAGAGTATGGCATTCTGATAATCCTTGAAAGAGTGACTAAGAGGGACGCTCTTCTAGGAAAGTATCAGGGCCGTGGTACTGCTCCTAACGTTTTCAAAACACTAAATACTGAGGCTCGTGAAGCTACTATAGAATCATTTAATAATAGAGGACGAAACAAGAAAGGGAAAGGTTCAGGCACATATTGTAACGAACTGAATCTGGAACTAAAAATATCCTTGAAGGAACACCTTATGATCATTCAAGCGGAACTTACAGGGATACTTTTTAGTGCCCAAAAACTTACTGAACTGGGAATAAAAAGAGAAAACATCTGCATCTACACTGAAAGTAAAACCACTCTTGCTATCTTAACACACCCCAAGGTTTCTTCAAGACTAGTAAATTAATGTGTAATGGTACTGGAAATGACATCTGTAGATAACAGAATTGTTATCAAAGAGGGAACGACAGGGCGGATGTATCTTTGAAACTTAATAAAATAGTGACACAGTATATAGTTTCAAAAATGTTTTTATTTCTACGACAATGTTTTACCACATAGTGGCTTTCAGGTAGATGAGAAAAACATTTTTGAAAATATATAATGTGTCAGTATTTTATTAAGTGATATAAATTAAGAGTTTCAACAAGTAACAGCCTCATCAATCCAGCATCTTTGAAAACTGACAAGAGACATGTGCCCTTATTCAAAAGCAATCTCTCAAACTTGCTGCAAGACATTACTTTAGCATGGTGGAAGAGCTAGTTCAGCCTCCTTTTTATCCGCATCCGAATACACCTTAATTTAGTAAAATACCTTGTTAATGACACTAAAATGTATTACTAACTGATTATATTAGCTTGCCATGCTATTAAGAGTAAAGTCGAGTAAATATAATAATTATGAGAACTGGCTAAACGTATTATTTTTTCTAGTTATTTCAAAATGATTATCTTCTAATATCATAAATTATTTATAGTAACATATAGTTTAAGTCTAACTACGACTAAAGGTCTTATTAAAAATAAAATAACATTAAATTATATATTATCTATTGAATTGATGAGGCGGATACATGATGAAACTCCATAACAAATTGAAATAAAACAACACAGTTGGGAGGGTTTCACATTGATTGTTGAACACTGCAGCATGTTTCTCCACACAGTGGCTTCATCAGGCAGATGAATCCACTGTGTGGCGAAACATGTTGCAATGTTCAACAATAAATGTGAAACCCTCCCAACTGGGTTGTTTTATTTCAATATATATTATCTTACAATACCTTATTTCACGTTCTTCAGATCTTCATTTGATTCAACTAAACATCGCAGAACATTTACGAATTATACAACCAATCGATTTATTTGATTCATGGATTCATCTTTTCAATGTGCATATTATGTGACAACTTGGTATCAAACATTAAAAGCAAGGGTCCAGAGTGAGAACCTTGTGGGACACCACTTATTGCTACAAATTTTTTGGACTGACAAACCATGTAGCCAACAAAGAGACGCCTATTAGATAAATATTATTGTAATTTTAAATATGAGATGTGTTTATCATGAGGCATACAATCAAAAGCCTTCACCAGATATAAACTGTGTAACACATAATAAATTAGTTTGCGTGCTTCTTCTACGAAGAAAACCGTGTTCTTAAGTGTTCTGTGCGTGCTCGAATATAGTCACAAATAATACTGACAAATATTTTTGAAAAATTAGATATAATGGCAATTGTTCTGTAATTTAATACATCATATCTATTACGGGATTTGAAAACAGGACACAAACGAGATATTTTCCACTGATTTGGAAAAGTACCAGTCATTTAAAATTAAATTGAAAATATGCGTAAGAGGTGTAACGAGTTGAGAAGCGCAATCCTTTAAAAAAATCCTATCGTCGCATTGCCCTTAATTTTTCTTGCATGCATAAGGACACTAGCTTCGTCTATTTCATAGTTACCTATCACATTACTACAACCTACACTATTTGTACCACTATCACCACTGCCACTGTACACATTGCTGACGATATCTGCAAATCCTTGAAGAATTTCAAAAGAAGAGCTTAAAGTAACTTCGTCCATTTTCATAATTCCCGGGATTCTTGACACATTTCTTCTCCTATTAACATAAGACCAAAATGCCTGAGGATCTGAAGATTAAGTTCCGCATTCTCATTGAAGCGAAGGAATGCTATTTTAGATTTTTCTTTAAATTGTCTTCTTGCCTCTTTGTATTGATCTAATATGATAGGATTATCAGCTTGTTTATATTTTTTATGTAAATGGTTCTTATGTTGCAAGAGTTCAATAATATGTCTATCAAACCACACGGGATATTGTATAAACTTTCGTGCATTTTTATATTTTTTCTTCGGAATACGTTTGGTAAAAAAAGTATTATATAATATAATATAATCACATGAATCGGAAATATTCTTAGGCTTAGTATTAAGACCACGCACATTTTGATAATAACAGTTAATTAGTTTCGAGTGAGTCTAAATATATCAGCATCGGTACAAGAGACATGAAATCTACTGACTCAAAAAATGATGTTATTGCCACTTAGATTTACAATTTAATGCAGAGCACAAATTAACACGTCGAGTTTGTTTGGTCGGTCAAATAATAGTTACTAACAATATATAAGGTTGTAACAATTTTAAACTGTATTTCTATTCAACATTTATCTCTTGCATAAGTAAGTATTATATAATTATATGGATAATTTAAGAAGGATAATATACCAATACAAATAATTTTGGCTGCATATAGATAAGCTATAAGCAGCGAATTAAATTTTATTGTCTTATTCTCAGATAAATAATAAACCTACAAACATTAGTAACATTAAAGATGTTGGAAAACTATTTAAAAGTAAAAGAAAATATTATTTGATCTATCTATATACTTTTGACTAGGCATCACTAAGGATCAAAGGTAGTAATAATAAATTAAATGTTGTGTTATGATAATTTCAAATAGATCGAATAAAGCGTTTATTTGTTATAAATAAAATTAATAACATTTTTTTGGAAATTTGAAGATTAATTCCGACTTAACCGCAAACTTTTGAATATAAATAAGTCTTAAATCGTCATATCTATATCCCAGAGATCTATGATTCAACCATTTCTCCACATTCATTGGACACACTGTATATAAAATTACTGTTACCATTATATGCTCTTTTAAAATTATTTTACAATACTGTGCACATGGAACATTTATACATATTATTCACAAACAACTATTAAATATCATTTATTTTGAAGGAATATCAATGCCACTTTTAGGTGGAGAATAACACTTGTTTTGTTCCATAATGTTTCAGTTAGGCAACTGAAAATACAAACATTATGGAACAAAACAAGTGTTAAACTCCACTTAATAGCATTAAACTTTATCGATATACTTGTTGAATTATAGTAAAAACACTTTAAACTTTGTTTGTATAACACTACATATATTTTTCTGAATTAAAGTTTCGGTAACTAACTAATAGATAACAATGGTACGTGTAGTTACCGAAACTTAAGTCACAAAAATAAAAAATTAAAGTTTAAAGTGTTTTAATTAACTATTAAATATATTAGTTTAAAATTTCCTTGAATAAAACACGATAACTTTGTTATATTTTTATATTTATATTTGTACTTGTTGAGAAATGGTCTACATTGAGTGTAATTGCAATCACAATTACCCTATAAATGGCCAGTTAAGTGCTTCGTACCCATTTAGAAATTCAATTTTGCATCAACTGAGGGCACTATACTAGTGGGGGCCAAAGTCCCCAACCTGTATTAGTTGTTAAATTATTTTATCAGAGAGCAGTATGTTGGCGAACTTTGCAGTTTGAGACGAAGCATGATTAAATTGTTGGCAAATGTATATCAAAACTACTGGTATGAGCTTTGCAAACAGGATTGTATTAAATCTGGGTAGACAATAATTTTACCTAAACAATAAAATTTAATTTTAAGATATATTTTGTATAATTTATAATATAATTACCATGATAGATACTAAATTACAAAAAAGTAATTTGCGTATCATAAATAATCCAAGAAACTAATTGATTTGTTATCTTTGTAGATATACGACATGTATTGTATTTTTATTAGAGCTTCTAACAACTTAAAGGACATATATATTGACTGTTGTCTAATAATAATATCATAATTAATCCTATCATACACATAGTTTTATGTTTTATGCAAATGTCTCACATATAAAATGATCAAATTATTTCACGCAGTAAATTTCTATAATTAAAATTAAAATCAAGATATTCTAAAGCTTTACTTATGAGGTCTTAAAGATCAAAACTCGTATCTACAGATGTTTTATAAACTTGTTACATTATTTAATTTTTGCTATTTTATTATAATTAAAACACTGTAAATTAATTTCGCATTTTAATATTAACTATAAATATACTACTTAAAACTTATTTTATAAAATTTATAATTTAAATTTAATTTCAATACACTTAAAATGATTTCTAAATTGTTTCAACTTTATGAATTACAAAATTTTTCGTTAGGTTTATTATTGATACAAAATATTCAATTAAAAGTTAAAAAGGACCTAATTTTTACGTTGTTATTATAAAGTGTGCAAATCATTAAAAAAAGACTTTCTAGCTACTACGGGTACTTACTTCTTTAAATACTGTTGAAATATGAAACATAACAACTAATGAAATTTATTTTAAAGGAAGTTGTTCTATTTTTCAAAAATTTTCTCGAAACAAGCTTCGCAATCCATAGAAAGAAGGGATCTGAACTCAATGAAAATACTTTTGAACTTGATGTTAAAATAATAGCCTATCGATACGAAGAGTAAGCTTTATAGTCAAAATAATATGTTTGTATAATGTAACAATATTTTGCAACGTCCCTTGGTAAAAAGACTATCGGAATATACACAAGAAGTCATCAGTCTTCTGATTTATAAAAAGTTCTAAAAGAAGAAAGAAATTTAGAAAAGGTATATAAAGTTAGTTTTTGATCAAATTGATTGTTGGAAAATCGAATGAACGTTATGTGTCATTGGTAGTAAATAGGAAAATGCCACTACTCAATATTAATATGATTAAATCAAAGATTTTGAATATATTTAACAAGTCAAGCAACTGTAGAGGGATTTCACCAAATAGTACACCAGAAAAAATATATAAATCTGTATAAATTGAAAATCACGGAAAGATAAAGCTTTAAAACACATAATACACAGAATATACTAATGTATTACAATTTGACAGTATTGCATCTATTAATCTAGATTTATATTGAATTTCTCATCTACAACTGCATATGTAATTTCTTTCCTGTTTTTCTAATGTTTTATTTGTTGAATTTCCCATCGTACACATTCCATTGTGCCCATTTCTCTTAACTAGGACATTTCTTTCTGCTCCCATTTTCTTTTCAATTCTGCCCTTAATGATTACTCGTAATGCTTGATATATTTGCTTCCACGTTTCATGTTCCAGTTACGCATCGTTCCTTCTTTTTGTAATCAATAGTTCGAGGAAATTTATCTATCCATCCGTTAAAGAATTCTATTGGAATCCTTGCTAAAACCTCTTCGATGTTCTATTATAAAGGCACATCACAATCTTTATTATTTCTTTAAATTTATATAATTACATTATGAACTCATGTATTCTTTTTATAATTATTAGTGGTATCTGTAAAAAAATGTTTCAAGTTGTATTTGCAAAACGATTCACACTAGTATAAGATTTGTTAAGCCTCATATTTTTGGTATATATTTGTTTTATACCTGTTGAAATATTAAGTATTTTAGGGTGCTTCTTTACGTATAGCAGTGATTCTAAGATGTAACTGGAAGACAGAGTTAAAATATTCAGATATTTAAAAACTGGCTTACAATATGATTTATAACTTGCATCATTTAAAATTCTAACAACGTTTCTTTGTAATCTAAATATCCTAATGTTTAAAGGTTAAATAGCCCCAAACAAAAATTGAATAGGGCAGATGTGACTTAATAATGTCATAGTATGCAATTGATAATACTTTCTTAAAAACATTTCTCGCTAGTTTACGTAGACAAAATATATTTTTCGGCACTTGTATTGACACAGTGTTTATCATTTATCATAATGCAGAATCAATATGCATACCCAGGAAGCTGTACTCTCTAAAATCTTGTGGTTTTTCTTAAAGGAAAAACCACACGATTGGTTTTTGCTTTATTTAAAAGTAGTTCATTTTGTTCACACTAATTACACACTAGAGTAAATGTGGTAATATTCTTTGCTTGGGCTTTAGGTCCCTAAAATTGACCCTTGAGGGACACTTCGTGTAAGAGAAGCAAGCGCTGGTTGTGATCCATTAAAGTATCTGTTTTCTAGATAGGAAGAATAAAGAAAACACTTTTATTTTTTTATACCACTCTAAAAAATTTATTTTCAGTGACTAGTTTCGACTACACGGTAATCATTATCAAACTAAGTCTTAGACTATAATAATAATCGGAGCTGGATTGCTGGGTTGTTGTTTTATAAAGAGTGTTACGGTATCTGGAGAGAAACCGTTTTGGACAAGAGCTGTCTTGAGGGTGGCCAGTTCATTATTTAGATTGGATTTATCTGTTAGTCGGAGGGAGGGAGTTAAGAGAGTTTTTGCTACAGAAAGGAGTTGGGCAGGATGATGGTGAGAGGCGGCATTTAGATAACTGTTTGAATGAGTTTTCTATATACGCTGTGGCCGAGAGTTCCGTCAAAGTTTTTATAGATAAGTATATCGAGGAAAGGCAATTGGTTGTTTTGTTTTAGTTCCATTGTGAATTTGATTTTGGGAAATTGGAAAATTGTTGAGCTTGTCTTTACCGTGGGGCCAAATGACGAAGGTGTCATCAACATAACGTAGCCACAGGGATAGAGTCTAAGGGTCTGAGTCTAATACAATGTTCTCGAAATCTTCCATAAACATATTGGCGATCAGTGATGAGAGTGGGAATCCCATCGATGCCCCTACAATTTGTTTCTATAGGTTTCCGTAGAACATGAAGTATGTGTTTGTGAGACAGTGTTTAATGAGTTCAAAGATTGATGTATGTTGTTTATATTTGGTTCTTAAAAGTTCAATTGTTTCTTTGACGGGAACTTGGGTAAAGAGGGATTTCACATCAAAACTAACCAGAATGTCCGTCTTAGATAGTTTATTTGTTTGATGAGGTTCAGGAAGTGTGAGGAGTTTTTGACATAGGATTTGGCTTGTTCGGCTGTCTGTTGGAGTTGTCGGGCTAAAAATTTAGCTAATTTTTGTGTCGGTGGGTCAAAAAAACTTACGATGCGTCGGAGTGGTCTGTCGGGTTTATGTATCTTTGGTAAACTATATAACTTGGAGCATTTGGAGGACTTCTCACGTGAAATTAAAGATTGTTTGGTTTTGCTGTCGAGAGACGAGAGCATTATTTTAAGTTTAGTTTTTTTCAGGTACGTTCTTGGATCAGAATCGATCAATTTATAGCTGGGGTCGGCCAACAAGTTGTTCATTTTAATAGGCCCAAAAATTGGACCCTTGTAGTACACCATATGAAACATGGATAGGTTTAGAAATATTATTTTTAATTTCAACAAACTGTATGGGGTATTTAATTAAGAAGAAAACCAACGTATAGTATCAGCAGAAAAACCTATTAAACACAATTTATGTAATAATAAATCAATATCTATTCTATCGAAAGCTTTCATGAAGTGTGTATATATGGTATACACTTGGCAACGTTCATCTAGAGCGGTGTTCCCAACGTAGGGCCCACGCCCCACAGGGGGGCAAGTTGATTGTTAAGAGGGGCAATTCGAAAATGGACTCGACACGAGTTTAACCCTTTTGCTCTGGAATATTTAAATGCAAAGCCAGATTTCTCTATTGCTCATGCCCTAACTCAAAATCATATCCTTGAGGCTACTTATCAAATTTCTCTATTCATCGCTAAATCTGGAATAAATTATATTATATCTTAAAACGATTCTTCAAAAAAATGACAAAGATGTAAAAGCTATGTCACTTAGTAACAATACTGTTAGCAGAAAAATAGACCAAATGAGTAAAGAAATGGATGAATCAACTTTGAGACACAGTGAGGCAAAATGAATAACTTACGTAAGATATATTGATAAAGGGCATTTTGCCGAAGAACAGTTGTTCTGTAAAAGATTAGAAAGCACAACTACCTCCAAATTATGTATAATAAGTCACAAAACTACTTCGATGTCAATAATGTACCAATGAAAAATATAACATCTTGTGCTGCAGATGGTACTCCTAATATGATGGATATGGAAAATGGCTCCTTAAAATAGATGAAAGATGAGAATCCAGAAATGATTCTTGTGCATTGTGTTATTCATAGAGGCAACTTTGTAGTCAGTAATAAAGTGTATCAATGCTATTAAAGCTTATCTTCAAGCTATTTTGCGAAGAACAAACTGCAGACCATGTGAGACTTTAACTTCACACTGAAATAAGACGGCTCTCTAAAGGGGACTGCTTGAAAAGATTAATGGAACTATTTGATACTCTTAGTCATTTTTAAGCGACAAACCTGAAATTAAGTATTTTTTAACAGTCGATTGTAAAGGATTTGTTTATTTAGCCAATACCTTTGAAAAACTAAATATATTAAATAAACAACTTCAAGGAACAAATAAAACTCTTGTCGATGCAAAAGGGAAGATATATGGTTTCGTTACAATGTTAGTGGATTTGTCTGATATATCAAAAGTGCAGTATCAAGAAGAACTCGCAGAAATGCAAAATGTCTCAGTTAAAACTTTATTTAATATAAAAGGAGCGATGGCATGGCTTTGTGAGGAAATAGAAACAAATTCCGAAATTCAATCAAATGTGCAAGAAAACTATTGTTGCCGTTTCCATCTTCATATCTAGCTGAATGTGGATTTAGTGATGTAAAAACAGAAATGGTCTGGATATAACACAACGGGAAAACTTGAGACTGAAGCTAACCAAATTGGAACCTAACATAAAATCTCTGTGCAGCAAGCATCAAGCGAAAGGATCTCACTAAATTAAAATAATAAATTAATAAAGAAAAATCTTTATTAAAAGTATTTCGAATTTGAATTTCAGTTTTTCATTATATGTTTTGAAAATTTACTTACTGTATTTCGTTAACAATTTCATAGTGATTTCTTTCTAAAACCTATTATTTAAGTTTCTTAAGTGAACAATTCAACGTTTAATATTAAAAAGTATGTATATGTTACATAGGGCATAAGAATTTTAGAAAGGCTTTGGTGGGGCATGGCACAAAAATGGGAAACACTGATCTAGAGCTTCCGTTAATAATTCTTTATATTCAAGCAACTTCGATACAATGAATCGACCGTTTACAAATCCATTTTGCTTGTTTAATATAACTTGTCTCGAGAACCAATTGTATAGATATTAATTTGTCAAAAATTTTTGGAATGCTTGATTGTATACAAACACCTCTGTAATTTTGACCCAGATTTCTTACACCGGCTTTAAAAAGCGGAATGATGAAACTAGTTTTCCATATCGATGATACCAAACAAAGAAAATCTATTTAAAGTTGATAAATTGGACAACAAAGAGAATAAATACAGCTTTGTAAATATTAGTTTGAATTTTTATCAGAACCGAAGGAATGGGTCGGCTTAAGACTACTAATAGCATTGAACACATCTTGTACGCTTATAATTATTTTATTACGATGTATTTTCGAATCTGGTTCGGCAAAATAATTTGAATATACTATCTTTATTATTATCAGATTCAATAAAACACCAATCAATAAAATTAAAAAACTTGTTATTTTATCATAATTTGTTTATTTGAAAAAGTAACGCTTTTGAAATGAAACACACGTTGGTATCGTATAAAATGAAACCGATGTACAATATGCAATGTGGTGGATACTAGTTGGCGATAAAACATTAAGTGCAATATTATTAGGACGTTAGAAAGAGTGCTGAATCATAGGTCTAAGTAGACACCAAGAGACTTTGGAATATCATTAATTTGGTTTGCAGTTAAAAAATTTAAACTATAGAAGCAACGTCTCACTTTATTTTCGGAATATTATAGTCGCCGAAAATGATCAAATTATAACAATTATAACGCTCTACAATATTCTCTAGATTTTGCAATGTTCTTAATACTTTTCAATCGAAGATCAAGGATATATGTAAACACCCCCAATGATAAATGAAAATGTATTAATTTTTAATAAAACAAACAAATGTTCAACAGTATTGTTGCAGGAAATAAACGATGATTTTAAACTCTTTCTTACGGCAGAATACCACCACTCCTGATTCCTCCACCAACAGTTCTGTCACATCTATAAATATTGTAGTTCATAATTTATAGTTAGTAATTAGTAATATTTTCATATAGCCAAGTGTCGGTTATTATTATAGTAATTACTAACTAATTACTAACTATAAATTATGAACTACAATATTTATAGATGTGACATCATAAACGCTAAAGATAAATCGATAATTTTTGTTCTAAGACCACCGCAATTCTGATAATAAATATTTAGTTTTTTGGCGAATTTAAATTATTATTTACTTGATTTTCTTAAGTTTAATTGTTCTTTTAGGTAATTAAAATGATCAATTTGTTTTTTGTTTCTGTCTGTTCGGAAAATGAACTTTTTATTTGGTGCCGTGGCATTACTTTTCATTACAATACTAGACTAATCCTTGTTTTCGAAAACAATTTTTAATCACGTTGGTTTATCATTATTTTGAGCTTTGTCTAGTCTGAAAAAATTTTACGGGTTTAATTATTATATTACGTGATTCCAAGATATATATATATATATATATAATCAAAAAACCCTTTTACCCTTTCGGGTGTTGGGTGAAGTCCATAAAATACAAATTTTCATTGTCCGTGTATAAATTATTCCAAGATATTATTTATTAAAATATTGTCATGGCTCACACGATCTTCAATTACTTGTGACGTGGATTCGTAATTTTTCCCCTTTATTTTTTAAATATTTTAACAAGTTATAAAAGAGAAATATATTCACTAGTGATATTAACAAAATCACATTTTTACTATTTAATATTCTTTTGCAGATACTCCTAGCTGGTCAGAACGTCAACGACAATGAGTGGCATACAGTAAGGTTTTCACGCAGAGGTGCTAATCTCAAGCTTCAATTGGATAGTCAATCACCATTAAGAGGTTGGTAATATTCTAGCATAAATCTCATATCCGAAAATGATTTATTGTGTTAATTAAACAGTTCATATAGTAAACGAATCACATTGTCGTCTAAGACCAGGCAAGTACAAGAAATTGATGATCCAGCTGCCGTATGATAGCCAACGACCCTAACGTAAAGTTCGGCTCAGAATATTTTGATAACCATTCCTTTGTTTCCAATGACATGAAATGACGTTCAAGAAATGGAATTAAATCGTGAACTTTCGATGTGGATTATCTCAACAACAATGCATCGATGAATTTAATACGAACTTTGACGATAAAGATGTATCAAAAGCCACTGTATATCGATGGTATACGGAATTTAATCGTAGCCGTAGTTCGATGAATTTCGTAAAGATCGTCCAAAATCGGTTGTTGTTCCAGAAAACATTGATGCTGAACTTGAGTGAGATTGAGACATCCTTGTACGTTAGTGGGACCAGCCTATTTTTACTATTTCATAAACAATTTGCTGTCAAAAAATTCATCCGTGTAAATTAGTCTAAACAAATGTTCAAGAAATACAGTTGCGGAGCTTCAAAACTCAAAAACGTGTTTTGAAGCTCCGCAATCGTATTTCTTGAAACCAATCTACACGAACGATTTTTTGACAGCCAAATGTTCATGAAATACTGAATATATATCGTAACACGTGATAAATCATAGAAAATACGTATAAATCTTAAATTAAACAGCAATAGACTGTTTGGGTCTTTTAAGATAAGCCAACTCTAATCAAAATATTTGCGCACGAAGCAATTCGCCTGTTTTTTTTTCTTGAAAACCGGACATGCAGCAACTGTTAGCAACCTGTAGTGCCGGACGGTCAATTCTAAATGGTACAATACTATTTATTTGACAGAAGTCTTTGTTATAATAAGGGAATTCCGTCGGCTCAAACAAGAGACCTTTACGGAACTGAAAAAGTCGAATTTATAAAACCCGCCATTCAGCATAATGACCATCTTCTTATTTCTGCAAATCAAAAATAAATTACGAGATCAACGTATTTTGACACCTGAAGAAGCGGTGGATGCGTTGAAAATGCATTTTCTAGAAGTACCTCAATCGGAGTGGAAACTATCCTTTGAAAATTGGTTCAAACCCATGCACAAGTCTACTGGTGCAATAATGAATTCCTTCCTTTTTATTATCTATTCCCGAAATATAAAAGGCAACACTCGTTAGTAAGAATTATTATTTATAAGCTGGAGAAAATTTGAATAACTCAAGTATGATTAATGATAACAAAGATACTATTAATACTAAAATAATTAAAGCTTTTAGATGAAATTAAATTAAATTCACTTGCTTATTTCAAAAATTACAAAAGCGATTTTCTGGCAATGATTCACCAAGAAAAAATGAGGCACAATATAATAATTAAACCTTACTTAATATGTAGTTTTTTACATACAATTTTGTATAAATATTTTGTATTTTGATAGTAATTTTAATATTTATTTTTAAGAACATATAAAATTAACAACACCTAACAGTGAATTCTAAATTGCATTAATTTTTTATTATTTTTATTTGCAGCTGAAACATTTGGAAAATACAATACTTTACAATGGCGCACAATACATCTCGGAGGCCTTTACCACCAAGAAGAGGAAATAAGCATGACAACAACTGTACCGAATTTCATCGGTGAAATCCAACAGTTCTACTTCAACAACATCCCTTACATAGAGCTAGCAAGATCATCAAGTAGCGAGCACTCAATCCACGGTTTTCCTAACATAAAAGTCGCTGCGAAGTTTATAAAACGCGCAACGGACAACCTCCACAGACCAGTGACCTTCCGTTCCAAGCACACATTTATGGGTATGCCCATGCTAAGGGCCTACTCGAGTATACATATCGACTTTATGTTTAAAACAAGAGAGCCTAATGGTTTGATAATGTTCAACGGAGGGAAGAAGGAAGATTTCTTAGCCGTGGAATTGGTGGATGGTCACATAAATTATATCGTTAACGTTGGGGATGGTGCTGTAAAACTTAAGGATGCCGTTCGAGTGAACTTGAATGATAACCGGTGGCACACTGTTGGGATTAGGAGGCCTTCGCTGAAGCAGCACACTCTGATGGTGGATGATGATATTGTGGTGGCTACTAATCAAGGGACTGGGAATTTAGAGTTGGATGGTATTTTATATTTAGGTGGCGTGCATAAGGACTTGTACGCGCAATTGCCTCAAGAGGACGTGAAGTCGAGGCACGGGTTTGAAGGCTGCATCGCTGGTTTGGATCTGAATGGAGAATCGCCTAATATTATGGAGGATGCTGTTGTTCACAGTCCATTAGTTACTGCTGGATGCGAAGGTAAATATATCTACAATTTTACAAATCATATGAAAATGTTTAATTATGGAGGAGTTCTATTAAAGTCAATTTCTTTATTTTATCAATATATATTTTGAATTAAAAATGACTAAAAGATATATTTTCTATTTTTAAGTTTGACAGTGACTATTTATTAGTTGATTTTTTGTTTAATATGTTATAATTTTTGTAAAATCATTTAATAGACATTTAGCGCATTATGGTTAGTTGAAATTAATTTTAATTAATCAATTAATTTTTTACATTTAGCTTTTTGAAAGTTTGCTTTGGGATTCAGTAGCATATTCTCATTTATTTGCAAATGTTATATTTCTATTTTAGCTTATGAAACCCTAAAAACTAAAACTCTTCTAGGTAAACTAATTAAAGGTCTTCAATATTGTAGCAATTTTAAATTCAAAGATTCCGATTGCCTTGATTGTTTTTTGCGATTTAAAAAAAAAGGACGCGAGTTTTCGGTCAAGAAAAACGCGAAGCATCGACGGTTGCTGCCGAAATTGTGAATTATCTCTTACCTTAAAGTTATTTACCATGCCGTTCCCATACCGTTTAAGGCATTTACCTCTGAGGGCCGAAAAAAATCCTCCCATTAGAAAACTCGAGAACCCGATCCACCATTACATGCCGCTAGAGAGTTTGGTTCGTCAACCTAATTTTCTTCGCGAAGCTTTTTTGAAGAGATTATCGCTTTCCGTCCTCTGTTGAACTGCAGCAATCGAAAATAGCGATCCGCATAGGAAGGAATCATATAAAGATAAGTTGCATTTATATACCGAGAACCCCGGCTAATAAACCTCGAGTTTGTCGTGTTTGGAGAGTTAATATAGTTCATAGTCGATAGCCATTTAACAGACTAACCCACTAATTTTATCTATCATACATGCACTATATTTATTTTTGTTGTACTTTTGTTTGTTAATAAAGATGTTATCCTGTAATAATACTTCCAGGCGTAATTTTAGTTTATCTTATCTTATTTTGAATCTCTTTCATTTTATTCAATTTGTATTGTTCAGTTAGTTTATAAGAATATATTTAATTTGTAATATTTGGAATCCTTATATCATTATTATTAAATGTATTATTAATTTCTCATTTGTGTTTATCATTTATTTTTGTTTTATGAACCACGACCCAGCTCTCATTTTTATTTAGCCTGAGTAATTGTTACAATATATAATCCTTGGATGCCAACACACCCCGATGGCTTTTTCAATAGTTCTCTTTTAATTCGGGGAAAGGAAACGAAAATTGGAAAAAATTCTAGCAGAAAGACTCTTCAATTCCGGAACGATTTAATTAAAATACTGTTTTTATTAATGATATGCAGATTATTGTGGTTCAATTCGCTGCATATTTTAGTTCAGTGTACTATTTTCAAGTTTATAGTTATTCTTTAAGACCATAAATTTGGCATTCAAACAATTATCTTAATTTAAAAGTTGTTTCAGACTGATATTCTGAAACATTGGTATTAAAGTTTTATGTTGGATTGTTTTAGATCATATTTGACACAAACTGTTTGTTTGAGGAATTTAATTTATTTAATATGTTTATAAATGAAGTAGTTAACTGTTAGTAATAATAATTTCTTTATTTCCCAACAGAAGAACCAATACAGGGAAAATATTTAAACAAGTAGATATAAAGATAAATTCTATCAATAAATGGTAATATAAAAAAGCAACTGAAAAGGATACTAAATTACAAACAAAATAATGGAACATAACTCGTTATAGCGTTAGAACATATTTGCATTGCGGCACATATGACATATAGACGACTTACCTAAGACATTATATTTCACAAATAGTAACTTAAGAGTAGGTATATTTCTAAATACTAGTGTTTCGTGTTGGAGCATAAAAAATCACATTACTTAGCATATAAGGGCAATCAATAATATTATAAATTATTTGAACAAAAATTCGGCACTAAATTCTTCGCGACGAGCCAACAAAGAGCGAACATCATACCTTAATAACAATTGATGATAGTCGGCGTTTCTTTCTGGGTATACATGATCCATTTTGTATGATAAATATTTCAAAAACCGTCTTTGTATACGCTCAACTTTAAGTTCACTATTCAAGTAACACAGATACCAAATAATCGAACCATATTCTAGCTTTCTACGCACTAAGGAGAAAAAACAAGTTTTTAGAAGCGGATTATTACTAAAAATGTTAGAGGTGCGCATTAAAAAAACCTAACATTCTTATTGATTGGGTGATATTGTCAATATGTTCTGTAAAATTTAACCGATAATCAAAATTACCACCTAAATATTTTACACTTTAATTTCTTGGAATTATAGAACCATCAATATAATAATTAATATTAGTAATTTGTTCCTTGCAAGAATAAGAGATAACACTACATTTAGTGACATTAAGACAAAGTCTGTTTGTACAACACCAACGCGATATCGTATTTAATCATGTTGTAATAACATACAATGTTCGAAGGACCTTATCGAAGCATAATTTTAATATCATCAGCCTATGCAATTGCTGGAGACGATAGAGATGCAATTAAATCGTTAATAAATGCTATAAAAATAAAGGGCTTAAGTTGGAACCTTGGGGAACACCGGAGGTCGAATTAAACTCAAACGATTTAAATCCATTAAAATATACATAGTTAATTCGTTGTTTTAGATAAGATGACAAAAATATAATGATAAGTTTGTTAAGTAAATGTTATGATCAATCGTATCGATCGCACGGGATAGACCTGTGTAGATAACATCCGTTTGACCTCTATTATCAAGGCTTACGCTAAGATATTGCGTAATTGAAGCCAGATTAGTTAAGATCGACCTTCCAGACATAAACCGATATTGAACTGGTGAAATATATTTCTTTTCATATACAGAAAATAAAATAGCATTTGGTGAAATATCTTGAGTAAATATAGAAAAATTGTGAAACAAACCAAGTGTAATTTAATTTAAACCTTCATTAGTAATAGTTCAAAATGTTTCACCAAGTGATAAATGAGAAAGTGATTCAAGAAATATCTTGAAAAAGATGTTAAGATTGCTATAGGTCGATAGTTTTGAAGGAGTGAGTGATCGCCTTTTTTTAAAGACAGGAGTAATGACAGCTTTCTTCCAAGTATTAGGAAAACTTCCGGATTTAATTGATGCATTAAAAATTATAAATAACGGCTTTACAAATATATTAATAGCTGGAATAGAGAAATTTAAACAATTAGTGTGTGCAGTATTGATTTTCGTAATATCATTATCGATAAAAAAAACTTCAGAAAACATATCAGCGAAAGCATTTACGATGATTTGGAAGCTATTACACTCATTTTTTAATTCACTTGGTTTTCTTGATGTTCCATTTTGTGGTGTACAAATTACCACAGTTTCCACAGGTCTTTCGGTCGCGTTATAAGGTTACCTTCAATGTTTTTTTTAATAAAGATTTATATGCTACATTAATTTGTGATTTGGGCATAATTCGAAATCTTTCTAACTCTCTGCTGTAAAATAAGGATTGAGTGTATTTCCACTTTTTATGGTAGTAGTGTTTTAATTTATATTTTTGATAATATCATTAGAAAACCACGTGGGGAATTTATTTGATCTTTGTTTAAAATTATAAATGAGTACAGATCTATAAAAAAGGTTATACAAAATCTTATAGAATTGATCAACCATTTCACTAACGCCAATGCATATTAAAAAGGTTTTCCCTATAGGAAACCCCATCACTTTACACATTGTATATAACACGAATAATATAAACAAATAACGAAAAAAGATTATTATAAAACTAAAAAAATTAAATTTCTATTAACGAGATTTGAACCAGGTATTGTTGAAATTGAAGTTTCTTCTGTTTTCATTATTCCGATTTCTTTCTGTTTTCAACGATAAGAACACATGTATAATACAGATGCAAACTTTCCTGTTTCGCCTCAGCAAGGTTTGAAAAAGTTTAACGTCCAGTGCCAAGTTAATAACATGAGACTTAATGGAAAATATAGTGCAATCACATTTTCAAAAATGGTGATGTGGCCATCATAATACTTTCCCTATATTTTCTCGAAAACCATGAGGTTATTCTAAATAATTTGCTCAATTTTGAATTCTTTACAATTAGCTCCTATAGTTTATTAGCAATAAGAAAAACATTTTTAAATTAAGAACTTTATAAAAAAAAATATTTCAATAAAACTTTTTCAGTTTTTCATTCTCTTTAACTTTTGTTTGAAAAGTTATGAGTATATTTTTCAAAATTTCTTAAATTTCAAATTTTGTTTGAATAAATCTATTAAATTTTGCAATAATGTTATGTTTATTTATATTTTACAACTTTTAATTAAAACCCTCGCTTATGTTTTACTGATTGGAGGGTGGGTTAGAGGCCACCCACCCACCCTACATATACATATTAACTTTAATTACTGATCGCCTCGCGCTTTTCAATGACTTTAATTACAAAATTTGAATAAAAGAAAATTGACAAAGTAAAAATTTTGATAAGACAATGGTAGCGGCCATTACTACGTGGTAATCCATACCATAGAAGGAATTATTAGATTTTTTTAATTTTTAAAAGAAGTCTAGATTTCTAAACAAATCTTTTTTCAAAAATTTTAAAGCTTCCAAAAAAATCTTCACAATTTAGAAAGCGGGTTGAATTAAAAAATCTTGAAACCTAGAGAAGGAATTAGTGAAAATTTCTTGACTTCTTGAAAAAGTAAGTCTAGATTTTAGAAAAAAAAAATCTAAAAAATCTAGGGCCTCAAAAAAAGAGAAATTACTGAAAATTTCCTGAACCATCAAGAAAAGATTTCTACAAACAAATTTTCTAAAAAGTTCTAGATTCTTCAAGAAAATCTTTGCAATTTAGAATATAAGAAGATAACCTTGAAAATGAAGGGGAAATTTCTGGAAATTTCCTGAACCCTTGGAAAAAAAGTCTAGTTGTCTAAATGAAAATTTTCTAAAAATTCTAGAGCCTCCTAGAGATTTAGAAGACCAGTTGAAAAAATAACTTGAAATCGGAAGAGAAATTACTGAAAATCCCTTAAACTTTCTCGAAAATAAGAAAAGATTCCTAGGGGAAAGTTTTCTAAAAAAATTCTAGACCGTCCAAAAAAAATTCCGCAATTTAGAACTATCTAAATAATTTTTTTACAGCCTCTAGTTGAAACAAAATGTTGAATTCTAGAGAAGCAATTACTGAAATTTACCTGAATTCTCAAAAAGAACACGAATTAAAAAACATTTAGAGTTTGAAAGAAAATCTTCGTAATTTATAAGATAAGTTAAAATCATTTGGGGAAGCAGTTATTGGCCATTTTCTAAACTCTAAACTTTTAGAAAAAGAGTTCTAATGCATTAAAGAAAATAATCTATATTTCCAGAGGAAAATTCTAAAAAAAAAAATTCAAGAGCCTCAAAAAAACTGTTGGCGATTTAGAAATGTGGAGAAGAAATTACTACAAATTTCCTGAACTCTCGAAAAAAGTCTATATTTTTAAATCAATTTCTTAAAAAGCCTTAATTTAAATCTTCTCAATTCACTGGAAATTTCCCGAATTCTACAAAAAATCTACATTTCTAGAAAAAAAATTCTAAAAACTTCGCAATTTAAAAGCTTAAAAAAAACTATCTTGACATCTGGAGGAGAAATAACTGAAAAGAGTCTAGATTTCTGAGGACAGACTTTCTAGAAAAATCTATAGCCTCCAAATCTGAATAAAAGTTACTGGGAATTTCGGAACTTTTCGAAAAAAAGTCTAAAGTTCTGTAAAATATTTTTTTATTTTTGAGCATTGAAGGCTCTGCAATTTATAAGACAATATTAAAATCTAGAAGAGAAATTACTGGAAATATGAAGAAAAAATTACTGTAAACTTCTAGAATCCTCCAAAATAATTCTAGAAATCTACGAGGAGGAATTCCTGACCTATAGGTAAGTTATAGAAATTTTGAAGAAAATATAAATTGTAAAGTTAAACAAAATCTTCGGAGAACTTTCTGAATAATCTAGAACTCTCGAATAAAATATTTGCTAAAAATTCTGGAAATATCTATTTATTTATTAGATAAGAAAAAGAAATTACTGTACACTTCTAGAATCCTCAAAAAAAGTTTTATAATCTAAAATTAAATTTTGTGAAAAACTCTAGAAACGTCAATGTAAAAAAAAACTAAAAGTATGGATCATCTGATAAAATTATAGAAATTTAGAAGAAAACTTTCTAATAGAAAAAGTTGAACAAAATCTTGTATAGAAACCACGAAGTAATTTCTATAAATAAATATAAATGACGATTTTCTGAAAAATTTTGAATAAAATCTTTGCTAAACTTGTAAAAATTTCTAGACTTCTCGATGAAAATTCTTTGGAAAGGAAGTTGCAATAAAGAATAAAACAATGGAGGAGAAATTACTCAAATTTAAATAAAAAATTAAGAACTTTACGAAAAACATGTCTTAATTAAACTTGTTCAGTTTCTCACTAACCTTTGTTTGAAAAGTTATGTAATATTTTTCAAATTTAGAAAGATATCGAGAATAATTAAAAAACGCCTCGAGTAAACATCCACTTCTGGTTTATGAATGTTTAGTCGTCCCACCTATTGCTTAAGCCGTACAACCCATAACCTAAGTCGTACCTAAGAGTTGAATTAAACAAAGATGATAATAAGAACGTAATTTTAATTCATATGTTTAAAGATGTATTCAATTAGTACAATCATTACATACAAATCTTTTTGTTTCCTTGTTCAATCCAGCGCAAACATTGCGCACCCATGAGATGCATTGAATCATGTTTTTCGTCCGATCTTCTCCACAAATAAAACAAAACCAATCGCTTTTCCTATTTTTAATTTTTAATGTCAATTCCTTTTCATTAAGACTGTATTTCTTCTTTTATTTGCAGTATTTTTTATATTTTCTATATTCGGCGTGGAGGTAATTTCGACTGATGAGATAGAGCATTTATGGAACCTTTTGCTTTCATTCCTTTACACAACTGTACATCGTCATCAAATGCGTGCTTGTTGCATGACCAAATACCGGTAAATTTGAAACCATTCATACGAACTGGTTTTAAATATTCATTTCCAAATAGTTCTAACACAGTAGTTTGTTTAATTGTGTTACCACAATTTGTTCTTAACCAAGAAGATGAAGCTTCGTTATAATTGATTTTTAAAGATTTAAAAAAGGAGATTTAAAAAAAGGTTGAAGACGATAGGTTGTATGGGCAGGAAATGAAAACATTATAATTCCATACTTGCAAGCTAGTTCTAT
Source organism: Ontholestes murinus (assembly GCA_963969525.1). Taxonomy (NCBI): domain Eukaryota; kingdom Metazoa; phylum Arthropoda; class Insecta; order Coleoptera; family Staphylinidae; genus Ontholestes; species Ontholestes murinus. Next base: position 31,806,354 of record OZ018397.1, read on the forward strand.
AGCTTAAATATTTTTTCCATCCAAAAGAAGAAGTATTTGCTTATTGTTACTATTCTCCAACTTTGTATACTTGTTAGAATGTTCCAACCATTTAACAAAAAATTCTAACGTTATCCACTCGTTTTTAGAGCATCCAAATGCAGTACCCGGTGGTGCTCCATCCTTTAAGAAATCGTTAATCCGCATGCATTCATAGAGCATACACGTGTAGTGGTCAAACCCCTTGCACCACTTGTAAGTGCACCAACTTAATGTTTGCCTTTCTGAGCAATTATTTTGGATGGTTGGTGAACATGGATAATCATGTTTCGTCAATGTTATATATCTAGTTAGCAGTGAACTTGTATTCATCTAATAAGGATTCATATTTATCAAAGATTCCTTAAACACTATCTTTATTGAAAACCCTGGCCCTGGCCATTGATGTGCTTCTGGATTATGTCAAGATAAACAAGGATTATCCTTCATGAATTTATAGTTCCACTTCTTCCCTGCAATTTCTTTTTCTTTATTGAAACGGTGTAGTAATTTAAATTTTTTCGCTAACTGATAAGTTTTCTTAGATCAGTTGCAGTAATCCCAAAAAAGCTTGATTCTAAATTGAGAATGTGGGCAACCAACTCCTTCTCCATATTTTTAGCTATATCCTTAGGCCTCCCAAATTTGACATTCTTATTTAATCGTTTAGGAATGTTCTATTGTCGATGAGCTTCATTGAATCCAATAACTCCTTCTGAAATTTGTTTGATGCGACGTTCATATTTTCTTTCCATTAATTGAATAAAGAAACCTCACAGGATTTGTATTTCTAGTAAATGACATGAACTTGCACTTGATAATATTCAACTCCAACCCATTTACTATACACCATGTAGCAACTTCACGAAGCTCATCCTGAAAATGCAGGCAATCATTGTAATTATTAATCGTCGCGTATATTTTGAGATCATCTGCATATAAAATATGTTGACAAGTCAATGTTGTGGAAAGGTCGTTGATAAATATATAGCAAGGGGCCCAAAATTGATCCCTGTGGAACACCTGACGTAGGAATATAAGAACTGAATTTAAAATTATTGCAAGTGACATATGATTCACGTTTACTTAAATAAGATGACATTAGAGAGGTAAATAATTTGTAAAAGCCAAAGTTATTCACCTTAAAAATCATAAAATTATGATCAACGAAAGCTTTCGACATATCAGTGTATATGATCAGCAGAGTCAAGAATTTTAGCAATGTTATGAGTAACAGCCCATAGATTAGTTACTGTTGAGCGATTAGGAATGAAACCATGCTGTTTATTAAAGGGATACGGTTTAATATGATTGTAAATTTGGTCATACGCTCAAAGACTTTAGCAAAATGGGGTAAAAGTAGTATACGTCGATAGCTATTAATGTTGTGAATATTGACATTCTATTTAGGTATTAAACACTGATGTTATTTTCAATTTATTAGGAATTGATAAGTTGAAAAGAATTGCAAGCGGATAGCATAGAATAGAAGCACAATCTTTCAAAAGAAATGCAGGTATATTGATATCGCCAGAAGAATATTTATTAGGATGTGTCTTGAGAAAGTTATAAGAAACTTTATCCGAAACAGGAGTGAAAAGGAAAAACTAGGTTATAACGGATAATTATTAGATGAGGAAACATGAACAGATTCAAAAAAAATACGAAAGCCATTTACAATCTTTTCAGGGTTGTCAAGTTTTTCATCTTTATCTATTAATGTTGAAGGAATTCTGGATGTACAAGATCTCTTTGAGTTTACGTAGGTCCAAAATTGACTTGGATTAGAAGTAACTTGAGTTTCAATATTGAATATGTAAGAGTTATAAGCTGATTTAGTTTTACGTTTAATTAATGCTCGAAGATATCTAAAATTAGCCTTCATTAAGATTGAGTTTGGTCTGAGTTTTTTTTTTCTAATTGAGTTCTTTTCTTTGATTAGCTGTCAATATTTTACCAAAGCGAGTACTTTCTTCTTTTATTAAATTTACAAGTTGGAATGATCTTAAGAAGTGCAGAGTTCAATATATTATAAAATTCTAAAAATGCTAGATTTACATCAGAGAAACTTGTTAGTGTATCCCATTTTATACCACAGAAATTTTCATATAATGCTGGATAATTTCCCCTCTTGTAGTTTAATTTAAAAACATCACTATTAACTGGAGACAAAGTCGGCGTGCATTGCAAAGTAAATTTAAGACCGGGATGATAAGAGTCTTCCAAAACACTAACACTGACTGAAAATTTGTTGTTTCAGATACTTCAACCATTTCTGCGAGTTGTTTTTTCTTGAAACGTGCATCCTCCAATATTAATTTTTCTATATTTTCGATGAGATCTAAAGTGGTGACCTCAATAGACCGCCAAGGTCGGGAATTGTCTTCAATTGATTCTCTATCTTGCTTAAAGAGGTTTTTCCACTTGTATACCATGTTTTTTTCTAAACAAGAGTCCCCGTAAACAGATGAAATCTTTTCCAATATGGTTTGAACATATTTTCCCTGCTTAGTAACTAACTTTATAATAGCGCAGAGTTCGTTTTTCTTTCTTCTTCAAAACTTCTTCAGGATTGAGTTGCTGACCTCGTTATAATAATACTCGGTATATATACTAATGATTAGTCACTGAACACTAGAACTATTTCTCCTAATTGACGATAATTTTCACGTTTGTGCACTCTAAGCATAATGTCACTTACAAAATAAAATGAAAATCTGAAGCAGCAGAGAACAGAACACAATTTCGCAAAATGTACACCTGATGAAATAGAAATGAAGAGATAGAAAAAACTGAAAGAGTTATTACTACTTCGCCAATATAATTGAAATTTTAATCAATTGCTATTATTTAATAGTTAAGACTATACTAAGTTTAGTCAAGAATACTACCCCTTCATGGTGTTGCAATATCCTAAGTATAGAATTACTTTGGATATTCAAGTTTCCGTTTGGATCACTAACATCCGCTTATATCTCTTGTAAACTATTCACTACAACGACTTGGATACAACTGGTGCTGGTGCAGTTTTTTTAGTTAAAATAACAACCAAAGTATAGTCCTTATGGATTTGGAAATATACTGTACTACTACTCCACCCTACCTACAAGCATCACATATATGCAATTTATATTTTCAGTTCAGCGATATTATAGATTCGAAAAATATAACAATATATTTCTTTTTCAGAAACACAAAACATTTTTTACATTTTTCTGTCATTGTTTTAGGCCAATCGCAAAAATGCAGTCAAAATGTGTGCGCGAATGGCGGCATTTGTGTGCAACAATGGCACGCGTATACTTGCGACTGTGAGATGACTTCTTTCACTGGACCAACTTGTTCAGATGGTAAGTAACATTTATTTCATTTAATCGATATTTTTTTATACGTCGACGAATTGATTAATAAAAAATGAAATAATCGGAATCACTATAAAACAATTTATCGACTAAACACATAACCGATCAAATATGGATTAATTGATGATTTTTTTAAATATAAAAAATAATACTAAAAATTTAATAAATGATGTCCATAAGGGAAAAGTTTTAAGCATTCAAATGATTGCTAATTAAAAATGGGCTTAAATGAATCAAGACAAAAGATGTTAGATTTTAAATATAAATAAATGATTTTGTTTATTTTAATAATCAATAAAAAATTAATTCATCCCTTAATCAATCTATCAAATATTAGATTATATAATTAATAAAATCATTTATTCATCAAAAATAATCTGTAAATAAAATAATATCACAGGTAATTTTATTAATAAATTTTTACTAAAATAAAAATAAATTAAATGGAATATTCGATATACAGTGCACGCCGCTTAATGTGATCACAACGGGACTCGGGGTTTTTGATAACAATAACCGATTGATAATAATAGCCGAAAAACAAAACTTTATTTTAAATAAAAATATATAACGTAACAAACTATAATAACGTAACATTTTGAATTCTCTACAATTATTTGTTATATAACTTTCATGTTGCTTCAATAGTTTATTAGCAATTGGCAAAAAATGTCAAAAATTTCAATTTTTATTTTTTTTATCGAAAGTTAAGAATTTTATGAAAAATATATTTTAACAAAATTTGTTCAGTTTCTCATTCTATTTAACTTTTGTTCGAAAAGTTTTGTAATATTTTTCATATTAAAAAAAATATCGGAAAAAAACAAACAACGCCTCGAGTAAACACCCACTTCCGGTTTATGAATGTTTACCAAAAGCTTTTCAGTTCTAGTTTTTAACGATAAAAACTTAAGTTTAAAGTTTCATCTCAATCGGATCAGTCGTTTTTGAGATACAGCACCCACGGACAGACACACACAGAGACACAATTTTTTTTTTTTCAGAAATTAATTTAATGGACTCGGGGGACCTCAAAACGGATATTTCCGCAAAAAAAATCACGATCACAATACTTCCCCTATATATACTTCGTATATAGGGAAAGTAAAAATGATAACATAAACCGAAATCCTGATTACTATAAACGAAAATTTTTGTATGTAGTATTACACGTTCGGCCCGTTCTTCGCAAAAGTGATAACAATATCCGATTGATAACATTATCCGTGATTCTAATAAGCGGCGTCTACTGTATTAAGTATTCTATTATTCTATTAATAAATAATTGAACAATTAAACAATCTGTTAATAAAATAATATCACATGTCAAATCGATTGTTTGATTTTAACTAAAATACAATACATAATTAAATAGTCTAATAAATTCAATGTTTGATATATCAAACATTCGATTATTCTATTAATAAAATCAATAATTAAACAAATAATTCGTTAATAAAATAATATCAAAGGGCGAATAGATTAATTAATCCTTTGTTTATTTCAGTAAAAATTAAATAATTAATTAATCAATTCATCGATTCGACACGTAATAGACATAATATTTATTGTGTAAATTATTGTTTTAATGTATTGTTTTAATTGTTATTTGGTACGTTTTAAATTGTAATAATGTAAAGCTGCGGTGCAAAATCTCTCAAAATAACTAATTCTAATTATTGCTTTTATTTTCATAATATTTATTGATTTTTATAGAATGTTATCTACACACTAATAATTATTCTTAATGAACATATTTCTAAGATTTTACTTATATAACACCATTATATATTTGATTTTACATTGTATCAAGTTGAATTTATAAATAAGAACATAAGAAAATCTTTGATTTATTATTAAATCAAATTAATTCAAATTATTAAAAAACTCAATCTATTATTAATACATAGATAAAATTATTGCTTTTACTTTTCTTAGAATCAATTGCCTATGAATTTGGACCTAATCGTGGCATCATTAGCTACACACATCCAGAAGATAGAAGACCCGAGCTACAAGAGGACACCATATCTTTAGGTTTCATTACTTCAAAGTCTGATGCTGTTCTGCTACGGATAGTCAGTGGGACGTCTAATGATTATATTGAACTAGAAATAGTAAGTAGAGTGGTTAAACTAGTTTAGTCAAAATGAAGCCAAAAATAATCTAAATATTACATTATGTGGTGTATATAATAATAATAATAATAATGCTCACAGTTAATCAATTTGGAGTCAATACTAAGTGACATAGAAATCCGAACATCCAGTATAAATCATTTTATTTTCATAATATTTTGTATATTTTTTTACAATTGTAAGAGAAAACAGTAAACACAATTTCTCTTCGATTTACCGAACTTTATGAAAAAAATTAATAATGTGTCGATGCACTACGGTAGGTTATTGACGTCCTGCTGTGGTATATCATTCCAAACAATTACTAACGCTTCTAAAGTTTAGGGGGAATGTTGAAAATTAAGGAGTCATGATATCCCACACATGCTCAATTGGAGATAAATCCGGCGACCTCGGTGGCCAGGGCAACAAATTGATTTCAGCGTGTTAAAAGAAGTTCATTATGGCTCTTGCAATGTGTGGGCGAGCATTTTCCTTCTGAAAAGTTGGATTTGGCAATGTCTGAAGATAGGGTAGGAGAATTTCTTCGATGTAACGCTGTGCGGTCATGTTACCTCTAAGAAGATTAGAGGTAACCTAGAGCCATAAGCAATGGCACCCCATACTATAACCTCAAGAGTGTGATGAACGTGCCTTTCGACAAAATATTGTGGATTTCTTCTTTCACCACGTCGTCTTCTGACTCTGGCCCGGCTATCATTTATCATTCCATTCCTAGTCAGACATCAATCTTTCTCTAGACCACTCGAAACAATTTCGTCGATGCTCAGCGGTTAAAAGAAGCATCCAGTGCGGCCGTTATGAAAAGAGGCTAAAAAAACCACTGGTTTGCAATGTACCTGGTGATGGAGAAACGATCTCTTAAAGCCAACAGTCTCAAACGCCGATCTGCACGCTCTGTGGTTCGTCGGCGTGGTCTTGTACGTCTACCTCTTCGTGTTCGACTCTTTTTTGGCAATGAAATGCCATCCACAGCCACTGTATATCGCTGATATACTGAATTTAAACGTGGACGTAGTTAAAATCCAAAATTGATCTTTGCGCCCGAAAATATCCATGCTGTGCGAAAACTAATTAAAGAACATCGTCATGTGACGAATCACGAAATCTAGAGATGTTTAAGCATTAGTATGACCAGCGTACATAAGATTTTGCACGAACATTTGGGTGTTCGGAAGTTGTGTGCGCATTGGATTCCACATTTGTTGACAGATACTAAAAAATATGCTCGTGTCGAATGGTACCGTAATATGATTTTAAAATACAACTAGTGTATCCAAATGCGTATACAGTATCGTGACAGTTGACGACTCGTGGATTTATGCGTATGAACTAGAAAGAAAAGGCAAATCGGCAGTTTGGATGTTTCAATGTAAAGAAAAGCCAACAAAAGTTGTTCGTACGTAAAGAAGCAAATGGTGGCGTTTTTCTACATGAAAACCGGTCATGTGGCAACTGTGGCTCTCAAAAATCAAAAGACCGTTAATTAAGCGTGGTATACGATCATTTTTTTACATAATTTTTACATAAAAGTTTCGATAAATTAAACGACAAATTATTTTACATCACGACAATGCCAACTCACACACACATCAACAAATGAGTATTTGGACTCGAGAAAGATCGAATTAATGGGTCATCCGCCTTACAGCCCCGACTTGACACTCAATGACTATTTCTTGTTCCCAGTAATTGAAGATAAACTGCGTGGCCAACAATTTTCATCGCCCGAAAAAGCGGTTGAGGCCTTCAAAACCCATGTTTTAGAGCTACCATCTTAAAGGCGATTATTTTCAAAAGCAATAAAAATATTTTGGTTAAATTCAATTGTTTATTATTTCTATTCTGAATACATAAATACCAACATTCGTACAAGAATATTGAAAATAAAACAAAAAGATCATCAAATTTTGGCAGAGAACGTGGATAGTGGTAATTAGACTCTTCGTAACGATACGATCCTTTCAATTCGGGAGCGCACAAGCACTTTAAATATACCTAGAACGTCATTACATCGTTATAAATTTCAATTGGTGCAAGAATTAAAGCCCCAGTATGCTGGTCATAGTGAATGTTTTCCTTACAAATTGATTTCCAGGAGAGGTGACATAAATTGGTCACCGCACAGACCTGATTTAACTCCTATGGGCTTTTTCCTGTGGGATTATCTTAAATCTAAAGTACACACCAATTGATTAACTTATCTGACACGTTCGAAAGAAATTATCCACGATGAAATGGCAGCTATCACAGAGCCTACCTGCCGAGAAATGAATTCCCATATGGTACAGTTTAATAAATAATACATTTTCGATAGATGGCTTACTTTTTTAATTGGTACACTATATAATATATAACTTTAGGGACATGTACTTTATTATTTATTTTATTTATTTATTTATTATAAGATTAAAGAATATCGTCAGGACTACTTCCAAATTATAAAGACCGCAATGGCTGTTTCTACAGTGCATCGCCCTTTCTTTAATTACGACAGTGGTTTCGTAATCGTGATCTATCATTACTTTGTCATCATTTATAGATATATCAGCATAGCTTTCCAAAAGTGTTTTATTAGATAAAAGTAATTTCACTAACAGATTAGATATTTTACACCATTTTCAATGGTTAGTAGAGACCTGCTATAGGAAGATATTCCTGATAGCTATAAAATTAATAGTTCTCAAGCTACACTCTTGATGGATCAAATATTCAATAGGTTTGTTTGTATTAATAGACTTGTTGTGTTCCATATTTTTATTTACAGTTTCCTAGCATATGTTTCGAACCTTTCGATTGAGTTCAAATTTATAATCCTTTGATAATGAATCAAAATATTAGAGACATATGTCAGGTAACTGTGTATAAAAATGTGAACAAACTTCCTCATAGTTTTATAAGTGTATACAATGACAGAATTTCACTAAAATCGATTCATCCACTTTATGAGAATAATAAGTATCTCAGTTACGTCGTTGGATATATCTTTTAGTTTTTCTAGCAACAGTTATATTTGATAAAGGAATTTAAGGTACTAAAATAAGCAAACACTTGACGATATTGATTGTGTAGGGTTGAATAAATCATCACAATACCACTTATTTTACCAGCCCAAGCTATACGGCACTGATTAATGCTACAGTTACTTTGTATTTTGTGTTATTATAGTTTTCTGTAACCCTAAATTGGAGTGGTACTTGTTCTTAAAAAAGCATTCAATTATTTCTCAATAAATGTGTACAAATAACATTCAGGGGTCCATCATTTACTTCTGTGACTTTCATACTCCAGTAACATTATGCGTGTTTTACTTCTTTTGGTTAGATAGTTAGAACCAAGTGCTGAATCTGTAGTGCATCTTTAAATATTATTCGCCGACAAAAGTAAGTTAGTAGAAGAATCTGTTCAATGCTATTATAACAATTTCACATTTTTATAAAAATGTTTTACCACGGGTTAAGTGAGAATTTAATTCATTGTAATTCACTTTTGTCTAAATGTATATTTGGTGTTGTTCTTTCTACTCCATTGGTTATAGAGAGTTTGTTAACGTCCTTGCAAATATAAGATGTTTGTCTTTCGCATAAGGACGAAACTAGGCAAAAACCATCAATTTTGTAATATTCTGGTTCAGTTACAGTTTTCAGTGTGAGTGTTATGATTTGTTCATTAAAATTGGTAGGTATTTTATGAATTAAAATGTTGATGGCAATCTTATCCGATTGCAAATTCCGATTAAAAATCAAAACGTTGTTCAAATTTCCTCTGTATGTATATTGCCACCCTTTTACTGGTTGATGAATTTTTGTTCGAAATGAATTTATGCAGAGCTTTTCCCGTTTTATTGATGTCGTGCTACCCTACACTGAGTGTTGTGCATGAGCAATACAACCTATAATGAGACTGATGTTGGTTTCACAGTATCTGATCAGACCCTCCAGTTCATGTGAGGGAGGTGGGTCAGTTCCATTGTAGGATAGATATGCGGAGATTAAAAAAGCGTTCCAAAATCCTCTTCCTTCACATTGACGGGTGAATATATACATGCATGCGCTCTTTGATTTTATACACAATAGAAAATGGAATACAGCTCTTGGTTCTAACCAGCCACGAGCAAACAGCTTTTGACAGCTTTGGGAGGTGATCAATTTGGATCACTGTTAGTTTTTCCTCTAACCATAGTGGGGCTAGTTTGTCGAATGATTTAGAGAGCCAGTTTACGGGTGGTTGATTTGCATAGGTTATACTGAGGATCTCCTGGAGTACAGCCATAGATCTAAAATGAGGCTGACACTGTCCGATATACCTTTGACCAATTCAAAGATGAGAGGCACCATCAAGGATCTTAACCTGCTTCTCTGTGAGTTTCCCTAGGAGGTTTTGGCGGTCAATTATTGCTACTTAGAGGTACCTGTTAGCAGCCTCTTTGTAGCCGAGTATTGAGGTTGATGGGTTAGTAACTCTATTTATCCTGAGGTTCAGCCCAGGAGTCATCCGATCTATTCCTCTTTTTACTTTTACCTGAATCTCCATCTCTGGCAGAGGTGATAGCTTTCGGCAAGACCTTAGGTTTCCCAAAGGCTGCCAGCGAGCAAACCTCAGCTTTGTCAGATTTGGTATAAAAGTGATCATTCGCACCTAATAACGCTTGGTTGTTATGATTTTGGCGTTTAAGCGTCTGAAAGAACATTCAAACAGAATTTGCTTGTTCAAATATCGATTTTAGACGAAGTTCCAACAGTTGTTCTTGCATTTATGCATATCGTCTTTGGTAAAGGTTCTTGCTTTTGGCCAGCCTGCGCCGCAGATCCATGCAATTGGGAGAGAACCAATGGGTTTTACACCAAGGTACACCGCAAGACGACCACACCTCCTTAGCCCCTTTAATAATCAGTCTAGTCAACCCAGAAATTTTTCCAGGGATTTACATATTTGGTTGACTCATCGGTGCTGAGAGTTTAAACATAGTTGTGCTTGCTCTCTATATTATATGTTGGTTAATACTAAGAATATAATATTATAATTATATAATTCAATTTTTTGTTGACGATGGAGGCTTCTATTTTGTTATACAACATTATTTTATAAATTAAACAGATTTTTACTTTGTATAACTGGCACTAAAATTAATTCAGTATTTCAGCAGTACTTTGTGAGAGGTACGCCGATACTTAAAGAACATTCTTAGATCTGATGCATTCCACTATATACTATAATTCTATAGTTATTCTACTCCTCACGAGTCTTCAATTCAAACCTTGCAGAACACCAGAGTCAATTGTGCATTTTTAGGAATAATAGTCATGAAGCGAAGGACCTAGGTCAGATATTTTCAATAAGAAATCAAATGTATTAAAAGATATTGAAGCAAATGAAAATTTTCTATAAACTATATCTACTTTGAAATTATTAGTTACTATTTCAGAAACACATTGTCAAAAAAGCAGTTTTTGTAGTTTACTATTAATGGGACGTAAATTCATGCTTTATAGGAAATACAAACGTTACATAACTTCGTCGTGTATGTTCAAAAGGATCACCATGCATAGACACCCTTATAGTAGGGATAGTGTTAGATATATATATATATATATATATATATATATATATATATATATATATATATATATATATATCGACTAAAACCACTTCTCAGCAATCGCTGGTATGCCTAGTCCAGGACCTAATTGAATACCAATTAAAATCATACGTGACCTTCAATGTTTGCCATCAGCAGTGACATCATATTTCAATAATTGTATTCCCGAGGGGAGAATTACCATCTATTTTGCTGTAAAAGTTTACAGCGTGCTCTTTGATGTACTGCTGGACACTCGGAGTTTTTTATAACGATGTATCTGTGTATTCCACATATAAGGCGGGACATTCAGTATGCGTCTCAGAGCGACGTTTTGCGTAAGCTGGAGTTTCCTGATTATGGTAGGTCTCATCTTTGACCAGGAGAAGTGCTTATCGAATGATAATGCTTTTATTATGGCATTAGTTCCCCTAAAAGGGAGAGTGGGGGTATGCTGAAATATACAGATACACTCTTATCAGAACTGACCTCAAGTCGCCATTGAATCGCCCACTTCTCGTAGGTATCAATTACAGCTTAAACAGTTTTCCTTAGATGAACTGTGGTGTCCCCTCTAGTAAAAAGAACTATGTCATCTGCGTATCGTGCGATTCGGAATGTCGCAGGAGTAAATATTGTACAGTATCGGGGGCAGACCAAAGCCCTATGGAACACCAGCACAGATGTTCCATTCGCTTGATAACGTGGTGTTTATTTTGTTATGGAACTTTCTGTTACGAAGAAAGTCATGCGTGATTAGATAGTATTGAAAATTAAAATGGATTTTTTATAAATGAATCCATCATGCCAAACCCTCAATAGCTGGTGGTTAGGAAACATGGCGACCCGGAAACCAGCTTGCGAATTAGGTATTATTTTATAATTTTCAAGGAATACCGAAATACGACTCAATAGAATATTTTCGGTCAGTTTGCCCAACATGCTGAGCAAGCTAATGGGATAGATTGATCGATGGTTCACGAACGGCTCAAAGTCCGACAAAGGGGTAGGAACAGGTATATACGGCACAAAACCCGAGATAAAGATTTCTGTCAGTCTCACCAAGGACACCACGGTGTTCCAAGCAGAGGTGAGAGCTCTTCACCACTGCATAAGAGAAATAACAAGACAAGACACCAAAAGTAGGTCACTTGCTATATTCTCCGACAGTCAGGCGCTGCTAAAAGCTCCACACAGATCGAATCTAAGCTAGTGTGAGACTGCATACGTGCTCTTAATAAACTTAACTATCACAAAAATCTAACAACCACATGGATCCCAGGACACAGAGGACATCCGGGGAATGACAAAGCAGACGAACTGGCCAAAAGAGACTCGTAAAAAGCATTAATTGGCCCCGAACCCTCCTGCGGAATCTCAAAAACCTCAGTCAAACGATCCATAAAAAAACGGGTGGAGACACAGGCCCATACCTGGCAGACGAACTCACCAGGACAGAGACAGGCGAAACAGTTCCTTAAGAAACAATCGCCAAAATTCACGACCGAACTTCTGAACCAAGACAGAAAAATGGTCAAAACAATAGTAGGTCTGATAACAGGACACTGCAAGCTCAACAAACATATGAGCAAAATAGGCCTGGTAGAAGAAGAACCATGCTAATTCTGCCTAGAGGAAGAAGAGGAGACCTATACCCAAGCCCCCCAGGCAGGGCTAATAGGACTAATCAAAGAGGCAAAGCTAGAGCTGGTCATCTGAGATAATCAGGGATCCACAATAGATCTGAACAGGTCGCGGTGGAACAGGCGCTGGTGCCACCCATATAACATCTATCTAAGCTAATGGCATGACAGGTCGAATGGAGAAGAGGTGATTTACCTCCCTTAAGGATGGTGATCAGGGCCGCTAACTTCCAAGCCGAGGGGAAACTTTCCATATGTATCGCGGCGGTCGAGATGTTTAAGAGCGCTTATCTACCCTTGCGGTAGAGTTACCGTCAATACGATTTTTGACCTGCTATATGAATTCGTTTAGCTCTTCAAAGGTGGCGGGTTGACAGATTCACTGCCGGTTGTTGGAATTTACTAGGTAATTCGCGACGGATTCTTTTACTTCGGAATTAAAGTGGAAGTTATCGCTCGGGTTGTGAGTGAATTGACAATCAAGGCCATCCCGGAACACCTCAGCTTTGTCAGATTCAATGTAAACGTGGTCATGCGCACCTAATAACGCCTGTTTGTTATGATTTTGGCATTTGAGATGACGTTCCCAACGGTTGTTCTTGCATTTATACATATCGTCTTTGACTTAGAGCGCGAGTCTGTTATATTCCTTACGAAGGAAAGAATCGCGCCACCGACAGCGGGTAATCTTTTTCTTTTTCATCGGAGATTTTAACTCGGACAAAATGGTCAGGGATTCTATCTGAGCAGTGATTTTATTGGTTGTGGACTCGTTAACAGCAAATATCATTGCTGTTATATAGATCCGATTATCTGAAGAGTGAAGATGAAGAGCTCAACCTTTTGGCTGTATTTTAGCCAATTTTTGGACTTTACCTACTCGTGGATTCGGTCGAAAAGCCCGTTTTCATTCCAAAACAAGAGGCGAAGAATGTCTGTAGGATTGTTCTGGTATTGTGAGGCATTGTCGGTTAAAAATCGTAATCGTGAATTTTAAAACTAACTTAACTTACTTCAGTTTGACGAGAATTTTTGCATATGCACTGCTAATAACGTCGCGTAGTGCCTGATTAGAAATCCTCGTGAGTAAGTTTTCAACAATCTGGACTTAGTTCACTAGGTCTAACAATTGAAGCGCGCTTGAAGATTCGGGGAACCACCGAGCGCATGTAAAAATAAAACTCTTTTTTGTCTATAGTTCGCGGACTTCTTGCACTGCAGTTATGTAAAAGCACTACATCCATGGTAGCTAATCGGGTGTTCACCCTCGCAATTGGCGTATTTTGCAGAAGTCTCGTCCGAAATAGAGCTTCCCTCGTAGGATAGTTGCCTGCACACTTAACGCAAGCAAAACTAGCTCGACAATTGACTTAAGCTTGGCCAATCTTCTGAAAGCGGTGGTACTGGTTAAAAGTGTTTTTTGTCTCATAGTAATGTTTGATACCTTGTATGGTTCGCCCAAAATAATAATGGAAATTTAAAATGTAAACATTAATGTAAATGAAAAACTTAACCTTAATATAATGATAATATATTTTATATGGAAATATTATAGGTTGAGGGTAATATATTCATGGTCTACAATCTGGGCACCGCTGACCATCCGGTCGGCGATATCTCGATGAAAGTGAACGACAATCAGTACCACGTGGTCCGTTTCAAGCGTTCGGGGGCGAACTCCACCCTCCAAGTCGACGACTACAACGTGCAATTCAGCCATCCACAAGGTAAAAAAAGTAAAGAGTTGCAGCCTCATCCGTTTCTGCCGTAATCACGCATTTTTCTCGTTCCAGGTGAACAACTGCAGGTTTTCAACAGCCAATCTCAAATACAGATCGGAGGAAAATGGGCCAAGGGCAAGTCGAGGATAGAGCGACCGTTCCAGGGGATTATCGCCGGTGTCGTCGTTAACGGGATGCGGATCCTGGATTTGGCCGCAGAAAAGGACATCCACACGTTGATTAGGAACGACGTGCAGCTGATTTCCGGAATATTGGACAGGCACGACCAGCTCCAGAAGATGCAACAGGTAACCAGTCGCATAAAATGCTAATAATCCTCATCTAGGCACCATGGATAGAAACGAACTGTTATTCAAAATGTAAATAATAATCAAATGGTTTAAATAATTAGGATACAAGCCAAATTATTTACATATATTTTATGTTTATTAGTGTATTGTTTATTAGATTTACATGTTTAAATGCGTTTTTGTGGTAACATTAATCATTTGAAAAAAGACGCAATTTACAACAGCTATCTCCTTTCCATATTGTCTTAAGCAAGTAAAAATTGTTGTAATGTGTTTTTGTCGTAACATATATAGTTAGAAATACCCAATTATCTTCTTTCTATATTGTTTTAAGCACTTTGTTTGCATTATTCTTAGATACTTTATGTTCTCTGCTCTTAAAATAAAAATAAATAGCATTGTAATTTCTTTAAAACTTTTTGTGCAATAATGAAAAAAAAATATTGAATTTTTTCCTCCGTAAACAACAGCTGCGGACTGGTTTTGAGCTATTCAGATCTCGTCGGTGCAGTTGAAGACAGAAACACATACTTCTACTACTGAGTTATAAAAGTATTAATTAAAAAAATATTTTATTAATGTATATATAATTTGCAATCATTTTGGAATAACAATTTAGAAATTAAAATTTTGATTATGTATACAATTTCAGACACCTGCCTCTGGATTTCCGGGCGTGATGGATGATTTAGTCTTCAGCGGTGCTGGATCTGGTTGTAATGGCGACGATGAGGATGAGTGCCCTCCACTTCCCGAGTCCGGATCTGGAGATGATGATCTCATAACTCCTGTTTATATTCCACCGACGAGACCACCTCCGACGACGAAGTCACCGCATCGGCAGCAGCAGGTTAAAGAAGACGGAAAGCCGTGTGACGATGAGGACTGTTTCCCAGGATCTGGGTCCGGTGAGGTTACGGAGGATCCTACGACGACTACACTAACAGCACATGGTAGTATATTTTTGTTACGATCTTATTTTAATACCACATTATACCTATTATCATTATCTGAATATTTTGATTTATTTAAATTAAATTTAAGTATATTCGTTGATGGGATTTAGTTTACAAAATTTTAAATCTTATTTAATTTGATTAGCTTTAAGAAAGCAGTCTAACATCTTACTATGGATTATAGGGTACTACACGCTTATGTTAAGCTATTATCTAATATTAATTTAAAAATATATATGATCCTACAAGTGAGCCCATTTGTTACGTATTTCTAATATGTTTTTTTAATAGACGTAAAAGGGTAAGATACAATAATGCGACATGATATAGGAGAGAACTTATATTCAGTGTTGATGCAGTACATAAGGTTGTTAAAAAACAATGCCACATTTCAATAGTGTCTGCAGCAATTTGTGTTTTGTTCTGACTTAATGAAAATATCTATTACTCATCTCGTAACCATCAAGGTAATTTCGTCTGTATAATATTAACCTGTTAGGCTACAGTTAAAAAATCGTCTATAATTTATAACACTTTAAATAGCAACTTTTTGGGCATCCTTAGGTTCTTCGGTATTAAAATCGTCGGACCGCTCTACCCCAATTAATAAAGCGGCAAGAATACGTAGTTAATAGCTAAACTATACTAAATTACAACAGGCTCTATACTATCAGTAATAGTAGGCTGATAGTATTGTGCTTGTTACAATTAAATTTAAAATAATAAAATTACTATAAGTCGTTAATCTCAATATTCTTCTTAACGCAATCCTTTCATACTTCTCTTGTGCGAAGTGCGGAAAAATATTGGGATCGGAAATTTTTTTAACGTAAAATTTCAAGAACCCGAACCATGTTTCTTCTGAAACTTAAGCTTAAAGCTTATAAATTATTTTCACAATGTTGCGATGGATGCTCTGCCATCTTGGGTTTACTCTATCCTCTCTAAGACGACATAAAGATAAAAACGTCAGTTTCACGTCCTGCAAATTATGTTTGCATACTACTACATCAATAACATGCTAGATACTGAACAAAGTAAGTTTAAACTTGCTCAAAGAACTAATACAGACTACAAAAACAATCGTGGATCGATACAGTAAAGACCGACTCAAAATTCACCAAAACCTTAGCAACATAATACATATTTCCTTGTGGGACATAATTGACACCCTCGCTGAGTGTAATGCAGAATCAAAACAATTACAGATCACCAACGCACAAAAAAATTCAAGCGCCTCAACAAAGAAACTAACGAGCCACCTACAACACCAAAACTTTAAAAATAATGGAATCTATGAGATCACAACCTCGGCAGCGCAGCTACCAGTATACTAGAGAAAGGACCAAATTTTGCACTGACACCATTATTAATCTCAACTAGTTTGATTAAATGCAATATTCAAATGGCGATAGAAAAAGTTAGACAAGAAACGGCACAAATTCTAAGAAACGGACAGCTACAAAATCTAAGTCACATACAAACCGGTATCTACATGTAGAATCTAACCTCCATCCAGCGCAACTATACTCAGTAATTAAAAAAAAAATTATTACGCGTTCAAAACGTCTTGCCGATTCAACAAATGAAAAATCAGGATTAAAAACAGGCAACGAGCGCTAATCCAAAATGGCTTTAAATCACAATATATTAATAGTCGTACGAAGCAGAACGCG
The DNA here is from genome assembly GCA_963969525.1 of Ontholestes murinus. Taxonomy (NCBI): domain Eukaryota; kingdom Metazoa; phylum Arthropoda; class Insecta; order Coleoptera; family Staphylinidae; genus Ontholestes; species Ontholestes murinus. The sequence continues at coordinate 31,823,757 of OZ018397.1, forward strand.
CAATAAAACATAAGAACAACCCCTGTCAAGGCCTCACCTCCATATATAAAGGGCACTACAGATAAAATCGCATGGATTCCTAAAAACCACAACAACAAAAATCAAAAACTAGACAGACAAACATAAAGACCGAATTCCACATAAAAACCAATGAAAATCACATTCAGTACAATGCAACATTTTTGTGCTTTTGTCGTTTTTTAACCGCGCCACAAAAAGTGTTACGTAATGACCATCTGCAGACACGTGTTTCGCTGTATCACAACTCCTCAGTGCAGCTGTCACTCAATGGCAACTATTATGAATGAAATTTATAAGAGTTATTGCTTTCGGCAATATCATACGACGACAGTTCTGAATTAACATTATACGTTCCGTTGTAAGGTTCTGAATAGGGCTCATTATAAATTTTATATTAGAAAATAGATATTATTTTACTTTCATTTTCCATATTAATATAATTAAAAATATAGAATAGAATAAACGAAAAACAAATGAAGATTCAAACATTATAATAAAATGTGAAGAAATGATACAACAAAGTTATTTATATTTTAACTCTCCATATTTAGAGAAAGATCAATTCAATTGTTTTTGGTAAAATATGGGAATAACAGGAATAACCCCAAGTCGATAGCCATTTAGCAGAAATTTTCTTGTTTTTAATTGTTTCGTTATAATGTTGCTTTACTATGTAAAATTGTCTGCAATGAAGATGTTTGTATATATAAAGGAATAACTGTTTAGGCACATTTCAAAATATTTTTTAATACTTTTTCTATTCGTTAGTTTTAATTATTTTTTAGTTTTTCTTTTATAAAAACTATGTTGAATGTTAAATTACAAACTAAAATATAGTAATAAGACTAAATAAATGTTTAAACATTTTCGATATTTAGGAAACAAAAACCAACAACGAAACAATTGAACATTACTAAAATTTAAAAAATGAAAGAAATTAAATAGTAGCAGTTAAGAAAGTAAAATAAAAAATAATGCATGAAAACATTGTATAAAGAACACGATATTTACAGAACAAAAAAACAATTGAGTATTATGAAAATACAGTTAAAATTATGGAAATAAAAACGAATAGAAAACTCGGTATTACGTCCAACTTTATCAAATAAAGACCTTCAACTTAAGGAAATATATTTTTTTAAATTAATTGAATACTACTAAAAAGTGTTAATATTTACAAGTAGTATATAAAAACCAATGAAGTGAAAAACGGTTGCTATTAAAGAAACTTAAAAATAAGCGGCCTTTTTAGAAGTTTTCAACACTAAAAGAGTTGAAAACTTCTGTTATAATTCCAACAAAATTATCTCTTTTTAAATAAATTTTTACTTATTAAAAATATAATATAAAAAATAAGAAAAAAACTGTTGAAATAATTTATTCTAATAAAAGTAAAAGATCAAAATTCAAATTGGGTTTTGACATGTTAAGGTGCTCCTTTCAAAGAAGAGTTAAACTTTTGTTTTAAGCTAGTTTCATTTCATATTTAAAAACTTTTTATAATACACTGTTTCTTTTTTGCTAAATTTGCAGTAATCTTAAAATCCTTGTTTTAATATTAACTATTGTAATTAAAACTTCTAACTATAAATTTTAAGAGAACCATAAAATGAAAAGTTTTTAGCAATTTTGATTTTTTTTTAATAAAGTAAAGCAATTTTACACTTAATTAAAAAATTTACTAGATTTTAACAAATATTAATATTAAAACATAAAATTTTAAAATTAGTAGAAGTATGGATTAAAAACGTAGTAACCGTCGCTACCATTCTCTTAATTAAGTAAGACATTTATAATTGTTTAAAAAATCAACAGTTTTTATTTTTATTTTCTCTACATTTCAAACAATTTTTATATACTTTTACTAAATTTTCAATTGTTCTCAGTATAAATTAAGTAACTATTTTTAAATAATCAATAGAAAATTTTCCATTTTTGTAATACATTTTCAAACGTTTAAAAATATTTTTTTAAGTTGTATTCTCCCTTAAATTTAAATTATTTTTGTGAAATAAATTAACTTTTAAGATTGTGTTTTGTCGATAAATTAAATCATTTTTTTCTGATTGCTTTCAAAAATAAATCTTTAACTGTTCTTATAATTTCTTTTTTGTATTTCAAACAATTTTCAACTGTTTTTCCTAAAATATTAACTGTCCTTGGTAAAATAAAGTATTCGTTCTAAAATAATTATTCATGTTCAAACATTTTAATGTTGAACTATTTTAAGTCAAATTTTAAATTGTTTTGGTACAAAACAAACAAATTAACTTTTAAGCAAATTTTAAATTGCTTTTCAGAGTTTTCAATTTTTCAATTACTTAGACAATCCATTCAAAATAATCAATGTTTTTTACTGAAGAAATTTTCAACAGTTTTATAAAATTTGAATTATATTTTATGCAATAATTTAATTATCGAAAGCAATATCTTTATTTATATTTTAATTATAAGTTGTTAACTACTTGAAGTTTTTGATGTGTTTCTTCAAATTTTCAATTGTTTTTTAATCAATTGAAATTTAATTTAAATAATAACAAAATAACGTTCACAACTTAGAAGTCGATAAACGAAAACTACTACTATAACTAATTGAAATTAAAGAAACAAAAATATTGGATTTAATTAAACATGATCAAAAACACTCTCGTATTTAGGAAAGAAAAACAAAAAACAGTTGAACATTGCATTAGGAAACAAATATAAAAAATTGCTATTGTTGCAACTGAGGAAACAATAACAAATAAAATCTTTGATATTGAGAGAAACAAAAAAAAACAGCTTAACATTATGAAAAATAAAACAATTAAGTTAAGTAAATATTTTTTAAACAAAATGGACTATTATATTATATACAAGGTGACCCGTTAATGTGGAAAAATGGCTGAACCATAGATTAAAATATGAAGGCTTAACACAACTTATATATAACATAATTTACAATATTAAACAAAGGCGACGACAAAAGACATATATTTTCAACCACATGGAAAACTATATTTTGTTTTAATAGATTTTAAAAATTGCATTCTATTTTTAGTGGGAAAACATATAAAGACACACACACACACACACACTTCTTGACAATCAAAAATGGTAACAATAATTGAAACAATTTGTTAAAAGTCAATAATATACTTCAGTCAGATCGAATACAGCGTTAAATTATTATGAATAAAATCAATAATAATTTGGAACTTTGACGACGAATTCCGCCTCAACCCTTAATATTTGGATATGAATCAGTTGTATTAAATCATCATATTTTGATCCCAGGTTCAACCATTTCCCCACATTTACAAAAATTGTTTCTATTGAAACCAAAGCATAAGCGCCCTTTTAGAATGTTAAACTTTTAGTGAATTTTAAGTCAATATATTGTGCTCGCCCTGACAATAAATAAACAAATAAATGCGAAACGGTAAGATAAATTAGCTCAACAAAAACGATACTACACTACCTCATATGTAGAGCTATATATTTACAAGAGAGCCTGCCATTAATGACGTACTGAGACGTAATACGAATTAGTCAGTAACTCCTAAAATTAAATGATTCAATATAATAAAGGTCCACGCACTTATCTGCACTGTTACCAGCTAATCTCTGGCGAGGTAGCAAAAAAAGAGTATGGACGACAAGGTAAACCTACCAACACGGCAAAACCAACGATTCTACAAGGACTGATAAAGCAAATGGTGCTAACCATGTACGACAGGGTTAAGAATAACGATAGATACTCAAAACGCAGCCTGTGATTAATTAAGACGGTAGCCAGGGCCTTCAAATAACGACACGGTAGTTTAAGTGCTCCTAAATTGAATACACCTAATTAGTACGTACCTTCGCTTAGAACAAACCCTTCGGGAACGAAACGGTAATATTTACCGACACGAAACCAAACCAGGATTTTACTCGGTTGAATGTTACTCGCGGAATGCATGCTGATTTTTTTCTTCGCCCGACTTCCCGAACACGCGCACGTGTCTGCAGAGAAAAGGAACACTAAGTTCAGCATTTTATTGTAGGCAACTCAATCTACACATTTTGAAAATAACACGTATATATACATATATATGCGCTTGATTAAAAATTATATCATTTTTTTTAACATGTAAATTACGTTTGTATATTTAATATACTGTTAATATTAATAATGAAAAAAAAATGAATTTCTATGAGCATTTGTTCACTAAAACAAGCTGTAGTTTTTATATTATATATAATGTAAAACATTAGTGCAGAAATGCTCATATAAATAAATTTTTCTCATTATTAATATTATTATTAATAATATTGCACTAGAAAATCAACATTTAATTTACATAATTTAATATATGTTATGGTATTATCAACGGAAGTAGTTGTAATTACTAATAAAACAATAATAGGTCATAAAATGTACAAGTGTTGCCTATATGTTAGTATAGGTATTAGGTATTTATTTATCCAACATACTGCAAAAGATTCTAATGTTATACATAATAATAATCTACAAAAATTTTGATAGTATTTAGAAAGGCTTGAATTCACAAAATATGTGTTCTTCCATTCACAACATCTATTCTTCTGGTATTAATTGCTCCATGAAGACTTTTTTGATGGCCATTCATTAGATTATTTGCCAAATACGACCCTTTTGCCCTAGAAGGGATATTCAATTGACACTACGTGTATATTTATTATTAAAAGGAAAAAAAATATGCAAGAAACCATTTAAAAATGTATGTGCCTTCTCAAATTAAGACAACTAGTCTCCCGGGTTGGACCACCGGTTGCCCAAATTGAACCATTAAATACAATTAATACAATAATGTTTCTTAACATTTGGCCTAACTTTAGCATATTTTTTATGCACAGAAGAAGATTTTTCTTGCTTGCTATTAATCTAGTTTTCTGGGCAGTTTCTTTCACTAGATAAGATGATGGTCCTGACTGTAAATTCAGTTTTATATGCGGTGACACTTCGTGGAGTACGTTCTCAAAATTTTCGATATTCTAGTACATTAATGATGGCTTTGCTATCCCCTTCACTATCGTCGATGTTGGCTTAGACTCAGTACTTAGTTAAGGCATCAAATATGTGATGATGCAAATTGGCTACCTTGTAAGACATGCCGATTAACGAACCAAACACCAGAGGAACAGAAAGCATTCTTGGCATTCGCAACTGTTACTGATTTTCCATATGTTTCATTACGCAAGTTACAAATTTGCATTTGGCTTATTTTCCTCCTTTATATTGATAATAAAAGTTTCTTGTGTCTGAGTAAAATAAATTTATAATGGGCCAAATAAAGCAACATCTAAAGGACTGCAATAATATTATTCTATTTTACTTACTTAACATACTGTATTCGGTATCTGATATAATAACAATGCTTGCTGGCGGTGCTTTAATTTCTAAATAGTTGTTGATTCTTTTTGTTTTAAAAAATATAATTGAAGCGACATAAACCAGCAGCACTCATCGCATAGACTATATTTGTATTAACTCCACGCTCACAATAATAACCAAAACTTTTCGTTTACCTTTACGCGCAATAACCTTTTGCACCAACTTTGTCCAAAATACCAAATACACGGTAAACATTCTCTCGACTAAATCCTTTTGTTATAGAGGTCCTTTCACGTTTGCGAAAGAACACATAAAGCCATTACTTTCTGGCAGTTTTCTTGTCTTTGTTGAAAGTGTGATTTTTTATTTCTTTTATAATTAATCCAAAAAAAACAAGTCCGGCAGCACTAGTTCAAACCACAATCGCAGTAAAAACAACCATTAAAGGCTGGCTTTGAGACCAACGCCTGTTTGGTCATCTTTTAGTCAATCTGCCTTAAAAAATTCAAAAGTAAATCAAAAATCGATGTCAAAGCAGGATGAAATTAAACGTTTTGAGTCATGCAAACACAACTTTATACTTTTTATCTAAATATTTTTGTTGTTAAAAAATATTAGTTTCTAATCTAATTCAAATCAACAAGTCGACATGTGCTCGTTCATTCAATTCTAGCATAGCTGTGGCGAATTTTAGTTACTTGGATTGGACCCGTCTAATTTGAGGAATTGCCATGATGTCTATACTGAGCAACCCTAACCTGAATTAATTTATGTTTCTTATAGAACTAATAACAATGAGATTCTTTCCAACAACTAGAGAAGAATACACTCTCTATCGAATAGTATATTAATTAAATGGACTGCTTACTTTTATATTCTCCCAACATGGCATGCAAGGCACGTAAATTTCTACAACAGCTTACTTGCGAATACAAAACTGCCACTGTTCGCTTTGTTTTGCACAGAAACCAGACATTGTCCAGTGACTACACAACATATAGTGTCCAAATTCAGAATAAAGTTACGATGATGATCCAATCAAGGCAACGGTCCAACTTGCTACTCTCCCCTTATACCTTAATATGATATTTTATATCATGTAGGTCCTTCAATTGAGCTTGAATCTAAGCATGTTCGGGTGCTTTCTCCGCTTTATTGGCTGCAACATTTATTGTTTTAGTGTTTATATTTACATAATTAGGAGTTACTTACTGATAGATATATTGTGAGTTGAACCAAATTTTCTGCGCGGTAATCCTGTATATTTTTCAGTTTGAAGTAGATTCTGGTCTAGATTACCATGCTGGCTAATTTAATGAAGATGATGGGGACGATTATATTATATGGTTGTTCATTTGAAAGATTAAATAAAATACTATCAGAAGTCAGTAAACAAAAAGGATAATCATTCATAATTCATTTATCTCTAATACAGCATTAGTCAGCCAGAAACCTTGCTTTTTCTCAAAACCCAAATTACAGACCGTATAATCAATATAAACAAGAGAAACCCACAAAAAAACTTTAAACTTAAATACTGACACTGACAGCAAAATAAAAAAGTCAAAAGTTTCAAACAACTCCCTTATTGCAAGTAAAGCCGACAAATGCAACTTAATAGTAGTATGAGAAAGTTCTTTTGATCAAATGTACGTCTTCATAACAGCCAAAAATGTAACAGTTTCAAATAAAGGTCCAACAGCATTTTTTAATCAAATAAAAAGTCTATTTATTGGTTTGTTATTCAATAAGTTCCAAATTCTAAAAACCTTTAGAACCACATATCTATGAAAAAAAAAGAGATAAAAATACTGAAATTCGGATTTTGCAAAATGAGACGGACGGAAATAACAGAGCTACTATTCGCAGGTGATATGGCCATAGTAGCAGAAACTGAAAAAGACTTTTAACAAAATATACAAATACTGAACAGGTAACAGGTAAACATAAATATGAAGATAAACCTACAAGAAACAAAATCAGTGTTTTTTTATATTTTTTTAAAATTTATTTCATCTTGGTAATAATAAAGGAGTATAAAATACACAATATTACGATAGGAGGAACAACAATAGAACAAGTAGAAAGCTATAAATACCTGTTGACAATAATCGAAAGCAATGGCAAGCTAGACAAAGAAATAGAAGACAAAGTAGGAAAATCTGAGAAACTATAAAACATGATGAAGCATACGTTCCTTGGTAAGAAGAAAATACCTAAGGAAATAATAGCAGAAATAGCAAAAGAAAAATGATAATATCTACCTTAACATATAGCTGGAAACAATGACGGAGCAACAAATAGGGAGAATAAAGGCATCAGAGATGAGATTTCTTAGGAATATAGAAAACAAGTCAAACTAAACAAGGCAAAAAATGAGAAAATTAGATAGAACCTAAACATCAAGCCAATTAATGAAGAAATAGTAGAGAGACAAATAAAATGGTTTAGACATATAAACGAAATGAAAACTGAAAGAAACACGAAAATTATATATAAAACAAGTGTACAAGGGAAGGACCAGAGAGGAAGACCGAAAAAACATGGAATGGTGGAATTAGAGATGCAATACAGAGAAGGGAATTAATTGGGAAGAAGCAAAACAGCTAACCCAAGACAGAAAGAGATGGAAAGAGACATACAAATTAAACGGATGTTAACATAACTATGAATGTATATTAAACCGCCTTACACCGAAAGGTAAAAATGAGTAATTATAAAATAAAAATATTGAATATAAACAAGAGAAGCTCACAATAATAGTAGAATCAGAGTTAGCCTTAAAAAATGTATGCCTCAAGCTCATATTACCATCATCCTTAAAACCGATAAAGACAATGAAACTACTGACAATAAAATTATTAAATCAATAAAATGAAAAATTCAAAAAAAACTCCTTTAATGCAACTAAAGCCGACAAATTCAATTCAATAGTATTATTTAAAAATATCAAAATTATTTAGATAACATCTACGTCTTTAAAACAGCCAAAAATACAGGGTCCTGCAACAGTGCGTCAAGCTATCCTAGCGCCTTTCTCGTAAGAGATAGAAAAAAATGTTTCATATAAAAATTTATTGAATTAAAAATCTCTATGCCGTAAAATTATTTTCAAATATACAGGGTGTCCCAATTTTGCGTTATAACAAAAGCAAACATTTTTTTAAATGGAACACCCTGTATATTTTTTCATTTTATAATTTGGATAGTATTTTATAACTTAAACCTTTTTTTGGTTTTTAATTTCGATATGGCATTTCCGAGTTATTGACGTTTTTCTGAAAAAAATGTAAAAAGCAGAGGTTCACAAAAAAAAATATTCTGATGTTGTATTTAAAATTTAAGAAATTTTATTTTTCCTATGGTTGGTCATAAGTACTGTTTATGTACCAGTGTTAAAAATTTTCACTTTTGAGGAACCCTGCCTTTGTATCAGACACGCCATTTTCTAAAATTTCAAATTGTCGTAACTCTTTTTTTTTAATGGAATCATATATTTTTTGAAATTTTATATTATTCTACATCTAATTTTCAACAAAAAATGTTAAGCATACCCTATACCTAAAAGTGATAATTTTCAAGATATAAAAGAATTTATATTTCAAACGGTCCTTGAATGCGAATTTGTTTTTGAATAGATAGCCATGACTGAAAAAAAATGCATCTGTTAATTAAACAATTAGTTTGACATGTAAATGGGAGGTGTGAATTACAAAAAACAAAAGAAGAAAGCCTATCATCAACTAGGAACCAAAAAGACATTGGTGAAGGAACTGGCATAAGCGAGAGGTCAGTACAAAGCATTCTGAAGAAAAATCGATATCAAGCATATGATATTCAGTGCTATCGGTGATTCCTTATAAACAATTTCAGGTTTTGTTAGATCCTTAGATCTAGCAGGTCATTTGGTGGGTCCATTCCTACCAATCCACTGGTTGGGAAAAATGAAATGCCCTCACGTCTTGTGAAAATTGGGCAGGTGCTCCGTCTTGTTAAAACCACACCCTGTTTCTTGTTAGTTAGGATACATTAGCTAACGTTCCGGGTAATTCAATTTGCAAGAAGTACAAATACATAGACCTACTGAGATGGCCCTCGAAGAAATGTTGACCTACAATATGGTTTCCAAAAATTCCGCCCCAGACATTCAATGCTGATGATCAACTTGTCTCATAACATGCGGATTATCAGTTAAATAATAGTGAAAATTGTACCTATTGACAGATCCGTTGTTATGGGATGACGCCTCATCCGTGAATAAAATATATTGGAAAAACGAAAGATCCTCCTGTATTTTCTGTCTTCCCCAGAAACAAAATTCGGAACGAAATTGAAAATCAGTATTACTCAGTTCTTTATGTAGCTGAATATGATATGCTTGATATCGAATTTTCTTCAGAATGCTTTGTACTGACCTCTCGCTTATGCCAGTTCCTTCACCAATGTCTTTTTGGTTCCTCGTTGATGATAGGCTTTCTTCTTTTGTTTTTTGTAATTCACACCTCCCATTTACATGTCAAACTAATTGTTTAATTGACAGATGCATTTTTTCAGTCATGGCTATCAATTCAAAAACAAATTCGTATTCAAGGACCGTTTGAAATATACATTTTTTTATATCTTGAAAAATATCACTTTTAGGTATAGGGTATGCTTAATATTTTTTGTAGGAAATTAGATGCAGAATAATATGAAATTAAAAAAAATATACGATTCCATTTAAAAAAAAGAGTTACGACAATTTGAAATTTTAGAAAATGGCGTGTCTGATACAAAGGCAGGGTTCCTCAAAAGTGAAAATTTTTAACACTGGTACATAAACAGTACTTATGACCAACCATAGGAAAAAGAAAATTTCTTAAATTTTAAATACAACATCAGAATATTTTTTTTGTGAGCCTCCGCTTTTTACATTTTTTTCAGAAAAACGTCAATAACTCGAAAATGCCATATCGAAATTAAAAACCAAAAAAAGGTTTAAGTTATAAAATACTATCCAAATTATAAAATGAAAAAATATACAGGGTGTTCCATTTAAAAAAATGTTTGCTTTTGTTATAACGCAAAATTGGGACACCCTGTATATTTGAAAATAATTTTACGGCATAGAGATTTTTAATTCAATAAATTTTTATATGAAACATTTTTTTCTATCTTTTACGAGAAAGGCGCTAGGAAAGCTTGACGCACTGTTGCAGGACCCTGTATAACAGTGTTAAATAAAGATCCAGTGGATACAAGTCTACTGTCAATATCAATGCAATTTTTTCCAATAGTTCCAAATTCTGAACAAAAATCTTTTAGCACCCCGTCTCTTTGTAATAATAAAAACTCACAAACCTAATCAACCAATTCGGCCAGTGTTATCGTATATGAACACTCCCACGAGAGTTTTACCAATTAAAATTAGCCAGCTTAAAAAAATACGTATTTCCCTCCTAAATACTCCGTCAAAAACTATCCTAGAAACTAAAGTCTACTATTACACCGAAGAACTCAAAATTAGTTTCTGTTGACGTTAATAGTATGTTTTTTAATATTCCTACAGATGCCTTCAAATAGCACAAATCCAACATAAATCTTATTATAAAATCAGAATTATTCGACGCACTCGAACTTTCCTTGAATCAAAATTAATTGCAGTTTGATAATAAATAGATAGATAGATACATATATTTATTGACAAATTTTACAATATTTACAAAATCATAGTGAATAATAAATGAGGTGTTAGTGAGTTAATCTGTCAAAAGGCTATCGACCAGAGGTCTTTCTGCCTTGTTTTGTCCAGTCATATGGCGTCAGCCGTTAATGCGTAAAAGGATGAAATGATGATATGAAATCGAATGTAGTTGGATTGGGATTTTTAAATTTAGGATTTATACTAGGGTTTCTAGGATGACAGTAAAGGGATAATATATGGAAGTTGAAAGGATTTTTGAAGAATTTTTCTGATAGGAATCGAAGGCGTTCTCGAATGAGAATAACTAGGGTTGTATCATAGAGGAGTTGGTTGGAAGGATTATGTAAAGGATTTAGAGGATGCCGGTGTTTTGTTAGGGTACGGAGAGATGCTCGCTCTCTAACTTCAATATTGCGGGATATTGGATTGATGGGTTTGGGATAGAGGGCACAACCATAGTCAAGTAGTGGGCGGCAGGTCATCTTATAAGATAATAAATATTTTCAACAAAGTAACGGATTGACAATAATATTCCCTCTGACTTCCTTGTTAAGAGACATTTTTCATGTTAAATATAGAAGGACAAATCTTTAGTTTTAATTTCAGCGAAACACATATCTCATTTTGGTTTAAATACGTAGCTAATGTCATTGCATGCTTTAGTGTTACAACACGTCAGTTACATCAATTTTTAAATAGTTTTCACAAAATATTAAATTTACAATGAAGAAAGAAAGCGATGACAAAATAAATTTCCTAGACCTTACATTAATTCATCAAAATTACAAAATAGAATTCGAAATATTTAGAAAACCTACCAACATCAACTCCACAATTCACTAAAATTAAAATTATCTGTATTTTATTGTATGATACATAAAACTTCATAATTCATCTGCCTAGAATCTAGAGTAACTAGACAAATTTATTTAAATAACTAAAGAGAAACAAAAAACTTTATAAATCAACCTGAGTTTGTGTTTACTATAGATCAGACATATAAAAGATTCATGACATTCACTTGTTTTGGGCAAGCTTTTAAACGTAAAATCAGCAGTATATCAAATGTTATGTTCCAAATTTAATAGCACATATGTGGGGCAGCCACGTAGGAGTTTTGAGAAGAGATTCAATTAACATTATATATTTTTTTAAACATTACATATGTTTCGCCACACTGTGACTTCTTCAGGTGAAGAAAGCAGACAGTGTGTTTATGTTAATATTGAAAAAGGATTTTCAATTCCTACGTGCCTCAACAATTAATCACTTAATGTTATGTTTAAAATTAACTACATGCTATAATTAAATGAAAAAGAACTCTTTTAGAATAGTAACCAGAGAATAATTTTAAAACTAAATTAATGCTTTAAAATATATGATAAAATATTTAAGTAGTGCTTTATACAAGTCATATAAATTATATTTATGTGGTAAATAACGTTTGATTGTTTTTTTATAATTATTTGATAAATTTCAATTATTTTATATTATAAAATATACAAAATTAAACACCTAAAATTATATTTCATGAATTACCTGAATATCCCTTCATCCTTTGTTAGTTATTAGATGACTATCCGCAAGAATTTAATTAGTCCCTCTCCATGCAATCCCCATGAAATGCGGTTGCCCTAATAATTTGATAATTAATTTTGTGTATTCCGCAGAAACCGTACCTGGGTCGAGCGTGGTGACATCGGATAACACCAGCATAAAAGCCACAGAGGGTTCAACGACGGCCATCGGATCCGAAACGTCGCACACTTCCACGGGCACTTTCGGCACTACGAAACACGACTCTGTCAGCACAACGGACGCAGAAACCACGAAATACACCACCCCGGTGATAACGTCTGAGGGCACGACCACCACGGAAAGGGTGGAACCGCCGATCATCAAAGCACAACCACCCATCGTCCCCTACCCGGAAAATTTCTACCCGCCGACCGGAAAGCCGCCGAAACGACGGCCCGAACGTGTCAGCTCAGAAACCTCGGAGATCATAGCTTTAATCATTGGAATCATAGCAGGCGCCCTAATCGCTGTTATCCTGATCATTTTGATTATACTTAAATTCAAGTCGAGAGGAGATCGTTCTTACAAAGTGGACGAGGGTAAAGGTTACCAGCAAGGGCCTAATGCGGCGCTCTTGGGAGGCGCGAGCAATACGAACGGACAATACCAACTCAACGGAGCCCTTAGGAACGGAGACAAGGGTTCGCAGCAGCAGCAGCAACAGCAACAACAGCAGAAGAAGAAACGTGATAGTAAAGACATTAAAGAATGGTATGTGTAAGTGTATCCGTTACTAATGTTGACTCCGAGCCATAATTGTGCGTGACTGAATGGACCGACGATTACTAAAAATAAAAAAAATACCTAAAAATAACGAGGGTGATATGGAGCGCGATCATCATCATCATCAGATTATATGTAAACACTGTATAACTTTAAATCCTATGCTCATGTTGCGAGATAACTTAATTTCATTCAAACAAAATCCAGACCTATCATTTTTACTACTCTCTAGATTTATCGAGATTGTTAAATTTATTTACATCAAAATTAGCCTAGCTGTAAAAAAACGAGTATTTAAAACACAAACACTTGAATTAAATTTAATTAAAATTAGAGAGAGAGATGAATCTCGTGTACTTTTTGCAAGAACACAAAGAATTTTGAAGTAAATAGTGTGTTGTGCACGGTATAACTACAAACTGTGGTCTTAAAATTAGACTGTTCTTAAGCGGAATATTCCACGACTGAAGTTTCTACTCCTCTTACATGTCTAGTGGAGCTAAACATAATGTAAATGCTAATGTACATTGAAAAAAAAAACTAGAGAATTTTAAGCGGTTGCATCATTTTTTCAACGCAGAATTTTGATAATGATAAATTTAACAATATGAGAAGGAACGATTAGGATTAATTTGTGATTACTCAGGCACGGATCATCCCATTCCTCGAGGGATTACCATAGCTCAAAATAAAAAATACGGAAGAAGCAATTAATCGAAGACTGTCTCCAGTAACGGATATATATCACGTATATCATATCAATATTTATAATTTTCATTCGCGAGTTGAATCCCTCTGATCCGATCAACCTCATTCTCCTTTGATTTTCCTTCACCTTCACCTAGTGTTGCAATCCGTGCCTGGCGTACCTTCGACCATCGCTAGAATTTTCAATAAATCTATATAGTCTAATCACCTATCGCCTATGAAACCTTATTACAGACGACACTTACATAGCAATACAGATATTATATATATATATTATAAAAATGAAAAAAAAGTATATAGAATATGCCATTGCCCCTTATTTAATGATGAGATAAAGAATACATTAGTTGTTAACTATTTGTTGTGTAAAAAGTTGTATGTAGTTTAGCGTTTTGTATTATACTTTTTTGGATTTTGTTAGAGCTATAATAAAATGGCGTATATTTGGATGTTACAATCACTTTACACATTATTCTTTTAATTTTCTTTACACACTTTTGATTAAGTTGAATTTAAACAATTGTAAAATAATTTGAACAATTGTTGAGTTATAAGAATCATTACGTTGTTTTTAAAGTTTATTAAGTAAAGCTGAAATATAATGCCCCTAATATATTCAATTTTACGACCTGTTCGATGCATTATATTTGAATTCATACGAATCTTTAATTATAAATGTTTGTAATGGTTGCAAGTGTAACACGGTATGATTAAATTAATATTAGTACCAGTGACCAAATTGCTCATGTGTGATTGAGCAAGATAACAACAAAAAACGTTATATTATAATGTATTTGAACAACATTAATGCAATCTTGATATTTTAATTTATTGAGATTGATTTAATATTTATAACTGCAGAACATTTAAAGGTAAGACATTTAAAAATATATTTTGCATGTTTTATATTAATTTTAAGTGATGATTGTATTATTATTAAAATACTACTAATGTGCTTACAATCAGAGATAATAATTAATGATAAGGTTGATATAATAAAGTTTTTGTTTGAATTTAGCGACGAAGTCGGCAAACCTTAATAAAATCAAAGGGACACTTACCAATGTAACTTCCTCTTTTCTTCCCGGTCTGGCCAGACTAATGTGGACTGTATATCTGTAGCTTGGAGCTAAAAAGGCCAATATCAAAAATTGCGTATTTGAGAAAATCGCATTGAAAGTTTTTATCAAACATTATTTTAATTCTAACTGACATAAAGTACAAGTTGTATGTTTCAACTGTGGCTCAAACATAGATAACTTTGCATAGAATCTGATAATGTACTCCATGTTTTGAAAAACGATTTTTTAGGTGACATTGGCTGATATAACAACAATAAAAACGAGAATATAGTTATTTGTTACGAAGTTTATTATATTTTTACAAAGTTTAGTGATAACAAAGGTGAAATAAACTAAATACATTACAAAACTAAGATATTCTACATCTAGATATGAAAAACTTTATGATAGTAAATCTATTACCTCTTCAGAAGCTTCACCCAAGTAATCCACTATGTTATCATTTGCTGACATTTGTTCAATAAAGTGATTGTAGTACATGCGATTAGTTGTGCTGATATATGGCAAAAGTGCCTTTAAGTCATTTAATTTACCGTAGGGAAGTGGTTTATGATTAAGTGGTTGAAGCTTTAGAAGACCACTCTGTCGTGTTTTCTTCTGATTTCTGGATATATCGAAAATTTTAAACTCGTCCTCAAAGGAATGTTTGTACAAAATGTTCAGAGAATCTGTTGAATACTGCATCAATTTTATTTTGAGCCACTGAATTGGTTCCTTTAAGATGTTTATTTTTCGATGTACATAGTGAGTGTTTAAACATGATTTGAAGTTTAAAAAGTCGTTTTGTTCCAATTCTATAACCTTTTTAGGGGGTTTTCTTGGCACCAAACATATTACATTTGCCCAATCTCAATAGCTACAACTAAAAGGGCTAAAGTAGACACTGGCCCTTTTAGCATAAACTGATGTTGATGAATTCATAGCGACATTGGCCAAAATTAAATTTATAGGTCTGCTATTGGTTGAGATTTGACATTGGCTGTTTTAACATCCTAAAGACTGTAAGAAAAGAAGTCCAATGTACTGCTTAAATCAAAACCCCAAAATATTGAAATTGGCCTTTTTAGCTCCAAGCCACAGATATATGAGTTGCAAAGCAAGCGGTTGTTCTTCGTTTAACATATAACTTTAAGATGCAGCGACAATTTACTCTATCGGAGAACGTCTCGCGCAAAAGTCCTTTTAAAAAAGTATCATAAAGAAAAAAATAGTAAGGTTTGCCAACACACTACGAAATCCACTATATATGGCGCGAAAATTAAATTAATTTCTTACTTAAGATTCAATTTACGACATGAAAAAATGACTAATTTTAGATTCCCGAAAATTAAATAAATACACAAATTGTATCAAATGAAATAAAATAAATGAATGAATTCCGAACATTCCGCCTACCAAAAATCATAAGATTTTTTATAGATCGACAGGTAAGATTTCAAGTTTTACTATACGTCTCTGAAACAACCCCGAAGGAGTACGCACAGTAGCAACTCTTGCAACCCCATCTTCTCCGCGATGCAGTTTGATAATTCGTCCCATCTGCCATTTCAGGGGGGGCGCATTAACCTGTTTTATTAGAACTAATGAATTTTCATGCACTTCATCCTTCAGTGAAAACCATTTAGAGCGCTGTTGTAGCGTTTGTAAGTATTCAGTATGCCAACGATGCCAAAAATCTTGATGCATACGCAACACCAGTTGCCATCTGGATAAGCGTGAAAGTTTAACCTGCGCAAGATCTTCCTCGGGAGGAGCACTTAATGGTTCTAAAGTAAGAAAATGAACAGGAGTCAAAACTGACAAATCATTGGGGTCAGAGCTAACTGGGCACAATGGTCTTGAATTAAGGATAGCCTCGATTTGAATTAGGACTGTATTCAGTTCCTCATACGTCAGTATGTGCTCACCGATAACTCGTGTCAAGTGTGTTTTGACCGATTTCACCCCTGCCTCCCAAAGGCCACCCATATGTGGAGCACTGGGAGGATTGAAGTGCCACTTAATGTACAATTTCCCAACAGAATTTTGTAATAGCATCTGATTAGCTCCCACAAAATTTGTTGCACGATCACTGTACAAATCAGTACAGCGACCACGAAGAATGCTTCCGATGTCAACGAAGAGACCAATTCCAGATGGATAGCCTTCGTGGCAAACATACAAACACACGCCTTTGAGGACTTTGATCCACGATACTTACCCAAAGTGATCGTCACCGGGCCTGCAAAGTCAACTCCAGTACGCATAAATGGCTTGACTTGCGAGATACCTGAAATAGGTAACCTACCCATAATGGTGTTTGAAACCTAGGTTTTACACGAAAACAGCGTATACATTTAAATATAACTCTCTTTTATCTCACGTCGACACGATAAAATCCAGGATTACTGTGCTAACAAGTAATGTATTGCCTAACAACCAGGATGAAAATTGTCTTTATTATATTGTTCAATGATAAGGGTTATCAACCGATGCTTACTTGGTAGGAGCATTGGATGTTTTGCATCATAATGCAAAGAAAAATGGTGTAGTCTACCGCCCACCCTCACGATTCCCTTGTCGTCTAGAAAGGGAGCTAACAAACGAAAGGGTTTACTACATATTTTTCCTTGGTTAAGTTTCAAAATTTCCTCACAGAAAATTATAGCTTGTACATGTTTTACTAAGTACCCAAGTGCAATGTGAAGCTCATCAAGTGACAATGAATGATGTAGCGAAGGTTTACCTTTAGAATTTCTAATAAAACGTAACATGTAAGCAACTATCCCTTGTATTTTGCGAAGCGACGAAAAGTTATTTAATAAATTATCATATATGCTTGTAGGAGTCTGATGATTGTGATAGACAATAAGGCCCCGCCCACCATAATACCTTAGTCAATAACTCAGTAGAAGCCAATCCTCGAGATACACAATCAGCTGGGTTATCAAGAGTGGGAACATGACGCCACGCACTTGCCGGTACCCTATCCTGGATATATGACATTCTGTTACTCACAAAGGTCTTCCACCTGTGCGGCAAACCTCTTATCCATGACAACGTCACCAATGAATCCGACCATGCATCTATTTGATCAAATTTTACGATATCCTTGAAAGTTTCCAAAACTGATTCTATGAGGTCTGCCAAGAGTACTGCAGCACACAATTCAAGCTGAGGGATTGAAACTTTCTTTAAAGGAGCTACCTTTGATTTAGCAAAAACAAGGAATTTGTCTATTTTATCTACAGACAAAACACAAAAATAAATTACAGCTGCGTAGCCTGCGTCACAGAAGCCATATAACTGATAATTTGATGTATTATCCAAGGCGAGACGACGAGGAATTTGCAAAGAAGCGATAGACGACAATCGGGATTTAAAGCTTAACCACTTTTTACGACATAAGATGGAGGAACTATATCCCAATCTAGATGAAGTGTCCATAAATGTTGAATCAACCTTTTAGCAAAAAATAACAATGGCGAGATTAGTCCTAGAGGATCAAAGATGCGAGCAACATCCGACAAAATAATTCGTTTAGTGCAAGGTTTATCAACTAATTTCACTTTAAAGAAGAAGCAGTCTGAATCTGGCTGCCAATGAAGTCCCAAGGGATACGGAAAACTTCACTTTACCTATCAAAATCCATCCAAAAAGTGTATGTACTGCTACTGGAGCCATATCACCTCCATGTAATTTGCAATCCAACAAAACAGAGGAAAACACATCGGCTCCCAAAAGTAAATCGACAGTGCTGGGAGTTCCATAATTAGGATCAGCTAATTTTAAATTAGTTAAATGCTTCCAACAACTATTGTGCATATTAGCACAGATATTTAAAAGAATTATGCAATCCAAAGTTAAATTAAGTTCAGAATTTACAGGCTTTATAGTACATTAGGTAACACCTCGAGGGGAGAATGAAGACATAGAATTTATTCCTTGAATAGGAATATGCAAATGAACCCTTTGTAGCTTCAATTTTTGTATGCAACGTTCAGTGATGAAATAAAATAAAATAAATGAATGAATTCCGAACAGAATTAAATAACCATTTTGGAATGCAATATGTGAAACATGGTTTTCACAATAAGTTCTTCGAAAGCATGATCCTCGTAATATAAATGTACCATTTTAGATATTATGGGCATCGGATGCGGATTTGCGAATTCAGAACAATTTATCTCCTCTTTGAAAATCCCGTGCTTGTCTAATAAATAATATCGAAAATGTCAGTACAAAATTTTAGGTTCATGAGAACAAATTTCTGAAACTATTATGAAAGAGGCAGCTGAAAAGGAAAGGAATTGTTAATTGCAAACGGTGATGTAGACGTCACTTAATTATAGTAGTGACTAGTGTATGATACGCAAAAAAATCCCTACTATTACAACAAAAATAATTTATGACGACGATAGCACTTTTTATAAGAATATTTTAGATAACATCACTTCAAAAAAGTAATAGGGAAGAAAATTGAATACTGCATCATTTTTTGCGAAACTGCTTAAGAAAAATACGTGAACTACGTAAAAGAAATGCTGGACCTATTATCCCACGACAAGAAATACAGTTAAATATTGTATACTCACTATTGGGATACCGTAACGTGCGAGAAATGAAAAGGCGATTAAATTACAGAAAAGTTTCTTTTTTTGTGTGTTGAATTACAATCTAGTTTGCTAGATAATTATATTATTATTTTTTTGTCATGTTGTACATGTTTGCGTTTTACGATTGAATTTGCATTAATAATTTTTTTAAGAGCTGCGAACGATCAAATCAGGCACGGTGCGGAGGAGCTGTACTTTGCCATCATTTTTTGGGAAGTGTATTCAACAAGAAAACGTGGAAAATGTGGTAAATGTGGTAAAATAATAAAATTGCGATATTTCAAATTACTTGTTACAAGACTGCCTGAGACCTAGAAAATATTTCGTTACTAAAAAATATGAAAAATGAAATTAAAAGAGTAAAAGTTTTATAGAAAACACATGACAAAATCGTCCATATTCAAGAAAGTACTTAATGCCAAAGATATTCTAATTTGTAACATTTGTAAAGGCCCTGAAAAAGAGTAACCACATCATATTTTGGTGACATTTTCAAACGTATAATCGGCGAAACTCTTTATAACAGGTGCAATCGATTTTATGCTTGGAGTATTGCGCTTTATTATACGCTGTTCTTGCTTGCTACCTCATCTGGTTGAGTTCTTTATTTCATCATGGGTCAGTAGATTTTCCTCTGCCCGAGTTGAGCGAGCATGACTTTTGATATGAGGAGATACATAACCAGCGCGAGGTCATTAACATCAGCCTGCGTTCTTGGCATACGGTTCTCAACTTCTTCTAGTCGTTCACATAAGGTTATTGTAAATAGTTCCTTATCGGATTTCCTTGGATTTCTGAACGCTTGCTCTTCGGGAAGTTCAGTAACATATCTATCTGTGATCTGACCATGACATAGTATCCATCGACACATGTCAGTTCTGGATGTGCTTGTTTATATTATCACTAGCAATGGGTGATATACATTTTATTATATGTTAATAGTGAGTTAATTCTAGGTTTGTTAATTTATTAGAATATAAGAGTATAAAGCACTCATCAATTGAGCTTGGGAGCTTTCTATTAAAGTGGTCTTATAGCAAGGTTCCTCTCTGCTGTCCTCAGTTTCCCTTGAGGTAGTATGAATGATTTCAAGTGTAGTTTCCATCCTTGTCACGCTGCTATTGAAGGGTGACTTTCTCGTGTGGAACTCCCATCACGACTAATCTGCCCTTGAGTTTTTCTTCAGTGCGGAGGGCCGATCTTCTATCGAGAGCTCTCGGTTCTGACCACCCAGGAGCTTAAATGTGTGCTCCATATCCACAGGCTGACCGGGTAACCATAGGATAGCCTTTGTCAGCCTCGGGAAGTGGTCAATTTTTATCACTCTTCGTTTTACCTCTACCCACAGTAGGTCTTATTTAAAAAGCCAGTCTAGAGATGATTGATCCGCACAGGTTATTCTGAAGATCTCTCAGAAGTACAGACATCGATGGTAAGAGCACCATCTAAGATCTTAATCTGGTCCTCTTCAGTTTTCCCCAGGAGGTTTGGGCAGTCAATTATTGCTACTTAGAGGTGCCTGTTAGAAGCCTCCTTGTAGCTGGGTCTTGAGATTGATGAGTGACTACCTCTACTTACCCTTTTTCTGGGATATAGCCCAGCAGACATGATACCAGAGTCCTTCAATCTGTTCCTCTTCTTATTTTTATCTGAACCTCCAACTCTCTCAGAGATAATCGTTCTCGGTAAGGCTTTAGGTTTTCCAGGGGTTGCCAGTGGATGTCCATTTTTTACTTGGCTGGTGTCAACGGTACTGGTGGAAGGTCTTGATTTCAGGCTCCGCTAATCCTTCTTCGGGATTTTGGAATTGTGGAAGAGGTACCTGAAACAGAAGGGTAAACAGAGCTGTCAGGTTCATAGGTGAAGGTTGCCCCCCAGCCTCGTCAGTTTTTTGGGGTGAGATATAGATCCCAAGGTGGAGCAGAGCTTACGAGATAGTAACGCATCCAGTCTGAAAAAACCAACTGCCGCTACCCATGCGACCATCCCCTCCCATTTTTATCCTGCCGAGGGAAACCATAACATATCAATGATGCGATAACTACCTTGTGCCGGTTAGGTAGAATTTTTTAGCGGCCTTCTCTGGTCAAGATACGCCGTGTTTAGTTTAAAAAAAGAGGCACCACATGAAGGTTGTGGCTCTACACCACACACAGACGGTCCTAGATTTGAAAATCCCTGGAGCTGCAACCAAAAGAGAAGCTCTACCCAACGAGTTTTACACCTTGACAGACCTCCCTAACACGACTACACCTCCTCGCCCTCGAAATCTAAATGGATCTGTACGAGTTTCATTAATTTATGTATTCTTTTATAAATGTATTATAAGCATGAAGAACAAAGTTATAAAGAATAAATAAAGGATAAACATATAGTTACTTGCAATTATATATCATCAAATTATTATAGAGTAATTACGAAGGCGTCATTATTTGGAAACACCAAGTCCTAGGTTATATTTATGGCCGAAGAGTAAGGGAAGCAAAAATTAAAACAGGGAAGAATAGGAGATTTTAAGAAATTTGTATTTTATATTTATCTTCCATGAATTACATAAAGAAATATATAAACGTATTATTAAGAATAGGTCAATTTGTTAAGATTTGGTGATTGTTTGTAGGACAAGTATTTTTAAAAATATTTGTCCGATAAAAATAGGGTTTTGATTATTATGAGGTGCCCATGAAAGACTCCAATGGAACTAGAGTATTAAATATTTAACGACTTGAAATTTAGACTTAGGAACATTATTTTAGAGCAATTAAAAGTTAGGCAGGTGTTTCTTTTTTTAATAAATCACTTTTGTATAGTCAATCTGATTCTACAAATGTATGAAGATTTGATATTGGCTTTAGATTAAATAAAATCTACATCATTTAAGTGCTAAATATAAGTTGTAATGATAAAGTATAGAAAATGTAGAGCAATGGGTTAAATATATAACCCTGTAGAAGATTAACAAATAAATATTGTGGGTTATTTTAGTATATATGTAACTATGATGATATGTATGCTGGTTGTAAGGCAGCGGAGAGTATAACTTACTTGTAAAGTAGAAATTGCACTCGGAAGTTTTTAGACTCTTCGTGAGGTATAAGTAATTCGCAATGAAAATTGATTAACTCAGATTTATTTCTTAAATTTTATAATATTTATATACAATTTGTATTTACATAATTAACTTAATTAGATAAAATGCCTCAATAGAGATAACCTTATCCCGTGTCGGTATTGTTAATCGCATGTGTAATTTACGGAATTGGGCATGTTGGGGGCCTCGAGATTAGAGTGCCATAGGTTTGATGAAGTTTCAGATACCAAGTTCTACCAATCAAACCTAGCAATGTCTTGTTTTATCCTGTTGTTCGATTGGATCCGAACTGAGTTTCCCGATTAAGGATCTGACTAACCGAGTGAGATGAGATATACACCGTTTCTTGCTGGATTACCGGTTGTTTGCTGCTTTCCATTTTTATAGCACAATTCTGCAAAGCAACTAGCTTGCAAATGATTGAATGATGTAACTGCACTGATGTAAACCCTGTGATATTTCAAAATATTGTTGAAGATTGTAGTCACATAAAAATTTTAACTTAAAAGCAAAGGACATATACGGAATAATGTGATGTTGATTTAATATGTGTATTGTGTGCATGTGACCGGTATGTCATCTCAGTCACTCTATTTCATCTGTAATCATATCATAACATATTTAATTTCATTCACAATAGCTTATCAGAACAATTAATAAAAAAATAGTTTCCGCCAACAATTTCTTGACATGTAGGAGGCAAATTCAAAATTAAAATCGAAGAAAGGAATGGTTTCTGCAGATTCCCTGTAACTGCAGAATGTCCTTATACCGAATAATAAAAAAAAGAATATTAGTCGATTGTGTTCTAAGGTCAAGAATCGTTTTTCGAGAAATGTCAGAACTTCGGATAGCTCATGGACTTTATAAAGACACGCGAGGCTCTGATCGAAGATTTTGTTCGTATCTTCTGATGATTCTGATGATGACATTGCATTGTTGGGTCATGTAACTGTTTAAACTGTGCTGGAATGTTTGACTCCCATATTGGCTGATTTTGTAATCGTACCATCGTTTTAGTGTGTCCCGAGATGAAGAATAGTTGGCACTGGCCATCGGTGAGATATTATTTGATGTGGATGTAGACGCTTTTGACTGAGGCTTAAAGACCAATGACATGGTTTAGCTTTATTCCTTCTTCATCTTTTTTAAGCGTTTCTTTATATTTTCTTCTAGACAGTATTTTCCTTTTCTGATCCATACTGTTATAAGAATATCAATTATCAACTATGCATAATACCTTGTAATATGTATCGTAAATTAAATTTAAACTTTATGTAAAAGACGATAGAAATTACGCACTTTAAACGCTATAACTCAATTCTCTTACCTTTTTAGGCTTTTTAAAACATAGCCATTTAACAATGCACCACAACACATACTTACCCTTGTTGAAGTGTCTGCTGTTAGCAGGGGTGGATGAAAGTACGTCTAAGTGATCTACCAACCTTTTCTTAAGAAATTTTTGTAGGAATTTTGTACATTTTTTTCTGTATTTTACACTATTATTTGCCTATATAATTAATCAGCAAAAAATTGAGTTTTATGAAATTAGATTTTATTTTTTTGTGTAAAAGATTTCAAATATTATTAAGAGACAAAAAAATTTAAATCAAATGGTTTTTCAAGTAGTATTTTTTTAGTTTTTAAGAGGTGGTACCTCGGCCCCGTTGGTACAGTGGTTAGCGCTCTTCTTCTATTATTAGTCAACCGCAACCATCCCAAGAATTATCGGAAAAAATTGTTTCGTTTCCTGAATCCGTAAGTTTTCAAGGTGAAAACCAAGCATCCACGTCTACTACTTGAACAACTTCTTATAATTTTCAAAGCGTTGAAAAAACCAACGAAGCAAAATAAAGCTTTCAATCCGCAATTAATGTTACTAATAATCACTATGATTCATTTTTTTTTCATTTCATCCTAGATAACCAGTTTTAATTGAGTTTTTTAATCACGAAAAAGCCTTCAAAGTGAAAAATAGCATAGTAACTGGTTAACATACAATAAAAAAACTTTTAAGTTGTTTTGTACTGTATGTTTGGTATACGCAAAGAACGAAAATTGTTTTGTTCTTGATATGAATGACTTTTCGCACAATTATCAAGGAATTCAAGAGCACGGAGTAAGCAGTGAACATAAACATTCCGTTAGAGCATACTTTATGTGCAAGAATCAAAAGGACCTTTTCAATTCCCTTCTTTCATCTACATTAAGTAGTAAGACAGCAGCAAAAAAGGAAAAACGACGAGTATTAGAAGTGATTATACAACATTATAAAACTTATTGGAAAACGCGAATTAAGTTATAGGAGAAAGAAATATGATACTGCATATACTTTAGCTGAGCCCAAATTGGACCATGGTAACTTTTTGGAATTATTATTGTTAGTAAGTAAATATGATGTACACTTAAAAGAATATTTAAATAAGGTCATCAAAAAAAAGCAAAAATATCCATGAAAAAGGACAACAACGTTGATCTAGATTATTCGTAAGGTCACTATCTAAAACAACTGTAAATCTTAAGATATTTGATTAAAACATCAATTCCGGAAGAAATCCAAAAGGCAGAAATATTTTCTGTGCAATTGTACACTACACAGGATTATTCAGTTCAAGATCAATGTTCAATTGTAATAAGGTATGTTTTGTGTTGTGAAATCTATGAAAGATTGATTTCCGTTGTACAGACTCTACCGAGAAAGGTATGTTTAGCCTCATTCAAAAAGAATTTTCATCTTTAAATATTTCATTAAATATTGCGTGTCGAATGCCACTGATTGTGCAGCAAATATGCAAGGGACTTACAATAGTTTCTCTAAATGGATACACCCAGTCAACTACATTAGAGCCCTATCCTGAACCTAGTTGTGTCCTACACAAAATAACAATAAATGCAGCGTCTTTATTCACCTTATTAAATTCCATTGCAATATTCTTCAAAGAATCCTACCAAAGAACGAATATTTGGAAAAGCACATCCTTAGAGGCCAAAAACAAAAAAATTACAAGTAATTAGAGAAACTCATTGGTGGGCAAAAGAAGCAGCTTTGAAAAAATATTTGGAAATTAAAAAAATCACGCCAATGCTCTTTACATTGATGTATTATTAGCATTACACGATATAAAATTGTCTGAAAACATCAGACCATTATCATCAGATGTCCGTGTGAAGGCCTCCATCATGCTTACACACAATTTATAGATTATGAAATGCTACTAACAGCTCAAATTTATACAAAATTATTTTTAATTATTGATCCTGCCTCAAAATATTTGCAAACTAGCTTATTTGACTTACTAAGATGCCACGAAATGATTCCGAATTGTACATCACAAGTAAAATCCGTAAGACATGAGTGATATTGAAACATCTACGCAAACGTTCATTGCATGGGCACAATATTGCAAGATGTTGCAGTCTCAAATCACTCATTGTGGAACGAAGAAAAAATTTTATCAACTTTAATTTGGAGACAACTAGCAACACTAATAGCAATTGTTAAACATTTTTTGGCAAAATTACAATATTGGGTACAGAATTTCCAATCTATATTGTTAAATAAATTTGAGTAGATCAAGAGAGCCTACGTCTTCGTCTTTCCAACGTTTTGCCTGTTCTTGAAGTGCAGGTACAGCCATAAAAACCTAGATCAATATCAATAAACTCATTTATTTGGCATTCAAATTCTTCATTTAGTAGGTTACATGGTATTATACACGAATATTTTCTTGCAAGGACATGCAACTGATCAAAGCGTTCTTTTATTTACTTTATAATCCTATCCATAGATAAAACATGTCTTCGTACTTCTTATACTAAGGATAGCCGTGAATTTTCCCCACGCATATTTTCTCCTTCTAACTCGACGTTCAGTCGTTATCTCCAACTCTTCACAAATTGTTTTGGCTGCTATAACTGTGTTTTGTATTAGCGCATCTCTGTGTTCCATGAAATGGATTTACAAAGAATTTAGTTTTATATGGCATTGACATTTAATAATAATAATATATTTATTGGACGGTTTAACCATTTTACAAAAGAAATTACATAAAATTATTATTATTTAACCCTTTTATTTTCAGGTATTTTTGCGCGTCATTAATTTCGGACGGATTCCCACAAATTGAGATAATAGAAAATTAAAAGGTTGAATTGAGCAATATTCCAGCATCTGATCTCATTTTACTATTTTCTTCTTCAGATGTCAATTTTTCCAAGGCGCTTAAAATGTAAAATGTTAGTCTAGTTACTGCTTCTGCTCTAGCGCTCAAGCGAGTTTAATAGCTTGACCAGTGACAGAAAGTTAAACATCCCATCGACGAGTAGAAGAAGAAAACAGTGAAAACAACTGCTCGATAGTTCCAAAAAATGCTATGGAATCGATAGCAATAGAAGCAGCGTGCAAACATGCCTGGTTTAAATAATGATTTGTACATGGTACAAATTCTGCATTGGGATTTATTAATTGAATGTGAGTTTGAACACCGTTGTGGTTTTCTGCCATGGCGGCAGCATTATCGTAAGCCTGTCCTCTGCAATTTTTTATATCTAATCCGTCATTTTCTAATTTTGTTAAAGTCATATTTATGATTTTCTCAGCAGATTTTCCTTTAGTTTCTACAAAGTCAATAAACGATTCTTGAACTTCGCTGCCATCAGTAACTACATATCTAATAATTAGACTCTTTCGTTCTTTGTGGGAAATTGTGCTGTCAAATATCATACAAAAGCATTTAGCTTGCTTTATTTGATCCATAATTGTTTTTTTTTTCACTGCACCTTCCAATAGCTCAATGAATTCATTCTGAATTTTCTGCGACAATTAGGAGATACCATATTTATTACCCATCTTAATTTTTACAATATGTTCACATAATACTGGGTCGTACTTAGCCAACAAGTAAACAAGTAGAGTTTTCCTCTATTTTTCATTGAATTGATTTCTTCAGGAAGACCTGGAAACACAACATTTTGTTTTGCTAAGAATCTAATTATATCAAGTATTCTTGTAAGAATTTCCTTCCATTTTTTGATTTCCTTATCAGTATTCTGTTGTTGTAGTTTATCAAAAGTTGCGCCATATCTAAGTCTTATTTCTAATTAATTCCATTGGGAAAATGATCGAATGTGCAATGGGCTCAACTTGTGTTGACCATTTTCCGTGTTAAAACTTGATTAGCAATGAAAGTCAAACAGTTTTCAGCATTTGCATTCTTCGATGGTCCACGATCTTTGGCTTTTACCGTTGGCTTTGATTGTATTACTAGGACGTTTCTCTCCTTCACTGAAATCTGCTTCTAAATTTTAAATTAAAAACGAACCTTGACATACCAGGAATACTCTTGTATTGTCGTCAATCTTGTTAGGCCATAATCCAACATCTATCATAGAAATAGATGGACTAATTTGAGTAGCAAACTCTTCATCAGAACTTGAACTTTCTACTTCTTCGCCAGAAGTTGATTCACGGGAGATGTGTTTGAGTAGTGCTCCAGTATTTTCATTCTGTATTTCCTCCCTTGCCTTCTTTTTCTTTCTAAATGACGCCCCGCTTTATTTTATTCTTTTCATCCTATTCTCATGGAGATTGACCTAAGGTCGAAAATAAAACTAAATATAAAAAATGCCGCCCCAAAGTATCTGCCGCCCGGTGCAGGCTGCCCCCTCCCCTAGGTACGCCACTGAATTTAATATTACATCATATTTCCGGAGGCAATAAAATGTTGAAGGCACCACGGGCGTTATAGGATATAATTAATTAATTATTATGGATTTAGTGAATAATAAATTAAGCGTAAAACTTGAACAAATACACATTAAAAATTGCTACTGGATAGGTAAATCAAAAGTAAATTACGTACGTCCATTGAAAGTAGAATTATTACACTTTGATAAGAAATTAAAGATATTGAAGAACTCACACAACCTTCGTGAATTTAATATATTAATGATTTAACGGTTGCCGAAAAGAGTGATCTAAAAATTTGATTAAATGCAAATTTAAAAACTCAACTGTAATAATCAACGATGAAATCTTTACTATACAAAAATTACTGGATGATGATATGCTCAAGTTACCTGTAGTTGAAAACGGGAATACTTATTTTCTCCCATCAACTCCAGAGTGCCCAGGGTCTACGTTGCTGGATGGATCGCGCTATTCTACACCTTCCCACTTCTGCAGTTTATTCACATTCAACACTTAAGTTATCCAAAACAGCTGAACAAGTCCCCCACGATTCAATCAAAATTAAGTTGGATAAGAAAGTACTACCCGAGCGGAAAACAAAAAAGAAATAACCGTACTAACCTGCCTTGTATAAACTGTATCTTAAGAATTGCAGCTAGTGATTTGGTTATTAATCAACTATTTTTTGTTATAATTATATATTTTTTTGTATATCTGTAACCAATTGTATTATATTCAAACACATGTAAATCTACCATGATTTTATGATTCTATGGTGTGGATGTCTGTGTATATGTGTATGTATGTATAAGAGTGTGCTTATATATGTAACTTAATATTAATAATCCTAGTTTTAATTTTCCACTATGAGTAAGCAACAAATTGTAATTTGAATGTTCGGTCTATAACAAATAAATTTAGTTATATTAAACACCTATTAACTCAGAATAAATATGACATATTCACTATGTCGGAAACATGGCTCACTTCTAATATTCTAACTGAGGATTTAGGCATCGTAGGATATAAGATACTTCGCAAAAATCGCGGAAGCCGAGGTGGGGGTGTTAAATTGTATATCAAAAACAACATAACTTATAAAATTATAAAAACTCCTGAAACTATTGAACAATTGTGGATACGTGTGTCTATCTCTAACAAAACGTATTGTATAGGTGTAATATATAAACCTCCTAATATAGATCGTAGTAATTTTCTTCTGGAATTAGAGTGAGTAATTGCAAACGAACTAATACCTAACGATACCTTAATCTGCCTTGGAGATTTTAATATAGACGCTCTATGTCCCGACAATATATCTACAATACATTTATATAATTTTATGGATAGCATTGGTTTAACTCAACTGATAGACTCACCCACAAGAATTTCATCTACTAGTCAAAAACTTATTGATCTGATACTTATCTCTAACACTGAGGAGATAGCGGATAAAGGTGTCATCGCTGCAAATAATATTTCAGATCACGATTTGGTGTACGTAAAATTAAAAACTAATATCAGGGCCACACCTAAGATTAAATGCTACAGAGATTTCAAAAACTTAGACTATTATCATTTCCACTCAGCATTAACATCTTTGCCACTTTTTGATATTATATCCATAGAAAATATAGATGACAAAGTGAATTATCTCAGCGATGTATTACTAGATTTACTTAACACTTTTCTGCCATTGAAAAAGATCAATATAATACGGCCACCTACACCTTGGCTCACTGATAATCTAAAATTTATTATGAAAATCAGGGATGATAAATATAAAAAATTTTAAAAAAAGAAAACAAGTATTCTATGGGAAGAGTATAAATCGTGGAGAAATTTTACAAACTTAGCTATTAAAAACGAGAAACGCGCTTACCTCAATTATAAATTTTGTAATTCTACACCAAGTGAAACATGGAAAGAACTCAGAAATATGAATGTAATAAACAAATCAAAAATTGAAATTCCAAATTTAATATCTGACCCAAATGATATAAATAACTACTTTATCAACTCCATCCCAAAGACAATTAATATTAACAAGAACATTAATTTACAATTATATCGAAGTAGTACGAAAATAAACACAAACAAGTTTACTTTTGCTAGAATTGATGATGATAAGGTCTCAAATATAGTTAAAAATATTAAATCTAACGCTATAGGAAATGATGGTTTAAATATAAAATTTATTAGATTATGCTGGCCATATATCATTCCTATTTTAACATAATTAATTTTTGTTTTGAACGCAATGTGTATCCATTAAAGTGGAAATAATCGATTATTACAGCAATTCCGAAAAATGCAAATCCCTTAGACTTTAAAGATCTCAGACCCATTTCAATACTCTCTGTTTTGTCCAAAATAATAGAAAAGGCAGCTGAACGTCAGCTCCGACAATATTTTCATCAAAATGATATACTCCCTAAAACGCAATCAGGATTTAGAGAAAATCACAGCTGTTTAACACAGCACTAATAAATATATCTGATGATATTTTTACGAATATGGACAATGGTTACCTCACCGCCTTGGTATTACTCGACTTCAGTAAAGCATTTGATGTCATAGATCATGAGATACTTTTGTCAATAATGGGGTATATAGGCCTTGATGATGGCGGTATAAAGTTTTTTAAAAATTATTTAAATAATAGAGTTCAGTATGTAGTCAATGGTGGCAGAATTTCGGATAAAGTTATAATTCAATCAGTCATGCCTCAAGGATCTATATTAGGTCCGCTATTGTTTAGTATATATACAATGAATTTCGAGACTGTAATTCATTATTGTAAATACCACTTTTACGCGGATGATACCCAACTCTACTATTCTTGTCGCCCATCGGAAGTAAATCAAGCTTGCCAAAATATAAATCATGACCCTGCCTCTCTAAGTCGCATTGTAGCAGATCATTCGTTATATTTAAATGGTAAAAAATCTTTTGTTATACTTATCGGTAGGAAAACCTCACTTAAAAAGATCGACGGATTCGATGTAATGGTGAACGATAAGAGTATTGCGGTCGTCTCCGAAGCAAAAAACTTGGGTGTCACGTTTGATTCTTCATTGAGGCTTAAGACAACGGTAAATACTATGATAAGAAAAGCGTATAGTTCTCTAAAACTATTGTACAATAGTAGGCACTTATTGAACTCTAGCTTAAAAGCTACTCTATGTGAAACATTAGTTTTGTCGCAATTCAATTATTGCGATGTTCTTTACGGTCCATGTATTGACAAACGGGATTTACTTAGAATACAACGTATTCAAAACGCATGCGTCAGATATGTATATGGCATTAGAAAATACGATCACATTTCAAGCACATTCAAATGGAAAAACATGGAAACCAGAAGAAAAATCCACGCCCTCTGTTTTTTTCACAAGATCTCTAAAACACCTGGGTACTTATATAATAGAATTACATTTAGGACAGACGTCCATAATGTTAACGTGAGAAACAAAGGTTTGTTGTCCATACCTACACATAAGACTTCTGTTTTCAAGCGATCATTCTCATACAACATAGCGAACATGTATAATAAAATAGATCCGTCACTAAAAACTATATCACACACTAAATTTAAAAAACGACTAAAGGAACTAATGACTAACAATACTTTTGAAATATAGTTGAAATTTTTTGCTTATAACTAGTACAATAATTTGTAATTATCGCTCAACAAGTTATGATTTATAAATATTAGGTGCTACTGAGGGTATGCGGAAGATCAGACATCGGAACTCCAGAGAACTGAGCGTATCCTATTTATCCAATGCGTATATGTGTAAGCTAATCATGATATATTTTTTGTACCTTACTTGTGTATACCTAGATAAATAATTATTATTATTCTTATTATTATTAAATAGATTGTTAATAGAGTAAAGTTTTTATATAATAATTTTTTCTTAAATTTTTGTGTTTAAAGAATTTTTATGACGTTTTCTTTACAATTTCTATACTTGGAATAAAAAGACTTTAAACTTTGTTTTACTTTAATTTTGTTTTTTTTTTTTTGTTGTATGTTTCTATTTATGTACTTGACTGGGAGTCCGGCATTTTTAACTAAAAGAATGTTTTTTGGATAGTAAATGTAATCTGATTCAAAAATTTGCAATAAACCTATGTTCTATTTATTTTTAAAGGGAACATGTGTAACACCCTGTAAATTTTAGCCCTATCCGGAAATTAAAAAAGGCCCGACAAATATTATTTCCGGGGCCGCTAAGATGTCGCCCATCCGCCCCTGGCTGTTAGAAACCAACTAACATTAAAATCAAATATCGCCATCTCAATGAATAAGTAAAAAACCTAAAACTGCCATTGTCTTTTGTGATACATGCCGCCTAGCGCCAAGCTCTTAAGAAGCCGCCTTGTCGAATACTTTTCGCCCTCAGATAAAAATTTTGCGGCGCCGAACGCTCGCATTTGCAAATGGTACCGACAATAAGAGCAGATGAGGAATATACATAGAAATAAAATCGCGGCGTTTCAATTTTCTGTTAAATGTAGTCCGCCCCCCTGAAAGTGCCGCCCGATGCTGTCGCCTCTTTGCATCATAGCAATCTGCCGATCGAGGTTGGCGACATTGGTGGTGAAGGCGTCTTCAATACTAATTGTTCTACCCCAATTAAAAAAAAAACTTAGATGACAAAGCAATGCAATAAAATTGCTTGTCAAGGTACTTTTTATTTACCCGAAGCTATGGCTTCTTTTATAAAATCGATAGTATTTGTTTTTTATAACTTGTATAAATATTATATCTATCAAATAAAAAAACATTTGTTTATCAGGAAGTCATATATTATTTCTAGTTAGTTCTTTTAGTCCTAAATTATTATTTATCCATATTTCAATTAATCTCTCTATGGTTAAATTATAATGATTTCCTTTAATGTACAATTAAAATATAATTTAATTAATAATTATTAAAACGTGTTTTATTCATCTGTATTATACCAATATTTAACATTATTTTAGATTAGAAAATATATATGCATTTTGTTTATTGTGTTGCCTATAATGTATACACAATGTCAACAACTGACGTTGAAGTTGGTGCCGCTGCCGGAGGCTAGCGTAGCAGCTGGGCGGCCGCTTCATTCCATTCCATCCGTCAGTGAAACGCGAGGCGTGGTGGAGTATGGATGGGCGACCAAACGCGCGCCTTCCTTAACCTAAACTACACGACACGAATCCGATCAATCGAGTGTGTGAGTGCACCCAACGACAATTAATCTAAACGAAAGCCCTTGTTGAAGCGCAACACCCCAACAAAATGTCTACGGCCCTTTTGGCGGTCATCGCCGTCATCCTGTGCATCCTGTTTCGGATGCTGAACGTCCACAGTCAGGCCCAGCGTCCCTACATCTGTTGCGGCGACAGGAATTTCTTGGAGACCATTCAGAAGATAGCACCGCTCATCCTCGAACCGTAAGTAGGAAATATTTCATTTAGAATTGTGTAAATAAATTCTAAGAATAGTAAGCGGTGCGTGCGTGGATTTCTTCGTTACATGCAATTAATTATTGAAGCAACCAATCAAAAAAAATTGCGCGTTAATCAAACACACGCTGGTTTTACTTTCAAAACTGTGTTTACAATACCGTTATCGCTATCAAATGTGTAATGTTTATCCAACAATTAAAATATAAATAATTAGTGTTATAATAATAATAACAACAGCTTTATTAAATAAAGAAAACACTTAACTTTTTTATACCACTTATATTTATTATTATTATATATATATATTATATTTATATTAATATAAGTGGTATAAAAAAGTTAAGTGTTTTCTTTATTTAATAATCGAAAATGTACCACGAAGTAAACGCCTCCAAAATTCAAGAAACAACAGCTTTATTGTCCAACTGTATGCATTATTTACTTGACAATTTAAATTACATGATATATATAGACTGTGTTTAAATACTACTAAATTATAAATAAATAAAACTAAAATTTTAAAGCGCAAACCAGCAAAATATTTGCAACAACAACGCCACACTATATACAGGGTGTCCTGTTAATGTGGGGGAAATGGCTGAACCATAGATTCCTGGGATAAAACATGATGATTTGACGCAATTTATCTATATCCTAAAGTTTACGCTTATGACGGAATTAGTCTCAAAAGTTCCATCGAAAAAGAATCGTAATTTGTAAGAGTGAATATTATATGAGTAGTTTTTTTAAAGTCCATTTATACTTAAATTGAGATATTTAAGGGTTTGTATTTCAATGTAATTAAAAATATACGTAGAGGTTACTAATGAGTCATACTTCTTAAGTGTATCTAAAGGTGTTAAATTTATAGTTCCTATTAAAATAATAGCAATTATTAAGTCAATAATATGCATTTTTTACCAAGACTGGAGTTTGACCACTTTCGAAATTAACAACTTATAAAATTTGAAGGAGTCCATTCAACATAATTTAAGATGCTTCAAATTAAAAAAAAACAATACTCATTTTATTTTATATATCTTTAAAACACTTCAAAAATATAATTTATGCGATTCAAACGATTTTTAATTACACAAGGTACAAAATTACAAACATAAATTACAAAAAAAATTACTACTCATCTACATTTTGTGTGTGTGAAAGGGATTTGAAGAAATCAGGATCTTCCGG
This sequence comes from Ontholestes murinus, assembly GCA_963969525.1. Lineage (NCBI taxonomy): Eukaryota > Metazoa > Arthropoda > Insecta > Coleoptera > Staphylinidae > Ontholestes > Ontholestes murinus. The sequence goes on from OZ018397.1 coordinate 31,858,922, forward strand.
TGGTATGTATTGTAATTGCTCAATTAAGTCCTTGAATTTTGCTGTTGTAATTTGTTTGATATTTTTATACAATAGTGTCATTATAATATTTTCGAACTTTCTTGGTTGTAATAAATTCAGTACTTCTCATTAATTGATGTCTTATGGAAAATTTTGGAACACATCATCCTGGCCCAAGCGGCATAATATAAAGATGTTGTTTTAGTTGTGTACGAATCATTAAGTAGACAAACCGCCAAATTTATGATCGAGCGTATCAAGTTACTGTTTCGAAATATATACGCACGGGGAATTATGCGGCATAAACAATAATATCCATTTATATTGGATTTAATATACTAATTGTATTATATCTACTGGAATGTTTAAATTGCTGCCTTAATAAATTAAAAATAATGGAAATTATATATAATTAAAATTATATTTTCTACTGTTTCTTCCTTATTTTAATGAATTACAATATAATATTATTAAAAAATTTAATGCAAATACGTGAACTTAAATTTTTTAGTTTGTATACATTCATTTAATGTTGAATTTTGATTATATTTCATAGAGTATATTAAATGTATATGTGAATAATTATTATAATAAGAATAATAATATCTTTATTTTTAGATTAGGTCAGGTTAGGTTAGGTTTAGGTGAGGTTAGATTAGATTAGATAAGTTCAACATATGTGATTAATAACAATATCTTTATTTTATGGTTAGGTCAGGTTAGGTTAGGTTTAGGTGAGGTTAGATAAGATCAGCATATATGAGTATTAATAATAATAATATATTTAAAATTTATTTGTTAATATGTTTAGGTTAATTAATATTTCTAGATGAACTTGCTACAGAATGAATTAATTAAAATGTATACAAAATAATTAACATTTATTATTAAGAAAGAATGGTTGAAATAGAAAAAAATGAGTCTTACTTCTTTGATCTGAATTTTCTTGGCCGATTTTTTATAAATTAAAATGAAATAATTATTTTATCATGAAAATTTATTTTTCATGTTAATCAATTGGTAGTTAAAATGTAAATAAATTTCCGTTAACGCTTCCTAATTATCACTTATTTGTACTCGTATGCTAGAAAAATTTGATTCATATTCACACGATGATGAGTTTCGCCATATCCTGCGCGCGTGCACAATTAAGCAGTGTTTATAGACGCCGATGAAAGACGATCGTTAATTTCGCGGCACCCCATTAATAACGATTTATTGATGTTAAAATAACTTCTTTATATTAAGCCGCTCGGGACGGTTTGATATAGTCGCGAAAATTTTATACGGTTAATTTTTGACAAAACGCATCCGACATATTTTGAACCAATTTATTGATTCTCCGTTAGATTTCTTTTAAAATTGCGTCTTCTAATAATTTTGTTGATACAAAATCTTCTTGTCTCATTTCATGTACAATAAAGTTATTATCTTTCAGACACTTTTTGATAATATTGTAATAATCTCGGGGTACCAACAGTAAATTATTCTTTTTAATAGCATTTTTACTACACCAAAATCTCTATCATTTGGTAAAAAGGGATGTCCTGATATTAAAAATTTGTGATCTATGATATTCATATTATTTTCTACAATTTGGGCTATTTTTAGCCACATTAAAGCTACTTTAATGTTTCTATTTTACTCTGCACACATGTCACTGAAAGCTATAATGTGTTTTTCACTTCGTAAATTTTGAACACATTTTAGGATGCATGAAGCTATTTATTGCAATAGTTTCTTCCAAAACGTACATGTGAACATTATCGTTATGAAAATTACGAATACCAAAATTTAGAACGTACATATTGCATTTATAATATAACATTTTGTTCTTTTGTAAGTTTATTCTTTTATTCATCATCATTCGATGCTTTAATTTTGATAATAAATTTAAAAATACGAAAACATTTCGTGATTCTACAACAGTGAGTCTTACTAAGACTACAAAACAAATTAATTTTAAACAACTACTTCTCTGGCTAATACCTCGACAGACATTGAATAAAACAAAATTAATTTGCATGTTACGAATAGTACAACTATCAAAGCAACACTAATTTGAATGAAATTATTTCTGTTGAATAAACTAATAAATGATAAAATGTATTTTAGATTGTTTAAATATGACTATAACATGAAAAATTATGAACAAAAATTAAATTTTAATACATTTTATTATTTAATTTTGATGATTAATAAGTCGCATTTTTGACATGTATCTGCGCGGTTGGTGGAAATGCTAATCAAAATATGTTTGTGTAAATCCACCCATAAACGGCTTTTATTTTACATATTTTCCTTGCAATGAAGCTCGTATAAATTAAACATTTCCTTAAGAGTTAGATCAGGATGTAGGTATCTTCTATTAGGATTATGAGATCTGGTATAATAGGATTCAAATTTAGGAAAACTTTTAATATGGTTTTGAACGTTTTTTTCTCTTCCTCAGAAATTCTTCTTGATGATCCAACCATACGCCCGAGTAAATTATTTCCTATATTTGGAGAGTTTAATTAATATTAAAAGAATTTTTACAGACGGGAACTTTTTCGTTATTACTAGAAGAAAAACGCTCGTTTGTATAATTTATTTTTTACAAATCGTTGTCTATATTTATAGTAATGGGAGGGTGGAATAGTGGCCACATACCCTCCCTACATATACATGAATATTTAAACTTTAACAGTAGTTTAAAAATTCTTGAAACTACAAGTAAATACTACTTAATGATTTTGGGAAATTAAGTGGTTTTTTGTTGTTGTTTTGAGGAATTTAAAAGTACAGTTGTGGTTGAAATTTTCGTCTATATGTAGGCTGGGTGGGTGGCCTCTAACACATACTCCAATCTATTACACAGTCGCCTAATTTAATGGATTAATAATTCATTAATCCGTTTGTGTAATTTATTTCTCAGAAATTGTAGTCTATATTGTAATGATTGGAGAGTGGGATAGTGGCCACCCATCCTCACTACATATACATAAACATTTAAACTAAGAGAATAGTTTAAAATTTGTAGAAACCACAAGAGAACACTGCTAATAAGTTTGTTTGGAAATTATGTTGCGTTTTTGTTTGTTGTTTTAAGAAATTTAGAAGTACTGTTGCAGTTAATAGTTTTATGTATACGTAGGGTGGGTGGGTGGCCTCTAACACACCTTCCAATCAATTACACAATCGCTTAATTTAATGGATAAATAATTTATTAGAAAAAACTTGTTTTCGTTAATTAAAACTGTAAGAAATACGCTCGTTTGTATAATTTATTTCTCAGAAATCGCTTTCTATGTTATTAACATTGGAGGGTGGGATAGTAGCCACCCACCAACCCTACACAAACATGAATAATTAAACAATAACAAAAGTTTAAAATTTCTTGACTACAATTAAATACTGCTAAATATTTTTTGGGAAATTAAGTTGCGTTACTTTTAGTTGTTGTGGTTAAAATTTTCATGCTTATGTAGGCTGGGTGGGCGGCCTCTAATACACCTTCCAATCAATTACACAATCGCTGAATTTAATGGATAATTCATTTTTTACGATAGCTTGTTTATATTAAATATTACTGTAAGAAAACGCTTGTTTGCAAAATCTATTTCTCAGAAATCGTTGCCTATATCATATTGATTGTAGTTAAAAATTTTATGTATATGTAGGGTGAGTGGGTGGTCTCTAACACACCCTCCAATCAATTATACAATCGCTTAATTTAATGGATTAATAATTTATTACGAGAACTTGTTTTTAATATTATTACTTCGCAAAGCAATATATTTTGCTTATTAAAATCTCCCAAATACCAAAACTTCTCAAAAATATTCTTCGTAATTTTTATCCAAGCTTTTCGACAATGGCAATTTTGTTTTTGGAAAACTTTCGAAGGTACAATATTTCCGGGTTGAGTACAATATCTTTTTCCTGAATTCCGTTTAATTTTTAGCACTTCTTGGATGTATGTTTCATCAATTTTTTCTCCATTGTTTTCTCTATCTTCATCCTCTAAAGACGAATATTGTTCTATAATTTCTTTATTTTTCTTTGAAATCATTAGTCACTAATTCTTCTTCACTATCTCAACTAAATGGTCTTTAGTTCCGTTATTTGAGTGAAATAAATTCTAAAATTTAATATTAAGTTTTATATTCAATTTTAAGTACATATGTTTGTTGCGTAAATTTTGTTTAACTGCATTAATTAAACGTATTAAATAATTATTGAACAATTGCAATTGTCCAAAAACTGAGGTTAACTTGTTAAATACTAATTAATTTAAAATTCATTCATCACTGCCTTCGGGCGTTATAAATAATAAATATCTTAATTTAAGTATAAATGGATTTAGGCCACTTTCAAACTAATCTGCTGAATTATTGAATAAACTCTGAAATCGTATGTGTACAGAATTATCGTATTTACTCGGAATATAAGTAATCTCAAATGCTTTATTGATAGATAACTTGGTTTATGTAACTACAGGCAACTGGAAATAATGGACAAATGGACTAGGGCCACTTTCAAAATAAACTGCTTATATTTTTTTTTTCTATATATCACTTTGTTCTTGATAAATTATAATTTAATATTTTTATTACTAGAGAGCAGATAAAAAGGCTTAAAAAGTGTGAAAAAAGCACTTAAAAGGCACCAAATTTAGAGAAAAAAAAAGCATCAGAACAGACAAAAGGCATAAAAACAGTAAAAAAGCACTAAAGAAAACTATATTTTCTTAATACGTAACACGTTCATCAATATATTTTACATAGAAATTCTGCCTAAAACTAAAATAAACATACTTTTTACGCAATATATAATATTCTACTAAAATCATGAAAACAGTTGATCACTAAATGTTGTTCTAAGTGTTCAATTGTAAAATTATTAATTCTGTCGCTCATTAAATTTTTGAAAGTGGAGAAGCTTCACTTTATTTTAAAATATAGCTAGATTCATTTGAAAATTGGGAACATTTAATTACTCCACTAATAAACCATTATCCAGGTTGATACACACAGCCAATTGTCTATTGCCTTCTTCAAACTTTGACCTGTTTACACACAACTTTAGATCTTTCCGTAGGGCACTTGCTGTTATAAATCTAGATTTTAATTTTGTATAGTTGTTTATTTAGTTTTAATATATTTTTCGTTTGTTGTTGTATTCGCGATGAATTTAAGTCACTACATTTATATTTTGTTAGTTCATATTAATTTTGTAAAAAGAGGAAACTCGTTAATAAATAAATAAATAAACATTGTTGCCATTCAAAATCAAGTTTATTTTATTTATTGTTAAAAATCCTTAATTTTTACCGAATCCTTCTTCCGATAATAATTTGATTTCTTGGCCAATGCGTCCAGGTATTTTCTAAATTGAATCTTCTGTTATAAAGATTTTATTGTGTAACTCAAAAACTTCAAACGGGATTTTATGTAACTAAATTGTTTTGAAGCTCTTATTTCTTAAGAACTGATTTGCTTGTCGTCTCAGGAAAGTGATATATAACCTTATTAAATCCTTCAATATTGTTCGCATAGTACATCGCAGCATCTAGTCAGGTTCCCCATCTTGTTAGTATGGGACATTGAGATGTCAGTTATGAGTAATTGTACTCACATAGAAGTATAAGAACTATTTTTCCATTTTTAATTAAATATACCAATGGATATTTCATTCTTATAGCTTCAGCAATTCGTTTCAATCCATAAACATGTACAATGAAATGTACATATAAACTGCATTATTAGTAAAATTTTGTAATTTGGTATTGCTTACGGCAAAAATTCGCTAGTTAATCCATCATTTATGAATTTTGTTATAATATAGTGTTATTATCAGTGTTCTTCAATTCTTTTGAATATATCAAAATACTGTTGGTCGGGATGTCTTCATGCACAACTCCTATTATTAAATTAAATAAGCGTATGTGGTTTCATCTATACTAAACCCCATATAATTATTGTTAATAATATCTTTAATTTTTTGTATGCGCATTTTACAATATTTTTCCAAGAAAGATTTAAATGCATTATTTTGTAATTTTCTTAAAGGGATTTTCAAATTTAAAAGTGTTTTGCATAAATCTAAATTAAACTTAAATGGTCCATCGTTTGTTGAAGATGATGCTAAAGATTGAGAAATTGTCTGCCGGTTTTTTTTAAATTCAGCAAACAGCTACAAACTTTAAACAATTATATTGTCATAATGATGGTTGCGACCGTTACTATGTGGTAATTCATAATGAACACTGAATAAAACACTTACATTATCAAAAGACTCGAAGAAAATATGTCATATCATTTAATCTATTTTCTGAAAGCCAGTTCTAATAAATGACTATATATATGTACATAAGTGTTTTTAGAAATGTTAAAACGTAGTAAATATAATATAATTTCCTTAAATCAAACTACGAATCTCTCCGTTCCTTATAAATTCAAATAAAAGGTCGGGCCCGCGATTTTAGGTTGTATTTGTTTTCTGGCGGTTGATGGAAGTTGCACATATCTGACCTAAAGGTTAACATAAGTCAAAAATATATTATTATTCTAAAGAAAATATTCCAGCAATAAATTAACAGCATTAAAATTACATTTCATATATGCAATAACAACTAATTTTTAAATGAATTTAATCATATAATATTAAAATCAAAATGGAAATCCAGATAGTTTTAATTATTTAAAATAAATGATCATGTAATAATAAAATAATATAAAATCAAATTTGAGTAATAAAATCACAGCACATTATAAAATAATAAACAAGTTAAATATAAAAAGTATGCATAAAATCTTATAAAAAATTACATTATTATGGAATATAAATATATATTCTTATCCTCCTTGGGGAGGTATTTGAACAATAGATCTTTGCTTTAGCAAGCATTGAATGATGAGAGATGAATTCCCATTTTTATGTTTTGTGGTAAATGACTAAAGATTCAAAATATTGAATATTTTTTTATTAACATGTCTAACTACAACTTTGTGTTGGTTTTCTTCTATAATAATTATTGAGATATATTGATTTGAAAAAATTGAGTCTTTTTACTTTTCTCTAAATATCTAGTAGTTACCCTTGACTTTTTTGAAATCTTTGAAAGTGGAATAATATTCGTCTCGTAAAACTACACTCCTTTTCCCATTTAGGCATGTTTTTATACCTGATAGTTTCCAAGATTCCCATAGAGAACATCTAAAAAAACTACGTTGTAGTTATTTTATAACTGTTAATTCGAATCGAATTATTTGATTTGACGCTATGCGGCACGGAATATTGTGGCCAAAATAAGTGACTTTCGAAAAGTTTCACTTTAGGGATATACAGGGTATGCCAAAAACTCTAAAAATATCAAAGTTATGTTTTTTTTAATCTCCTGTATTTTATTGTATTCTTGGATTCTTCGATCAAAATAAGTTATATTTTAATAAGGTTCTTAATATCTAAACCTTAAGATTTTTGAAATAATTTTAATTTTGTTAAAATCTAACCTAATTTTCATGTTTCACTTATTTAAGAAGTATTTAAGTTACGTATGCTAAATTTACAGTGAAGTGTAACAATATATCATATTTTATTTCCCAAGTATCGTATAATAAATTTGCTAAACTAAACCCCATATAATTATTGTTAATAATATCTTTAATTTTTTGTATGCGCATTTTACAATATTTTTCCAAGAAAGATTTAAATGCATTATTTTGTAATTTTCTTAAAGGGATTTTCAAATTTAAAAGTGTTTTGCATAAATCTAAATTAAACTTAAATGGTCCATCGTTTGTTGAAGATGATGCTAAAGATTGAGAAATTGTCTGCTGTTTTTTTTTAAATTCAGCAAACAGCTACAAACTTTAAACAATTATATTGTCATAATGATGGTTGCGACCGTTACTATGTGGTAATTCATAATGAACACTGAATAAAACACTTACATTATCAAAAGACTCGAAGAAAATATGTCATAAAAATATAATCTATAAATAATGGAATATAAATTATTATGAAAATTATCTATATTAACACATTAATTTATAATCACTGTAAAATTTTTCCCAAATATTTATTACAAGTTTAAGAAAATACTCTAAATAAGCATGATAATTTAAAAAAAGCATGAAAATGCGCACAAAAAGTCTAAATAAGCAAAAAAATCTTAACGCCAAGTAATCACATTTTTCAAGATTCGTATGCTATAAATATTAAGGATAAGCATAATAAATTACATTACCCCTTTTTAAAATACATGTTCTGCACATCTTTACCTCTGAATGATTTGTTTAGAACCAAAAAGTTCCAAATTAATATAAAATCTGTATGAACTATTGGTTGCATGAATTTAAGGTGTGTAACTATTTGTTATTCATTATTATTGTGCAATCGTGACTTACATTTCTGATAGACAAGGTTTTTTGTCAGCTGTATTTACATTTTAAATTATTTGGGTCGTATGTTGTTTATTTGCCCCAAAAAATATTTCTACAAAAACTGTATTCTGTAAACAGTTTTCTATTGTGGCATCAAGTAGATGTTGACATTTATTTTAAAATTAAAATCATTATATAGCAAAGTAAAGTAAATTTTTTCATATTATTACCTAAAGCAGGCATGTGCAAAGTACGGCCCGAGGGCCAGATCCAGCCCCTGACTTCATTTTATCCGGCTTGCAGAACAATTTTCAAATCTCACTAAACCTGGCCCTTGAAAGTAAAAAATATATATGTATTCTTAATAATTTTCATATAATCTAAGTATCATAAAGTTTTATAGGTATCATAAAGTTTTAAGTGTATGCAATAAATAGGGAAAACCTTGTCTTATTTGCACTGGCTGTAAATATGTTGATTAGTGAAGGAAGAATCAGCAGGTAAAAGCACGTAGTTATTTGTAGTGAGGAACAGCAGTTTCTAAATTCATACTTAATTTACAATTTTACAAAATCTTTAAAATTACATCAGAGAAGAGAAGAAAAGTTGATATTGAAAATTGTGTTTTTCAAGATAAGTGGACTAACGATTACTTTTTTAATATGCAAGAACAAGCCTGTTTGTTTAATTTGCCTCGAAAGTATATCAGTGGTAGAAGAATTTAATTTAAAACGCCACTTTACATCAAAACATTCTAGTTATAGTAATCTCAATGGGCAACAAAGAAAAGGTAAAATAATAAATTTGAAAAAATGTTTATCTGCGCAACAGACTCTTTTCCACAAAGTGATTTATGCAATAGTATTGTAAGAGCAAATTTTATAATTAGTGAAAAAATTGCAAAGCATCCTAAACCTTATTCTGAAGGTGATTTTGTCAAAGAGTCTTAGTGCTGTCATTAAAGAACTGTGTCCTGAAAAGAGAGACGATATAGAAAAAATAAGTCTTTCTCGCTGGACTATAACAAGACGTATCGATGATATGGCCAACGATATCAAATCAAACCTTAAGTTACGTGGATCGCAAAAGTTTAAGACATTTTCAATTGCTCTCGATGAGAACACAGATACTACCGATACCGCAAAATTAGCTATTTGTATTCGCGGAGTTAATATCAAATTTAATTACATGGAAGAATTGCTGGCTCTTCGACCTATGAAGGATACCACATGAGGAGAAAACATTTTCGAAGCAGTAAAAGCAATTTTTGATTAATTTGAGCTTAAATGGGAGACTCTAAGTGGAATTTCTATTAATGGTGTTCCAGCTATGGTTGGTTCTAATTTAGGAGTTGTCAATAGAATTAAATTGGAAGTATGTAGTAGGAATATTGACACTGAAGATTTGAGCGTATTTCACGGCATTTTGAATGAACAAAATTTGTGTGCAAAATCGATCAAATTTACACATGTAATGAAAACAGTCGTTTCTTGCATAAATTTCATTAAAACAAGAGCACTCCACCACTGTCAGTTCCAAACATTTTTGGAAGAACTGCAGTCTGAATTCGAAGATCTGACATTTTATTGTGAAGTACGCTGGTTAAGTAAAGCAAAATTGTTAAAACGATTTTATGATTTGAAAGATGAGGTATTTGTTTTTATGGATATGAAAGAAAAATCTGCACAAGAGCTAAAGAACACAACCGTCTTGCGATTCTAGTTGATGTAACAAGTCATATGAATGAATTAAATACAAAGTCGCGAATCCAAGAGCAACTTATTCATGAGCTGTATGGTCACGTCAAGTCCTTCCAAAATAAATTAAGACTTTGGGAAAATCATCTCCGAACTTACCATTTTCCCACTCTTGCAAATCATAAAGATCATGCTAACTTCGAAACGTTTGCAAACGAGTTACAAATTTTAAGAGATGAATTTAGCACCAGATTTAAAGATTTTCGCTGCTAAGAAGCAAGTTCGAAATTTTTTTCCTTCCCATTTGATGCGGAAATAGAAGAAGCTCCATTTTCATTGTAAATGGAACTCATTGAATTGCAAGAAAATTCTGATCTTAAGGCGATATTTAGAGACACGCCGTTAACCGATTTTTATAAAAAATAATTACCAACCGATAAATTTCCAAACCTCGCATCTTTGGCTCAGAAAAAAATGTCATTATTTGGAAGTACATACAAATGTGAGTAGCTATTTTCGAGAATGAAGTTTGTTAACTCAAAAACACGTAAAAGATTAACAGACTCACATTTGGAGAACACTCTGCGTGTTGCGACATCCTATATTTCACCATATATTCATTATTTGGTGAAAAATATGAAGGCACAGTATTCCCATTAAATATGTTTGTACTTGTTCATTTTAATCTATTTTCTGAAAGCCAGTTCTAATAAACGACTACATATTTGTTGTTATTTTTTACATTTTTTTTTAATTAAAACGTAACAAATATATCATTTCCTTAAATCAAACTACGAATCTCTCCATTTCTAATAAATTCAAATACAAGGTCCGGCCTGCGACTTTAGGTTTAATTTGTTTTCCGGCCCGCGGTCTTGATGGAAGTTTCACATGCCTGGCCTAAAGGTTAACATAAGTCAAAAATATATTATTATTCTAAAGAAAATATTCAAGCAATAAATTAACAGCATTAAAATTACATTTCATATATGCAATAACAACTAATTTTTAAATAAATTTAATTAGGTAATATTAATATTAAAAATCAAAATGAAAATCCAGAGCGTTTAAATTATATAAAATAAATGATCATGTAATAAAATAATATAAAATCAAATTTGAGTAATAAAATCACAACACATTATAAAATAATAAACAAGTTAAATATAAAAAGTACTCTACAACATCTTCTGCTCTGATACCTCCTTCAATTTGCAGACGACACAGCCCTAAGTTCACATGCGCCCTCTGTACCTAAAGCTCTTCAATCCCTCCAGCAGCTTATTGACACCCTACAACACTGGTTTTGCAAATGGCGAATTAAAATAAATCCCCACAAATCCCAGCTTCTAATTCCCTACCACCGCAACAATAACCCTACTCACAATATTCATATCTCCCATACAACCGTTTCCCCCTCTACATCCATAAAATACCTAGGCATTACCATAGATCAAAAAGTTAATTTTAAAAATCACACAGCTTTAAACAAAATTAAAATCATCACCAGGGCCAAATTATTTAGAAATTTAACGTACAAAAACAAGGGAATTTCCACCAAATCAGCTGTTAAAATCTATAAAATGATTTGTCGCCCTCTACTCGACTATGGTAATGTCCTTTTCCTCCACTCCTGCAATCCTACTCTCCACAATATCCAAGTTAGCGAGCGATCCTCCTTAAGAATCCTAACCAAAATCCGCCATCCTAATAATCCTCTGCACAATCCCTCTAACCAACTCCTATATGACTCTACCTCTGTTATACCCATCAATGAACGCCTTCTATACCTCAGTGAAAAATTTTCCAAAAATCCCTTTAACCATCACATCCTTTCCCTTTACTGCTTGCGCAGAAATCCCAACCAAATCCCAAAATACAAAAACCCCTCATTCACTACATTTGAATCCATCGCATCACATCATCCATTGCCATCATCAGAGACAGACTGACGAATCACATTGACAGGGACAAATCCAGGCTGAAAGACCGCTGGTCGATAGCCATTTAGCAAACTAACAAACTAACGTCAACTGTATCATTCATATATTATATTACTTGTATTTGTGTTTGTTAATAAAGATGTTGTATATATATATAAAAAGTATACATAAAATCTTATAAAAAATTACATATTATTATGGAATATAAATCCTCCTTGGGGAGCGCATTCAATATGACAAAAAAAGGCCCTCTATAACATATTTAACCTCTATAACATATTTAGTTTATCTCGACAAACGACAAATTTAATATAAATTATTTTATTATCATTTATTTGATCCTACCTCCTAAAACAGTCTTTGAACAATAGATCTTTGTTTTAGCAAGCATCGAATGATGAGAGATGAATTTGCATTTTTTATGTTTTGTGGTAAATGACTAAAGATTGAAAATATTGAATATTTTTTATTAACATATCTAACTACAAATTTGTGTTGGTTTTCTTCTATCATAATTATTGAGTTATATTGATTTGAAAAAATTGAGTCTTTTTACTTTTCTCTAAATATCTAGTTACCCTTGACTTTTTTGAAATCTTTGATTTGGAATAATATTCGTCTCGTAAAACTACACTCCTTTTCCCATTTAGCCATGTTTTTATACCTTATAGTTTCCGAGATTCCCATAGAGAAAAACTAAAAAACTACTTCGTTGTACTTATTTTATAAAGGTTAATTCGAATCCCTGCACAAGAATGTTTTCTAACAAGATGGCGCAACAGTTTGAATTTAAAGTATTTTTAATGTTAACTGTATAAATTGGTTTAAACACCGTCTGCATCTTTATGACTTTGGCTAGTAGTAGTTTTGATTGTATATTTTGACTAGTTTTGGTTATTTCATTTGACGCTATGCGGCACGGAATATTGTGGCCAAAATAAGTGACTTTCGAAAAGTTTCACTTTAGGGATATACAGGGTATGCCAAAAACTCTAAAAATATCAAAGTTGTGTTTTTTTTAAATCTCCTTTAATCTCCTGTATTTTATTGTATTTTTGGATTCTTCGATCAAAATAAGTTATATTTTAATAAGGTTCTTAATATCTAAACCTTAAGATTTTTGAAATAATTTTAATTTTGTTAAAATCTAGCCTAATTTTCATGTTTCACTTATTTAAGAAGTATTTAAGTTACGTATGCTAAATTTACAGTGAAGTGTAACAATATATCATATTTTATTTCCCAAGTATCGTATAATAAATTTGCCATCTTATACAGGGTATACAAAAATTAAAATTAAACAAATGAGAACTTTAAGTGGCTATAACTTCATTTATTTAAATGGAACTCCATATTTTTTAACTTACCAGCAAATGCATTTTTAATTACCTATCGAATGGTATTTATAGCTTTGGCTTTAAGTCTTCATTTTTTTTCAGAAAACGCTAAAACATCGTGTATTGCACCACACGTTGTTTTTTAATAAAAGTTCTAATGTATCGAGTTACTTAGAAAAGTCAGATAATTTACAATTATAAGAATAATAATAAAGAGTATGTTTACAAGTGTTCAGAAACTTCTAGCTTCTAATTTATTATCCATTAGGCTATAACAGTAATGATAATATACCAATGATAACATAAAACAGAAACAAAATATTTACAAGAAATGATCGAAAGGTCGACCGTTCAATTCCAGATACTTACATGTTCTTTTTCGAAAATTACTGCTAACTACTGGAAAACATTTGCGGGGTTATAGTTTCAAAAGCGTGTCATGCGAATTTTCATATTGCGCGGGGTTGTTGGAGACGTTTTGTACACAATTCCTTTTTATTTCATAAAAATAAATCTGGTGGAGTTAGGTTCGGGGATTTGGGAGGCCAATTTTGAAATCCGTTTCTTCCAATCCCACTACATATTTTAAAAGTTGGTGTTTAAAAATTTCCGAACCTCGCGATTATAATGATGCGGAGCTCCTCCATCTAATTGAAGCTATAGGTTTCTTCTGATGTTTATAGGGATTTTTTCTAATAATACTGGAAATTCGTGTAAAAGAAAATTGAGAAACAACATACCATTTAGAGGTCCTTAAAAAAAATAATTAAATTTAGGCCCAGTATTCCGCCTCACGCATGAATAGACCACCTATTTTGATTTCTCCTAACTCTGTATTCATGCAGATTCGTATCGGAATAATAATGGAAGTTGTGTCTATTCACGAGACCATTGTCATGAAGTACAATCATTCATTAAATAACACATTATCAAAAAAAAAACATTTTTTGACACTTTATCTAACACCAACATATAAAATTCAATTTGATTATGAAAATCATTTCCAAGTTCTTGATAAAGCTGGATTTTATATTGATGAAATCTGTGTTTTTAAGAATTCTTGAAATACTTGCTTGACTTATGGTAGTTATTTTATCTGATTTTGACTAATACTGACATTTTCGATAACTGAACTTACTACTCCAAAAATATTTTCGTCATCTTCAGTGACAGATTTTCTTTTACTAGGTTTTTTTTTTATAACTGACACTTCTACTTTCCTTAAACTGGTTTAATAGTTTCTCAAAAACGGCTAGCTTACGATGATTTCATTCGGGAAACCTTTGAGTATAAACTCGAGAAGCCAATAAACAATTTTGATGACTCCAAATATAAAAATCATGTCAATACACTCTTCTTTTGAGTTCATCTTCAGATTTTTCTAAGAAATACAACAACGACGTTCAAATAATAATGATTACTAACGATCTAACATAAAGGCGCAAAATAAACAACTATAACAAAAAAAGGCTTTTCAACTAAGACTAAATTAATTATCTGACATTTCTAAATACCACAGGAAACTAGATTTTTATTTAAATTTTTATTTAAAAAATACTAAAATTGTACAATAAACAATATTTTGGCATTTTCTGTAAAAACGAGAAGACTTGAGACTTAAGATATAAATACCATTCGATAGGTAATTAAAAAGTGCATTTGCTTAAATTTAGTTATAGCCAATTAAAGTTCTCATTTGTTTAATTTTAATGTTTTTACACCCTGTATAAGATGGCAAGTTTATTATACTTGGAAAATAAAATATGACCTATTGTTACATTTCAGTGTAAATTTGGTGTACATAACTTACTTACCTTTAAGTATTTGAAACATGAAAATTGGGTTAGGTTTTTACAAAATTTTAATTATTTTAAATATATTAAGGTTTAGGTATTAAAAACTTTATTAAAACTCACACTTATTTTGATCGAAGAATACAAAAAATGCAATAAAATACACAACTTTAAAAAAATCACAACTTTGATACTTTTAGGGTTTTTGGGACACCCTGTATGGATTTGCCTCCATTTTTACCAATCCATTTTTACCACCGTCCCTTTTTTACCACCAATTCTTTTTACCACCAACGTATTTACCACCGTATTCTTTTTACCACCAATATTTTACCGCTATTTAAAATCGAATTAGAATAACAACTGACAACTTCAATTCGTAACCTGTGAATGTCATTCTCGGTTTGTCATTCACCTAAATCGTTGGTCACTCGTCAAAATTTGCATCGTTCTGTAAATCATGGCAAGTTATCAAACTGTTGAGTTATTACAAGGCGTAAAAAATCCATTCCTCCATATCGATGGATATATGTATCACAAAACGGAAGAAAAAAAAGGAAGAATATTTTGGAGATGCAAACAGTATCCGGAATGTAGAGCCAGGGCTGTGACGCGGTCACAGCGAACGCACGGACAGGTTGTGGAAGTAATTAGAGGTCCTGTGCAATCGCCGCACGAAACACACGCCCCGAATCTAGAAGCTGTCGAAGCGGTGAGAATAAAAAATCGATTAAAAAGACGGGCGGAAGAACATCCGGAAGCTCCACCGGCTCAGCTGTTGAGGACTGAACTTCACCAGGTTCCGTGACGACTTGTTTTTGTTTAAAATAAAGTTACACAAAATTTTATTACATTTTAATTCACCAGGTTCCGTCAGGCGTTTTGTCCCAACTCCCGGAACGACAAAATTTAACTAAATCGATTCAGCGGAGCCGATTAAAAGATACGCCGACAAACCCAACAACCCTTGAGCAATTGGGCGACCTGCCTCAAAAGTTTAAACAAACTCTAGGTGGAGAAGAGTTCCTCATTTATGATTCTCGCAATGACGACGCGATTGAGTCGGTTGGACGACTCATGATCTTTGCCACAAAAGAGAACTTGCGACGAATGGCAAGCAGCACAATCTGGTTCGTTGACGGGACTTTTAAAGTCGTCCCGACAATATTTTTTCAACTTTTTGCTGTGATGGCTGGATTTCATCAAGTTATACGTGGAACCGAACAAAGAGTGGCTTTACCCGTTGTTTATGTGCTGATGGAAAATAAAACAGAAGCTGCATATCAAAAGGTGTTTATCAAACTAAATATATGTACAAATGTATAGCTATAAATATAACTAAAACTTCTTTCCAGGTTTTTGATGTTGTAAGAGAGGAGTGCGACAGGCATGCTTACAGGCTTTCTGTTACGACGATTTTAACAGACTTTGAAGTTGCGATTATAAATGCAGCCGTAACAGTGCCTGGAACAAACATTAGAGCCTGCTTTTTTCATATGCGGCAAGCGATTTTTCGTCGCTTACAGGCTGAAGGTCTCCAACAGGCATATAATGATCGTGAAGATCGTTCAATCAAAATCGCGGTGCAGATGATGTGCGCCACAGCCTTTGTGCCTGTAGAAGATGTCGAAGAGGCTTTTGATATATTTCTGGAGGATGTTCCAGATGCCTTTGCTGATATTGCCGACTACTTCGAGAACATTTACGTACGAGGCAAACCAGCAAGAGGAAGACGACGTGCCACATCCCCGCGATATCCGCCAATGCTGTGGAACATGTATCAGGCAGTTCTGCAGAATACGGCACGCACGAACAACATGTCTGAAGGATGGCATAACCGTTTTTCTGTAGTCGTCGGCCGGGATCATCCTAGCCTATATGCTTTTGTCGTCGAGCTTCAAAAAGAACAGGGAGACACCGAGGCAATGTTCCGGGAATTGGACCTTGGGCGAAAAATTAAACGCACGGAAAACCTTGCCAGAATTAAAACTGAGGATAGGATTACAAATATAGTCCGAGATTACGATGTCAGAAAAGAAGAAGGGGAAATTGCAGAATACTTAAGGGCGATCGGTCACAACATACAATTTTGAATAAAACTGATTTTATTTGTAAAAAAGTGTTTTATTGTATAATTATTGGTAAAAATATTAGTGGTAAAACTGTATAGCGGTAAAAAAGTATGGTGGTAAAAATGCGGTGATAAAAATGGATTGGTAAATTTGGAGTGGTAAAACTGTACCCCTACGCCCTGTATGTTATGAAATTAATTTTAAAAAGTAGCCCTAGAAGACCCCCATATATCCCCAAAGCGAAACTTTTTGGAAGTCACGTATTTTCATTTCAAATTTTTTTAAAAGCAAATTTAGTGTTTATATTTTGTTCACGTGTAATATAATTCATAATTAAGTAAATTAAATAAATAATATTTTGTTTATTTTAATAAAATGATTAATTAAGCACTTGGTTATGTTTCATTATTTTATTATATTTTAATTAATCGTTTTGTTTATTTTATCGTATTAAATTTATTTATTCTGCATACACCTATTACTGACACCAATAATAACAAGTTTAAAACACATTCGCGAATATGAAAATGGGAAACGAGTCTCATTAAAAACAAACCGATAGTTTCTGTGTATTGATAATTAAATCATTCTTGTCATAATAATGTATTACATCATGACGTTACATCTAAACATACTAATAATAATGTTTTAGGTTGTAATATGTAACATTAACAGTTGGAAATGGTTCGTGCACAACTAATGTATAATTGCACATTGTTTCATGTTGTAAAATTACACTACAACGGGGAGTTGCAATTGCTTATACAGATCATCTGATTAAACTTATGTCCTAATATTTTGCCTTGTATTGGTCCATTATTTGAAATCACTCTCACTTTAAAGTTTACTCTTAACAAATGTTGCAGTGTTTTGCATGTCCTCGGGATTAATAATTTGTCTCAAAGCAGGCATTAAGAAACGAAAAGAAACTTAAAAAGCAAAATAAAAATATAAACAAAATTGCATACCAATTAAACCTCATCAGACATTAAAATCAAATTGAACTTGAAATCTTCTTTGATTTGCCAAATGTGAATATTCAGTAGACCAATTATGATAGTTATTCCTATTGAATACTCCATAATTGGTAAATCGTGTTTCATCTGACCATGGTATTTTTCTAGGAAAATTAGCGCCATGTTCACTTTTGTGGTGGTACTACCTGCTAAATTGTAATCTTCGGTGATAGTCATTATCACTTAAATTTTGTACAATTGTTGGTTTGTAAGGGTGATACTTATTTTTCTTCAAGGTTCTGCGAACAGTAGATTTTGAAATCCCTGTTTCTCGAGCTACATGACGACCTGATATGCTGGAATTGTTCGTAACGTTCTGCAAAATATTATATCAATGAGTATCAGCATCATTAACTTCATAGTCAGCTCGTTTTTGTTCGAAGCTTCCAAAGTTCTGTAAATTGCTAACTAGTCTTTTAAAAATTATCCAATGTGATTGTTGTCTTTCTAGAAAACGCTCTGCATACCTCGTGCATGCAACATCAGTATTTCTATTTGCGTTGAAATACACGTCCAACATATCAACTTTTTCTTGGTTTGAATATGTATGTGCCGTTATCAATACTTATAAATCGTAATACTTGACAATAAATAATGACTTATCACTAACTACAAATAGCTTTCGTTTAAAAGCACTTTTTAAACAGTAGCTAATAGAAATCCAATATGGCCACCATAAGAAAAACAAAAGATAACTCTAATAACCGGAAACAAATGCAAATCGGGGGTTTCTGTTTACACCAAAAAAACATGTCTTAAAACAGTGTCTGATAAATTATTTTATAACTACAATTGCTACTGTGTAAGTATCATCCAAAAAATATTTACTCTCGTCCTCAGCAGTCACGAGAGTAAATATTTTTTGTATGTTACTTGCTAAGTACCAATTTTATTGTAATCTAATACAATTATTTTGCATGTTATTTTTAAATATAACAAACACTCTAAAAAATAAACCCATTAGAATCTAATTGGAAAACGGCGATTATTTACCTAGTAAGTACTCTGTATGAAGCAGTGGTGCAATTACCGGAACACTAAATCCAGCAATGTAAAGTAGGGCAATTATACGATTATATAAGTTTTTACTGTAACGGTCTTTAAATCTTGTATGTTTTTATCTTTGATGTTAAAGAATAATTACTTTGTACCTATTTCCATTTTAGCGGGGAATACATAACATTTTAAATGCAAATTTGAACTACAAAGCACGTTTCATTGAGTGTAAATGCTTCTTATATAGCGTTAGTTGTAATTCAACATTAAACTGACGCACTTACAATGGTTTTACCACTAAAAATTATATAATATATATACATTTATTACAAAAACACACGACTTAAGTTTTCGACGGTAATGTCATTATCAAGTGAAGCAAATTAATGAAAGAGTTCTATTTATACTAATGTGTAGAATGTTGGGGGGTAATTATTGTCGGGTAGGTAAAAGGAAGGGGATTACGCATCGTTAACGGATTATAGATGAAAAGTGGCGTGTACATTAATTTCTTCAGTTTTTTTTAATAGATTTATAGAAGTTTCCAGTAACTTTCATTCTATTTCTTAAGAATTTCCTTATTCACCTCTAGAATTTTTCTTTTTTTTTGTAGATTTTAGAATTTTTTAGAAAGTTTCATTTAGTTTTTTCTATATTTTTCTTCAGTTTTTTTGTAGGTTTGTAGAACTCTTTTTTAATTCCATTTTTCAAGAATTTTCTTATGAGCCTCTAGAATTTTAATCTAATTTGGATATGTCTAAGGAACTCATCCTGCGGATCCATTGATGGTAATGTGAGCGTTCCATTACAAATATATAAGTCAATATCCCGCTTTAATTCACTAATCCCTAACTTAATAATCCCATTCTTTCTTTTTATATAAATTATTAAAAACCAATTTTGTTTATATATTTTAAATTATTTTCCACCTAATTAGTTATTTAGTTTCCAGCAAGTTTCAAGAATATTGAAGCTGATTTTATCTATTATAGGCATTTTGGAAAATTTATATTTTCTTTAAATTTGATTTTTTTAAAACAAATCAAAACCTTTTTTTTCGTTTCCTTTTTTTAAATTTTAAAACTGTTTACCTTAGTAAATTTTCAATTCCATTATTTATTAAAAGTTTAACTGTTTCAAATCAATATTTGCTACAAGTTTAAATTTATTTTTCATATTATATCCAACTGTTTTTATTTTGTAGAATTTCAACCTTCATTTTAGAAATTATAAAAAATAAAATGTAAACAAAATATTTTTTTAGCAAATTTACAATTTCCCTTACTTTTATGGTACTGACCTCTTTAAATGTAAAATATAATTTGGGGTTTAGGACTTCAGAAAGAAATTCAAGTAGATTTACTTGAATGTTATTTATAATATTTCTCACGATGAATTAATAACACAGTTAATGTCACATATTGGATTATTAGGTTTTAATAATGACCACATCGCTTGTGACCTGTTTCCAGATCGTTCAATATAAGGCGTGTTCGCGGCAGTGGGCCTTTTCTTAATAATATTTTCATATAGCTTTTTATATTGTATATAAAATGCGGGTTTAATTCCGGGATTCGGGGAATTCCCTCTTTCATTAAGAAGAGTGTTTCGCGCATTTGCCTCAAATAATCGGTATACAATTTATCTTTAGACTTATTACTGATATTTGCTTTTCTTCGAGGAAAGCTCTATTCAATATAAATTTCCAAAGTACCAATAAAAATTTCAAATGCAGTTTTTACGGACTCATGATTACTAATAGTGGAGAATTCAGTATTTTGTAGCAAGTTAAACAACTTCTGTTTACTATGTTCAGTAATAGGTCGAGTAATTTTAACAATAGTTTTAGGTTTTATCAGTAATTGCAGTTTGCAGTAAATACCAATGTGGTCCGACAGACCTTAATTTATTGGAGAATATGTAACATATTCAAGTGCGAAGTATTTTATTTTCTAGTTTTAAAACGTAGTATGTTGTGCAATCCATAACACGCCATCAAATTAGTTAAATACATTTCTTGTGCGTCAGACGTATGGAATTTAACATTAAAATCACCTACTAGTACAGTATTTTTTTAGTAATGTTTAGGTTGTCCAGAAAAACATTTAGTAAAGTGTTAAAATTACCTCTTGGTCAGCGATAGATATTAATAATAGTTACATCAAAAAGTGGGACATATGACGCAGTTAATTCACAGTGTTTTCAATTGATAAGTTATTAATATTACTAAGTGTGCTAAAAGTTAAATAATGCTTAATTAGCTGCATCACACCCCCGTGTATATACAGGGTGAGTTTTTTAAATGTTCTCTATGGGGATCTCGGAAACTATAAGAGATAGAAAAACGGTTAAATGGGAGAAAGAAGTGTAGTTTTACGAGAAGAAATAATTTTACTTTCAAAGTTTTCAAAAAAGTCAAAGGTAACTATCGGGAGTATGCATTAATTCATGCGGTTTTCTAAGAGAGGGCGTTACCGTGACCGTCGGTGAATATATTCATTTGAAAGGTACTGTCATTGCGCGTCTTTTTCGGTATATGTAATTTCATTGAAGCATAAACAACATTTTTTTTTCTATTCATGTTGAACTTTGTGCCAGAAAAAGTGTTTTTGCGGGGAGTTCTTCTTCATTACTTTAATATGAAGAAAAGTGCTACCGAAAGTCATCGTATTTTAGTAGAGGTCTGTGGTGACCATGCTCTTGTTGAAAGAACGTGCCAGAAGTGGTTTGCACGGTTTAAAAGTGTCGATTTCAACTTAGAAGACGATGAACGACCCGGACAGCCAAAAAGGTTTGTAGATGAAGAATTGGAGGCATTGCAAAATCATTGGGAGTTGATCAAGCAACCATTTCCAGACGTTTAAAAGCATCGGGATTCATCCAAAAGCTTGAAAATTGGGTGCCGTGTGAATTAAAGCCAAGAGACATCGAACGCCGATTCTGCATGTCGGAAATGTTGCTTCAACGCCACAAAAAGAAGTCATTTTTGCATCGGATTGTCACTGGTGATGAACAATGAATTCATTACGATAACCCCAAGCGCAAGAAATCGTATGTGAAGCCCGGCCAACCATCGACATCCACGGCAAAGCCGAATATTCATGGCGGCAAGGTAAAGCTCTGTATTTGGTGGGATCAGAAGGGTGTGTTGTATGAGCTGTTGAAATCGGATCAGACAAATAAAGGGGACCTCTACTGAACATAATTAATTCGTTTGAAGATAGCGATTGCGGAAAAACGACCAGAATATGCAACCAGACACGAATCCATAATTTTCCATCATGAAAACGCTCGGCCACATGTTTCAAGAACGGTTCAAAACTATTTGGAAAACAGTGCTTGGGAAATTCTACCCCACCCACTTTATAGCCCAGACATAGCCCCTTCTGATTACTACTTGTTCAGATCAATGCAGAATGCCCTCACCGGAATACGCTTCACTTCAGAACAGGGTATCAAAAATTGGCTCAATTCAGCACCAAGCCGGAGAAGTTCTTTTGGGATGGAATCCACAAACTGCCAGAAAGATGGGCAAATATTATAAAAGATGTTTTGAAAAAAGAAAAAGTGTTAATTTTTTCAAGTCAATATATCTCGATTATTATCACAGATAGAAAAAAACTGTGAAAGACAAAGTTTTAGATAATTTTATGCAGGTTAATAAAATATATTCAGAAAATTTTTAACGCCATTATTTTCCAAGATATGACGCAAACTTACATGTTTTTAAATGGAAACCATAGTTGGCTATGGGCTAATTCGATGGATTATTTTTTCTCTTTAATCCAATATCACATAATTATTATAAATAAAAAATAGGTAACCATGAAAACGATGAAAGTAAACAATTCCAGTTGTTTATAATAATAGCAATATTGTAATTATTAGTTTTACAAAGATAAACAAAATGAAAAAAGCAGCATAAAGTATAATAATTCTGTATATCCCTAGAATTTGATGGGATTTGTGTACAAGTTCTTTGGGTAAACCACACGATTTCACCTTTTGGAATATTCAATTTAAGTTTATTTTGTTTGAACCAGCCTAATGCCTCCGACTGTCATATATCTATTAATTCTTGTAATTTCCTGGGTCCATAAGATGAATGAGTAGTGTCATCAACAAACAATACCACTCGGGTATTCTGTATGAAGTACATAAGAAAAAGTAGAGGCCCAAGTACAGAGCATTCATATCCCAGAATAATGCAAAATGTTTGTTCACTGTCGTTTAAGAAATGTTTTATATTTCTGTTCTAAACACTAAGAAAAATGTTTTCTGTCTAATTTAGTTTTCAACAATTTTCAAGAAATTTGAAACTGGTTTCTTACAGTTTTGGGCATTTTTTTTAGAAAATATCTATTTTTTATAAATTTGAATTTTTTAAAACAAATCAAAATCTTATTTTTGTCTTTTTATTTTTAGAATTGTTAACCTTAGTATATTTTCAATTCTATTATTTATTAAAAGTTTATAACTATTTCAAATCAATACCAAGTTTAAATTGTTTTTTTCCATATTTCATTGAATTGTTTCTTTTTCGATTTTGACAGTCATTTAGCAAAATTTGCAGCATTTTTGTTAATAAAATGTAAAAAAATTCGGGAAGATTTTTAATTCAAGTTTTTTTTTAAATTAAAATGCTTTGTTAGAAAGCTATCAACTTCAATTCAATTCAATTCATTTTATTCACGTAAGCCACTATATACAAAAAAAATACAATACATATATTTTTGAAGTGGATGTTAACGTCAACTGTTTTTCTTTTCAGTTTTTAATTTGTTTTCTGGATTTTACCCTTTTTTATTTCATTTTCCACAAGTATTATATCAAATGTTTAATTGTCTTGGTATAAAAATTGTTCTAAAGTGAATATATTATAATTGTTAGAAAATTTAAACTAACTCTAAGCTCTCAAAAGAATTTTTTTATCTAATTTGTTTATTTTTTATTTTGCATCGGTTTTTAAGAAATTTTAAACTGCTTTCTGACCATCTAACTGTTTTTAGATATTTATTTTTTGCAAATATTAAAATGTTTAAATCCATTTGTTTCTTCAATTTTTAATTTTAAACTGTTTGTACTTTGTAAATGACCAATTGTTTTTTTATTTAAAGTTATACTCTTTTAAAACAATTCTAATTTGTTGTGTAACAAAAGTTTTTAGGTAATTGTTTTCGTATTAAATGAATTTGTTTTTTTGCAAAATTTCAATTGTTTTATTTTATTTGACTGTCAAGTTTTCAATTGTTTTTTTTTGTGAAAATTCAAACATTTTTTTTATAAATTGATTTTTGTATATTTACTCCAAAAAGTTTTCAGCTAATAAATTGGGGTTTTTAATAAAATATTTCAACTATTTTCAAACCAATTTGAATATGTTTTACTAGAAAGTTTTCAACTGTTTATTTTCAATAGTCAAGGGTTTTTTAATCATTTAAACTTTTTTATTTCATATTCCACAACTATTATAGCAAATGTTAAATTGTTTTAGTATAAAAACTGTTTAAAACGGAATTTGTTATTTTTTGTTAGAACATTTTAAACTAAATCTATCCTCTCAAAATTGTTTTTATCTAATTTATTTTTTCTGTTTAATTGTGGAAGCGTCGGTTACTTTGTGGTAAATCTTGAATATAATGAAGAAGGAGACACGATTACTGTGCTTCATCACTTTATTTAAATTTACACGTGATTACAGTTTATGTTTGATAATGACGAGTTGTTAGTCAAAGCTAATTATAAATAATTTTAAATAAAGTGGCAAAACAACTTAATCTTGTCTCCTTCTTCACACATAAATTTTTAATTTTCCAGCTTTTTTTAAGAAATTTTAAACTGCTTTCGGACCATTTAACTGTTTTTAGATATTTATTTTTTGCATATATTGAATTTGATTCAAAGTCATCCATTTCACCACGAGCTACATGAGAAACTAATTTAAGAAACAAAAGTCATCCATTTGTTTGTTAAATTTTTAATTTTAAACTGTTCAAACCAATTGTTTTTTTCTATTTAAAATGTTACTTTTTTATAACAATTATAATTTGTTGTTGTGTAACAAAGTTTTTAGAGGATTGTCTTCGTATTATGTGCACTTATTTTTGTTGCAAAATTTCATTTTTTTACATTTTGACTGTCATTTTAGCAAATTTTCATTTTAATTGTTGAAAAATTTAAACAAACATTTTTTATAAATCGCTTTTAGGAATTTTCAGCAGTTTGTAGTAAATTTCAAATTTGATTTTTTTTCAACTTTTTTAAGCATTAGTTTATATTAATTTCAATTTTTGACAAATTTGGATATATTAACCCAATTTTTTTCTTAGCATTTGTTTATTGTTTTTTGTAATTTTCAAGTATTTTTTTCTTAGTAATGCTTTAAACTAATTTTAATGTTGAATGTTTTTTATATATTTAACATTTAAAAGTTAGTTTTTAATTACTTTTTAGTGACATTTTCAGTTTCGACAATTATTTTATCAAATTTTCAATTATTATACTGGATGAGTTTTTTTGATGTTCTCATTTTTATTTATCTCTGTAAAACTGATAATTACAATATTGCTATTATCATAAACAAGTGCAATTGTTTTACTTTTATCTTTTTCATGGCTAACTATTTTTTATTTATAATAAAATTTAAAATGACTCATTTTTAGAAATAACTATGTCATATGTCATATTGGATTTAAGAGAAAAAAATAATCTATTGAATGAGGCCATAGCCAACTATGGTTTCCATTAAAAATATGTAAGTTTGCGTCATATCTCGGAAAATAATGACGATAAAAATGAATTATTTTTTGTTAATCTGAATAAAATTATCTAAAACTTTGTCCTTTACAGTTTTTTTTTCTATCTGTTATAAAAAATGAGATATATTGATTTTAAAAAATGGACACATTTTACTTTTTCGAAATATCTAGTTACCCTTAACTTTTTTGAAAACTTTGAAAGTGGAATTTTATTCGTCTCGTAAATCTACACGCCTTTCCCCATTTAACCGTTTTTCTATCTCTTATAGTTTCCGCGATCCCCATAGAGAACATCTAAAAAAACTCACTCTGTGTATATAAAAATCAATTTTATTATATTTTAGATAACTAACACTAAATTCTTTTAAATGTTTTCTGTCTAATTAACTATTTTTTCGTATTTATTTTTCTATTTTTCTTTAATTTAAACTATTTGTGATCATTTTTATAATATAACTTTAACTGTTAGAAGTTTTTTTTAATAGAGTTTCAACTGTTTATATATATATACACATCTTTATTAACAAACAAATATACAAATAAACTAAATATATTACGTATATGATAAAATTAATGTTAGTAAATTTGTTTGTTTGTTAAATGGCTATCAACTAGCGGTCTTTCAGCCCGGATTTGTCATGATTATGATGATTGATAATGTGATGCTATGAATTCAAATGTAGTGATTGAAGGGGTTTTGAATTTTGGGATCAGGTAGGGATTTCTGCGCAAGCAGTAGAGGGAAAGGATGTGTTGGTTGAATGGATTTTTCGAGAACTTTTCGCTTAGCTATAGAAGACGTTCATTGATGGGGATAACAGAGGTAGAGTCATATAGGAGTTGGTTAGAAGGAGTGTGTAAAGGATTGCTGGGATGGCGGATTTTGGTTAGAATTCTTAGGGAGGATCGCTCGCTAACTTGGACATTGTGAATAGAAGGATTGCAGGAGTTCAGAAAAAGGACATTACCTTAGTCAAGTAGAGGACGATAAATCATTTTATAAATTTTGACGTTTCCTTTGTAAGAAATACTTTTAAATAATTTGGGCGTAGTGGTAATTTTTGTTTTGTTTAAGACTGTGTGCTTTTTGAAAATTACTTTTTGATCCAAGGTATTTTGTAGACATAGAGGGCGAAACAATTTTATGAGAGATGTGAATGTTATCTGCAGGATTATTATTACGGTGATAGGAAATTAGATGCTGGGATTTGTGAGCATTGATTTTAAATCGCCATTTAGCAAACCAGTGTTGCTGGGAGTCAATTAGCTGCTGGAGGGATTGAAGAGCTTTAGGAACGGTGTGATCGTGGGAAATTACGGCTGTATCATCTGCAAACTTCTGGAGATATTTTGAAGGATTGAAGTGAAGAGGATCGGGATTGTAGATGTCGAAACAGAAGATGTTGTATAGTAGCGGAGATAGAGGGGAGCCTTGGGGGTATGCCTTGTACAGGAGAAAAAGGAGAGGAGTAAGAGTTGTTGATTTTGACTTTAAGGGATCTGTTTGAAAGTAATTGATTGAATATGGGTAGGAATTTTAAGGAGGTAGCATTAGTACAACACACTTTGATGCCAGACAGAATCGAAGGCTTTTTGGATATCTAGTAGTAGGACGGCTGAAGACTTTTCTTCAAGGTGTGTTGTTTGGATGTTTAAGGTAAGGATGGTAAGAGGGAGGGTAGTATAACGTTTTGGAAGGAAGCCAAATTGGTATTTGGGGATACGGTGTTAGATGTGGGATAGTATTTTGTTTTTAAGGAGTGTTTCGTAAAGTTTTCCTAGGACGGGAAGTAAAGTTATTGGACGGTAGCTGGATATTAGAGATGGGGGTTGTCACGTTTTTGGATACAGATGATTATTCCAAGTTTCCATTCGGAAGGGAAATATTGGTGTTAGTAAATAAAATTGAAGATATTAAGGATGCAGACGTGTATATGGTTTGGTAAGGATTTTAAAATATGTCTATATACTAGATCGTGTCCAGTCATTGTATTTTTGCCCTTTTTTAATGTGTTGAAATAGTCCTCTTTTGTAAAATACTCCGTCGGTTTTGAACTGTCATTGAATCGCTTGTATTATGTCATTTATATAAATTAGGAAGAGTACCGGCTCTAAAATCGAACCCTGGGGAACATCAATTTCTAATTTATTTAGATAAGATTGCTGACCTTTAAATTCCACAATTTGTTTCTTATCTGCAAGATATGAGAGCATTAACGAAATACTTTTATTTGTGACAACATACAATTTAAATTTTAAAAATAAAAATGCAATTAAATGCATTTGTTAGATCTACAAATGTGCCAATGCATAATTTTTCGAGAGTATTTTCGTAACTAAACCAAGGGCATCTGCTGTTGCAAGAAAGGTTGAGTTCATCAAAATATTCAATTTGTTCCTTTAACTTTTATTCAATTACCTTTTCTAATTTGAGCGAGTGTGAGAATATTTCCAAATTTATAATATTTAATGTTAATTAAATGTGTAAAAAGGTGCCACCAATATAAATCTTATACATTTAATTATATCAATACTGATTTCATATGCACGTTGCTTTTTGTGTTTTTCAGATGTTGTATTGTGTCTAAAATATTTATATACGTTACGTAAATTGTCGTCGATGAGTAGAATTTATATTAACATTTGAATTGCATTTGGCTTTGTAAATAGAGGTTGGTCAGTTAAATAGTTATTAAATTCATGAGTAGTTATACTGCAATCCACGGATTTATTTTTGTTGAATCTATGTGAATTTAGTGCATGGTACGCCATGGGAAACGAACGTTTTACAAATGAACTGTACGCCAATATTTTAGGATTTAAAAATTTTATTGTCAGAAATAAGTAGGTCAGAACATGCAGTTTAAGTTATCTATTCGGTATTAATACATTTCATATTCTTGAGGCAACCTCGAAACCAAAACAAATTACATAATATTCCAATCAACGAGTTTGAATAGCAATAATCCGTGTAAACCACAACACACTAAAACTTATGTGTGTATTAACTAATATTTTATGTTATTATACGATTTTTATATTACTTGCCGACGTTTTCAACAGAATCGAATTTTCTTAATAATAAATAATTTTATCTTAAATGTTCCATTAGAATATATAAAAACAGTTTATTTAATTATTTTATCATAAATGTATATTTTTCATTAAAATATATAAATACAGTTATTTGTTTATCAAAAATATGTATAATTAGTTGACAAATAAATGAAAAGACCAAATTAAAAATGATTCACAATGTTTTGATATTGTCTCACAGTATATGTGAAGGATTTTAAATGCATTCTCAAGAATTTGGCACAAATACCAATGTTCTAGAGTGTGGAAGTACTTATATTTATAACACTCTTCTGCAACAGAAGCGTAATAATGTTGTAAGTGCAATTATACCATAAGTACGGCACTAATTGGAGGAATTGAAATAGGATGTGGAGCAATTAAAAATTGAATCAATTGCCGATTTCAAATTTAGTTTATTATCTAATGAACAACTTTCGAAATAATAATAATTTTTAAAATATATCACCTGATATTGTTACTATTATGTAATTAATATGAAATATTTTAGCAATTTGATAGATTTTAATAGTAATGTTTATATTTATATTTATATACTATTTTGAAATCCATAGTGCGAGTGAAAAAATACTGTTAAATAATTTATATTTCGGGATTAATTTATCTATTAATAAACCATCAAATAGATTAGAATAAATCCCGTATTTCTCTAGTGTCATTTTGATGATTTAATAAAAAGTTTCAATGTTTGTATAGTATTTAAATAGTATTTAATATCTTCGCAGTAAAATAAATAATGGAAATTACACGCAAGTAAAATTTAATGCTTTTGTACTTTAAAATGTATTAGATGTTCAGAAAAAATCAGTACAATTGTAAATTAAATTAATGTAATTTAAGTTAAGGGAATTAAACTACACTTTTATCAAGACGTTTGTTTGGTTTTTGAAATTAATGCTTGGATCAATTCATAATAATAGAATTGACGTAAGCTTGGCATGTTCTTCCGTCTCTAATTTTTTGTAATTATCTTCATTTTCATGTTTATCTTTATGATATTTTTTTACTAATATTTACATCTTGGAATCAGGAAACTGCACTTTGATGATATCGAGCAAAATGCAATTTTCAACAAAATAAAATATTGTATAACACTGTTTATTTCATTGTATTCCACTGTTTTGTAAAAAAAAATAAAGAACTTATTTTACCGAATGACATTATATTTTATAAACCCCGCCTGTTGTTGGTCCGCTTGATCTCTAAACCAACTTATAAGACTTAAGACCTTTTATATAAATATGGTTTGGTATTATTCATCCTATGTGGTGATCTGTGATTATACAATGGTTCATTAATCCCGTATTTGCTGATCTATTTATAATTGATTTTCTGTTTCAAATATCTTCCTGTTCAAAATATATCTATGTAAAATGCGAAATTGAAGTGGAAACACCTTCATGTGTTAAAGTTATTTTTATATTTGCATGCTTATCTGTAATATAAATTTGAAAATTAATTAATTAATTAATTGCAATTACAAGCGCGTTTAATTGTATATGCTTAACAATGGCTTTTTACATCGAAAATATTGATATTGTTACGATTGAAGCAAATATGTATGTATATCTAAAAATAAAGAAGTTATTATAATGTGTGGTTACATATCACCTCATACAACACTTGAAACTTATAACTTATTATTCTACAAGATAGAAGAAAATTTCAACATCGTCATATTAGGTGATTTAAATCTCAGTAATTTTGTGTCCTTAGTCACAGGCAATGAATATCACAATAGTATACTACCACTCTTAAATTTTACTTCATTAAATAATTGTATCTTAATTTAAAACAAAATAACTTCATTCGGAATTCCAACGAACGAATCTTGGATCTGGTCATTACCTCATATGAAACTTGCTTAGTCGGAAAATCAGAATATACTGGCAGAAAGACCGATGACGGATAGCCCAAACGGACAGACTAACCCGGTGTTTCCCAACGTGGGGCCTACGCCCCACAGGGGGGCAATTTGATAATTAAGGGGGGCAATTCGAAAATGGACTCGACACGAGTTTAACCACCCTTTTGCTTCGGGTCATTTAAATGCAATGTTAGATTTCTCTATTTACTGCTCATACTTCAATTCATAATCGTATTCTTGAGTTTAGTTATCAAATTTCTTTATTTATCACTAAATCTTATAAATATTATAGGAGGGAATTTATTAAAACCGTCAATGTCGGCATTTCTTAAAACGGTTCTTAAGAAAGATGACAAAGATGGAAAAGCTATGCCACTCAGTAGCAATACTGTTAGCAGATGAATAGACGAAATGAGTGAAGATATTAAAAAACAACTTGTTGAAAAGCTACAAACAAGAAAATTCTCATTTCTAATAATAAGATAAAAAACTACTCAGATGTCAATAATATACCAATGAAAAAATAACATCTTGTGCTGCAGATGGTGCTCATAATATGATGGACAAGAGAAATGGTTGCTTAAAATTGTTAAAATATGGAAATACAGAAATGATTCTTGCGCATCGTGTTATTAATGGGGGAAACTTAGTTGCTAAAAACATCTCGCCTCTTCTAAATGAAGTACTGTATTCAGTAATAAAGTATATCTATGTTATTAAAGCTAATGCCAAATACGAACGCCTCTTCAAACTTTTTTGTGAAGAACAAAATGCAGACCATGTTAGACTCGTACTTCACATTAAAGTAAGATGGTTCTCTAAAGGGAAAAGATATATGGAACTGTTTGATACTCTTAGTGATTTTTTAAGCGATAAACCTAAAATTAAGTATATAATATATTAAATAAGCTTCAATGAACAAAAACAACTCTTGCCGATGCAAAAGCGACGATATTAGGTTTCATTACCCGTATTGAGTTATGTCAGAAATATATTAAATATAACTCCAGCTGGCATTTTGGATTCCATCTTGTATTGCTAGTTGTGTTTTTAAATCCCTGTTTTTCTTTCTAATAGGTTGATGGCTGGATGGTATACTGCGCTGATGAATAAGTGTCATTGTTGCTGATTATTCTGCGAGGAAGTCGATATCGCAAGAACACTTCATCAATCAGCGTGATCTGATTCAATTAGCGAAAAGAGCTCGATCTATCTGGAGGAGTTGTCTTTCATAACGAGGATACGCTTCTCTTTATTTGGACCTTCTGGTAGTGGTCCAAAAACGCATTGTGATTTCTTCGAACCGAATTCATAACGGAGGTTTGTAGTAATCCAGGGGGGCTTGTAATTTTCTGTTTCTTATACATTTTTTTTTTCTTAATGAGTCAGAATGATTTTCTGTCCGTTCCATCCATAGTGTTCAGCTATATAATTATTGTGTGATTTTTTAGGACTATTTTACGCTGTATTTTGAGATGTTATTACGCTCAAACGTTTCGACTATTTTTTGTCCTCAGTCCTTTGGCTTTTATGGCAATATATTAAATGGTAATGTTATAGGGATGTAATTAGAAAAAACACGAAAATATTTCGTTTTTATATATTTTATTATAGGGATATAGTTAAAGTGTCCATCTTGCGCGGCGTATTCTGTGTGTTCTCAATGTCATTAGTCATTTAAGTTGCTGGTCGTTTGGAGGATGATGGCGAGGCTGTCCTTGATGTAACCACGAAATTTCTGTATTGCCCATTATACAGTCAAGACTGTAATTCATCTCAGCTCTGTTTAGGAAGCGGTCGGCGTATTTGATGGATCGTCCTTTAGGTTTCTCAAAGCTGTGACAAGAACGTATGAGCTAGCGTCGATCATTAGTACAAACGGAGAAGTTTGATCGCCTATCTGTAGTTATCGGGGTGACGACCAGGTTTTGCTTCAACGTTTCAAAAGCTACCTGCTACTTCCAAGGATTTGGAAATTTGGCTAAAAAATTTAACCTTCTTGCAACCAAATCTATACTTTTTCCGATTAATTCTGAGTTGGAACTTTTTTAGATTACGGAATAACTTTTCCATGTCTTTGAAGTGTTCTACTTGGTTCCGATCCGATCTTCACTACGTCCATCATTCTCAGGCATGTTGCGGCCGCATTCTGAAGTCCGAAAGGTATTCATTTATACCGGTATAATCTGAAGGCCGTGACGACGGCTCTCTTATGTTGGGTCTTCTCATTCAAGCTTATCTGGTGATATTCAGATTGAAGGTTCAGTTATGATGGCGACTTCTCATATCAAGTAGGAAAATTATCGATCCGTGGGAGCAGATAGCGTGCTTATGGCATTAATCAACGCATAAATTAATTTTTCCTTCTGGTTTTGATACCGGAGCTCACTATGCGCTTTCGCAGTCTTTACGGCTGTCGTAGGGAGGCGAGGGGTTGAACCTAAGGAGAAATCGCAGAAATGCAAAATGATTATTCAGTTAAAACTAATTTTAAAGGAGCGATGACATGAATTTATGAGGAAACAAAAACAAAAATCCAAATTCAACCAAATGTGCAAGAAAACTATTATTACCGTTTCCATTTTCATATTTAACTGAATATGGATTATGTGCTGTAAATGATTTACTGGTAGAAATATAAATCATCTAGATGTAACACAACGGGAAGACTTGAGACTGAAGCTAACCAAATTGGAACTTAACATAAAATCTCTGTGCAGCAAACATCAAGCGTAAGGATCTTACTAAATTAAAATAATAAATTAATATTAAAAATATTTTTTTAAATTATTTCGCATTTGAATTTCAGTTTTCATCATATGTTTTAAAAGTTATTTACTGTGTTTCGTTAATAATTGCCTTTCTGAAACCTATCATTTAAGTTTCTTAAGTAAACAGTTCAATATTTTAATATTATAAATTATGTATATGTTACATAGGGGGGCATAAGAAATGCTTAGGTGGGACATGGGACAAAATAGGTTGGGAAACACTGGACTAACCCATACTATGTATCGCTGTTTGAATAAAGGTGTTATTCTCTCTCTCAGAATGTACTTTGGTTGAAGAGGGTCGCCATCGCCCGTCTTTACTAATAGATGTAGCAGTTCCACAGAAAAATTATCCAAACTTTTTCGCATCAGAGCGCAACCATGATTTTTATAACTTCCGGGTGGCTAATATTCATCCACTCTATGAAGAACCTTCTCAATTAGACTGGTCCGAAATCGAAAAGTCATCAGATTCGCAAAAATGTTGTAATTTGTTTTATACAACATTATACAAAATCCTGGACAAACACGTTTTCAAGAGTAAACAGAAATTTAATAGGAAACTATATCCTCCATAGTTTGACGCTGAAATTGTTGCTGAAAAAATGTAAGTTGTTTCAACATGAAACATAACAATGCCATCTTCAAAGTATAAAGATCTGTTCGTCGACTAATAAATTGTTATTAATTCTTTGTACATCTTTCTTAAAAAATACATTTCAAAACAAATAAATTACAAAAAACATACATAAAATTTTGGGCGAAAGAAGCACGGGCGGAGTTCATATTAAAATACGTTCTTCCACTCAAACCCATATTGTACCGTCATCATCTTCTACATCCGGAATCCATTTTGTTTTGCTTTGTATTTGTTAATTTATCCAATATTTGTAGGAAACTTCTGGCAGTTAATGTCAGCATGGCAGATATATACAAAATTTAACTAAAATATTTCAACTGTTGAGGATAACATAAACAACGACCCAAGTACATTTGGGAAATTTGTTAATCATAACAAGCAACAATCGCGAATACCAGAATACATGAAACACAGTGATGCAGTTCTTGATACACCAGCGGATATAGTTGAAGGTTTTGCTACACACTTCAAGGCTTCGTACCTGTTCAGTGATGATTGTGAAGACAACCTACAAATGCATCAGCATGCCCTGGGGAATTTCTCCATCGACGAGGACCAAGTGCTGCATAGTCTACGCCGGCTGAAACCTAAACTTACCATGGGTCCGGATAGTATCCCAGCATTCTTATTGAAAGACTGCGTAGCTTATTTTGTGCGACCTTTAACCCATTTATTTAACTTAATCCTTTCTAGTGGCGTCTTTCCAGAATTTCAAAAAGTTATTCGCATCTGCCATACCTTTAAAAAAGGTGACAGGTTTAATATTGAGAATTATAGGCATATCTCTAATTTCAGCAAAGTTTTCACTTGTATCCTCGCTGATCATATTTATTTTAAAGTGACTAATTTGCTTAATTGTAGATGACTGGCTAATTGGACCGGTGTTTTTACAAGGAAGACTTAGTGGCGGGGTGTATCGGAACTTTTTAGAACCATTGGCAACCAGAAATAAAATCTGGTTTATGCACGATAGTGCACTATTGTATTATAGTGCGGTTATTCATTTTGTGGTTTCTTTTCTATGGGGCTATCTAAAGTTAGTTTACACTACTCCAAAAACAAAATGGAAGACTTTCAAAATTGCTGGGTTTAACACAAAAAGAACGACACTGGTGTTTTTGAGAGTTCGGCACTCAACGAGGGGATAATTGGATTATTGGATCTTAGCTGGAGGTAATATTAGTGAAGTGAAGTTTTTATTTTCAGTCGCCTGACACGTGGTTCGGTCATCGCAGACCACTATCAAAGTTTAAACTTCTTTTTTAAACAATTTTGTATTTGGCCAAGCCAGTTGTTTGTCGCGGTGTCCCAAAATTGAGGAAAAAAAAAGAAAATTCGACCCGACAGGAAATGGTTCCAATGGTTCCGTTCTAGATATACAGACGTCAAAGATGAGTCATATTCTGGTAGGCTTTAGGCGTTTAAAATGTCGATGAAATCATGAAAATCATAGAATCATGTATTTCATTTCACAGAAACTTAGAAGATTAACTACAAAACCCTTAGAACTATTTATCTAAAGTTGGAACTTAGAAGAAGCTCGATGTTTGGATGCTAAACAAATTAACACAAAAGAAACTTTTGAACCGAATTAACGCCTTCTGAATCGTAACGAAAGAAGATCAATAATTGAAGTGGACGGTGATTGGTGATGAATAATATGCCATATTCGAGAATAATAGTCGAAAAATGGTGGTTCAATCGCGATGAGCCGGCCCAAACGATTAACAAGCTTGGAGCCAAGAAGACTTGGCTGAGTTTGTGGTTTGTGGTTAAACACTCAGTTTGAACATATATTGTCAACAACTAAATAATTGGCCGAAATTAAGAGTGTTTTGTTCTATCCATGCAATGCCCTTCACAACACTTCAAGAACTTTGAGAGCTTGGGAGGTTTTATCGTCATATAATCTATACCTACTACAAAGCAGTTGTTACCCTTTTAAGCATTTACCAAGTCAACATGAATTCATTAAGAGGAGATCAACAGAAACCAACCTAATAAACATTACTCAATTTATTTCTGACCATTTAGACCGTGGTAACCAAAATGATGTAGTATACACCGACATGAGTAAAGCGTTTGATCGGATATCCCATAGTATATTAATTTAATTACTCCAGAAATTTGTTGAATTTGATTATCGTTTTTCACGTGGTAAAACATTTTTAATATAAAGGGCTGTTTATAGAAAGGCACTTACTTACTTGGTTTTGGCTAGTTTAGATTTTTAAAATCGAAACTAGTCGGAATATATCGTAAATAATTGTGAAACCAACATCGTGGAGCAAATGGGGTTTGAGTGGAAGATCATAATTTATTGTGAACTCCGCCCGTGATTCTTTCGTACAAAATTTTATGTAGGTTTTTTGTAATTTGTTTCTTGTATGTATTTTTTTAGAAAGAATACCAAAGATGTAATAAATAAATAAATAAATAAATAAATAAATAAATAAATAAATAAAGTGCCTTTCTATAAACAACCTTTTATATTCCAGAAATGTAATATTGGCGGCAATATAGTAAGTTTACTTTCATCTTACTTATTCAATAGAGCTCAATTTGTCTCATATATGGGAAGAAAATCCAGCACATATATAGTGAACAGTTGAGGTCCATACGCCCCTTTTCTACAATTATGCTCTAGAAAACTATATTATCTCACGGGTAGACTGCATCAAAGATCTAGGTATTTATTTTGATAGCAAATTAACATTCAATGTGCACATTGAAAAAATATCTCTTAGCTGCTACAAAACCTTAGGGTTCATTATAAGAAACAGTCGTCAGTTTCGGTCAACAAAAACTGTAATTAATTTTTGATCTTATCTAAAATCACATATTGCGCTACTGTTTGGTCTCCAGGATACCTAAAATATATTAATATGTTAGAGAAAGTGCAAAAACGATGTCTCATATATCTATACTTTCTTAAGCATGGCACTTATCCTGACTTCAACTTGTCCTATCAGACAGTGTCAATATGTAACAAACATAAATTTATATCTATCATCGATTTGTATAGAATTGTAAATAATTTAAGTGATAATTCGAACATTCTAAGTCAAATCAAATTTAATGTGCTTAGACTTTCTGCGTGACACAAGTGAACATTTTCCAATAAAATGTCACGCACAAATCATAATTAATGAATAGTTCGTAATTATCATGAGGTTCAATATTGTGTTGATATATTTTGTACCAAATTGTTTTATCCTTGAGCATATATTGTAATGCCCATGTATTTCTCTGTAATAAGACACTACCTGTTGAGAAATAATTAAATAAATAAACTTTCATTTCACTACTTCCAGAGGGTTTCTTACATTGGTATAAGCTTTTATTATATTAGAGTAATTAGCATAATGAAAACATCCATTTAATTCGATGTAATCAATCACAAATTACCTTACTTGATTTTGATGGATAAAAATCATGGAAATGAATCTAAATATAGCATTCTCGCGTGAATAATTTTCGCCAAAAACTACCGTAATTGAATGACTTCCATCTAATCTAATTATAATTGCGCATTAAAGTGACAAATAGTAACAATGCCTGCGTAGGGTCCGTAAATATTGGGTTGTACTAAGTAATTTTTGTAATCGCTCATTTTCAGCCTTGCTTTATTTATATAATTGACCTGTGTTAGTGGTATACTATACACGATATCATTCCATATTAGTTACATTGACGTTTCTTTAGAAGCTTTAGAATGCGTAAATAAGCAACTCATTAAATGAGTTGATTATTTACGTATTATCTGCAATTTTCATATAAATTGACCGTTGAATTCTTGGTGTTCTTTTACTTATGGCGGCCAGTATAGTTGCATACAGAAAAGACAAAAACAAGGAAAACTGTCAAATAATAGTTGAACTAGCTAAACTCTGAAGATAAATCCAATATATTAATGGCTAAAAAAATATAGGGTCATTGATAACAACCGAGTGTGGTCTAAAAGGAGAACAAAAAGAAATCTACATAAATGAACAACTTACCTCACTCACATATATTTTATTCTTAAAATGTCGAAAAATAAAGAGAACTAATAACTACAAACACATATGGACAAGAGTTGGATACATTTACCTTCGAAAAACTGATACAAGCTCAAAAATGAAGATAAAAAATCGCAATGATTTAGAAAAAAATCAATAATCAAAATAGAAGTTATAAAGAATAATAAAACGAAAACCCAAACAAATAATATAAACAATGTATCCTATATACTTACATAATATAAGAAGCTTTAAAAAACAGACTACACTAGTTCGCACTAATACCAATATCACGCAAAAACCCAACAATTATTGTCATCACTGAAACATGGCTAAATCCAGAAAATGAACATCTATATTCCCTGGAAAATTATAATACATTAGAATACAACTCGAGACAAATACGAGGTGGTGGCGTAGCTATATTCATTGATAAAAAACAACATATAAAATTATAACAAACAAGACAATAAATAATGTACAAATATTAACAATACAAATCGATTTAGATAACACTCATATACAAACCACCATACATTTTTTATTTATTTATTTATTTACGGAAACTTTTTTTACAGAGAAAAAATACATTAATATGGTGTGAAAACGTATACAATAAATATTTATTACATATGAGATTATTTGTCCAAGGTGGTTAATGAATTAAAAAATAGCATCTAAGAAAAAGAAACGTTGAACAAATTCAATGCAGCACTGTGGATCAAAATTAACAGGGATTTAAGAAGGCTAGCATTCCACTATGGCTAAAGTGGTTATTATTCCTACCCAATTTATAAAAAATCAACTTGAGGAACTTACCCTGGACCGATTCAATGTGTTTAATTGCCGTCGTAGTATAAGGGGACCACACAGGGGGTGCATATTTAAGGTGAGGTCTTATTAATGCAGTGTACAAGGCTTTCACAGTAGTAACTTTAAAGTCCCGTGAAAATCGACTTACAAAACCTAGGACTTTCAATGCCTTGTTACACACAGTCGAAATATGTTTTGTGAAATTGAGCTTCGATGTAAACATAATTCCCAAGTCTTTAATTTCAGTTTTGTGGCTCAATTGATGATTGTCAATTAGATAATCAAAGTTACTACTAGACCCATGGCAAAATGATATCGAAAAACATTTATTTAAATTTAATTCAAGTTGATTTTCTTTACACCATAGAGAAATACTGTAGAGGTCATCTTGTAATGCTTTTTGGTCATTTATGGATAGTACTGAAAATCTTAAGATCATCAGCCTTGACCCAATGTCATTAATAAAAAGAATAAATAAAATTGGACCACGGTGTGAACCCTGCGGTATCAATACGTACACGCTGAGTTCTGTTGCTCAAGTAACTTCGAAACCACTCTATTATTCCTCTCCCAAAGCCCATTAATTCTAACTTATCTAACAAAATATTATGCTGTACTCTATCGAATGCCTTGGAGAAGTCGGTGTATATAGAGTCCACTTGAGAACCATCCTCCAATCCATCCGACAGAAATGATTGGTAGAGTAATAGGTTGGTTACCGTTGATCTGCCGTGTATAAATCCATGTTGTTCTTCGACAACTGTCTGGGCGCATGCCCATTTAAGTTGCTGGAAGATAAACTTATCTAATAATTTGGGCAGAACGGACTGGAAAGCGACACCTCTATAGTTCCTGATATTTTCTCTACACCCATTTTTAAAAATGGGTATTATATAGCTTCCAGCAGTGTGGAAATATACTTGAGTTTAGTGAGCAAGAGAACATTGTATCTATAGGCTTACTCAGCGTGTACAAGCACCTCTTTAAAAAGTATACAGGGATACCATCAGGTCCAGCACTACATGAATCTGGTAGGGACGATAAACCTTTAAAAACATCATTAAACAAGACATTGTACTAATGGTACATTTATGGAATAAGGCGTGTGATGAACACTTGTATTGCACAAAATATCAGTAGATTCACAAACCTTGATATCCATTATATTCGAGAAAACTAAATCCAAAAACACATTCCTAGCATTTGCAACTTCATTCACCTGCTGTAAGTTGTTAAAATGTTCGACATTACCTCAG
The DNA here is from genome assembly GCA_963969525.1 of Ontholestes murinus. Classification (NCBI taxonomy): domain Eukaryota; kingdom Metazoa; phylum Arthropoda; class Insecta; order Coleoptera; family Staphylinidae; genus Ontholestes; species Ontholestes murinus. Next base: position 31,899,347 of record OZ018397.1, read on the forward strand.
CGAGATAACTCACATTGTTCTCGTGTAGTATATTATCACTAGAGTTGGTCCAGATTGCATTTGGAAGATTATAATCCCCACATAATATAAAGTCATACGCTGGATATGCGTTGCAGATTATTTCAATTTCCTGTGCTTGGCCCTAATACTTGGAAATGTTGGATGCAGGTGGAATTATTAGCCAATTATAATTTTGTGTTAATCTTAACAAACAGCTTTTCAATGTTTTTCCCACATAATATATTGGTACTATTTAATTCATTACGAACAACAATTAGCACTCCGCCGCCTTTACTTTCTGTGCTGCTTTGAATCAACTCTATATATTTCAATTTTTTTTAGTCCTAGCCCCGTTACTATACCTAATAGTTAGGTCCTTCTTGTTTACGCCTTTACATAAATACAGAAACACAATTACAAAATGATGAACAAAATAAACAAATATAATTATACCCGATTTAATGCAAATGGCGAAAACTCCATTCTGGATAACGTTATCACAAATCAGCAACAAAGAATTGCAAATTTAAATAAAATAGAAGCAAGCACATCTGATCATATGGCATTATAAATACACGTACAAAAATAGAACAAAAAACAAAATATGAGAGATGTGAAAAGAACAAAATAAAGAACATCAGTGCAAGAACCAGCCAAGTCCACTTTTGGGCAAAAGTTAGTTGGGGGTTGATTGTTGCACAGTTTCAAATGCTCTATCATCCCATCCAAGAACCGGGTCTCTAAGTTGTGCACTACACATTACAGCAGTGATTAATAGATTAATAGATATTTCATACTGTGCAATAACAAGCCAAGTCCTGGACTTAACCTGATCTTGCACTCAAAAGTTGGTTTGCAAACGTTTGGCAGTGCGCTTATTCTGCAAACATTAATACTGTGCTTTTACAAGTTGTGTGTACCTAACTTTGTTAAAAAAACAATTACGGTTCCCACTATATCATCTAGTTCAGAAGAAAATGTATTTCAGTCTAGTGGCGATGAGTTTTTACCAGAAAATTATAAACACAACCTCAATACTGAAACTGAAGAAGATGATTTGTATGAGGAAGGTTTTGCGGAGTTTGGAACTAATGAGGATTCAGAGCATTCTGTACATTTGGAAGAAGCTGGCAACAAAACTGGCACAACCAGGTAAAAAGAGCCTCGTACGTAAGTCATCCTGGAAAAGAAACATTCGCAAGCAAAAGCGAACCAGTGGCGAAAGTTATATAAATACGGTTGGAAAATTAACACAAGAGAAAGTTCTTGGAGATAGCTGCAACTGTAAAATGCAGTGCTTTGATAATATTGGTGCGCTAGGCTGTGCTAAAATTTTCAGAGATTTTTATGCCATATCAACAAAAGATGCTTATTTGTAAAGCCTTCTTCATAGTAAACCTGTAGAACAAAAAAAGGCCTCGTTAGGGAGAAAAGCATAACAAACATTTTTCGTATACAGGGTGACTGACGAAAAACCTTATCTCGCTTATTTTTTATCCGATTTTAATAAATAAAACATCAAATTAAACCATTTTTAAAAGACTTTAATAGGATCTGAACTGTTATTTTTTCTCGCACCCAGTTTTTGACAAAATACGATCAACATTTTTTTTTTTAATTGCACTGTATATATATTTTTATTGATTCGCAAGGAGATTTTTTTTCTGAATATTAAATTGTAGACAAATTTATCCATACATCAAACTTAAGTCGAGAAATTGAGGATTAAATAAATAAATAAAAAGTCAAGTATCCATTGTAAACAATATACGGACCCTATTTTAAATGTCAAAAGTGACAGTGACAGCCATTGATACAATACTGCAACGATTTTTAATTATTTCATAATTAAAATGTTGCAATATTTCAAACACTGTACTAGAAATTTGTGCTTCTACAGAAATCGTTTTTCAGTTTTTGAAATCTTGCAACATTTTTATTATGAAATTATTAAAAATCATTGCAGTATTGTACCAATGACTGACACTGTCACTTTTGACATTTGGAATAGGCTCTGTATATTGTTTACTATGGGTATTTGATTTTTAATTTTTTTTTTAATCCTCAATTTCTCGACTTTGGTTTGATGAATGGATAAAATCGTTTACAAATTTAGATTCAGAAAAAAATCTCCTTGCGGATCAGTACAAAATATATATACAGTGCAATTTGAAAAAAAAAAGTTGATCGTCTTTTGTCAAAAACTGGATGCAAGAAAAAATATCAGTACAGTTCATATTAAAGTCTTTTAAAAATCATTTAATTTGATGTTTTATTTATTCAAATCGGATCAAAAAATAAGCAAGATACAGCACCAAAGGTTTTTCGTCAGTCACCATGTATTTATCATGTAAATAGTTTATTACAATTGTTTCTTGTTCTGTTTAATTAAGTTTAACAATAAATTGTAGGTTCGTCATAAAGGCACAACTCTGAAAGTTTTCAAGACAGCATTTTAGCTTTACAAGCAATTACCAAGAGTCAGCTTGATCGTTTGCAGCAACACATACACTTTAGACAGGAAACTCCTCCGGAAAACAAAAGAGGCAAACACAATAATAGACCAAACAAACTGCCTGAACATATTGAAGAAAGGATTCGCCAACACATTTTGAGTTTTCCAAAATATAGGTCACATTATAGCAGGAAGGATAATATGCACCATTATTACCTTCCCCACAATTAAATATTGCAAAAATGCATCAACTATATATTGAGAAACATGAACCAGAGCAGTATCAACTGCATCTTCAAAACAAACCATGCAATCCCGTGGTAAAATACGAGTACTTTAGAAAATTTGTCACTAAAAATTATAAGATATCCTTTGGAAACCCGAATTCCGACACCTGTCAAAAGTGTGATAAGTTGGAGAAAAAAATTAATGCTGCTGAGTCTGACGAAGAACTACGAACACTACAACGCGATAAAAATCTGCATGTAACAAAAGCAGATACATTTTATGCTGATATAAAAGATAAGACAGCATTATCAAAACGTGATCCCAATATTGAAGTTATATCTTTTGATTTTCAACAGAACTTGCCGTTACCAGTATCACCGAGTGGGGACGTGTTCTATAAAAGTCAGCTATGGATATACAATTTTTGTATTCATGTTGGGAATATAGGGTAAAGCTTTTTTTATGTTTATGACGAAACGTTACGAGGCAAAGGACGAAATGAGGTAGCAAGTATCTTACTGCATTTTATTATTAACACGCACTGGCATCAAATATCATTGATTTGTACATTTTCTCTGACAACTGCTACTCGCAGAATACAATCTATGCCCTCACTCAGTTTTTCTAAACTCTAGTTGAAAGTAAAAGATTACAAATGATACAGCACAGGTACCTGCCCTGCAACCGCAGCTTTGGGCACATTGAAATCCAAAAAAGAAAATATGATAAAATTTATCTTCCTCGGGATTATGTTAATATTATCAAGACATCCAGCAAAAAGTTTCATGTAGTTCAAACCACGCAAGATATGTTTTACAACTTCTACGAATACTTCAAAAAGTTCTTTGTTAAAAATCCTTCAAGAAAAAATACTGAGTTTACGATATCGAAATACATCATCATCAATAAACAGCAATATGCATTTCAAAAACTAACAGGCTACTATTGAATTTATTAATGACATAAAAAGGAAATTAGACAAAAAGAGCATTTGATACCATCTCCAAAGAAAAGCTAATTTAAAAAAAGGGGATAAAAAACAAAGTACTAAACTTACTAAAAAAATACATACTAAAAAGAAAACAAATTACACGAATTAACGGCACAAACAGTAAGATCATATTGAAATACATAAGTATAAAAATTCACGAAAGTAAACGAAACCAAAACAATTGCATAATTAGGATTGAACATACCAAACAATTTAAAACAGAACACACATATTCAAAAAATTATAAAAATAACTGTAAAACAATAGCTACAATAAAAAATCAACACATATTTAACAAACTGTACAAGAAAACAGCTCTACATTTGTTGCGAAAAACACATACCTAATATCAATTTGGGGATATACAACCCAGAAAAACCTACAACGTCTGCAAATACAACAAAGCAAAGTACTAAAAATACTATACAAACTAAATAAAAAACACCAACTGAAGAAGTATACAAGCAAATAAATGAATTAAATATAAAAAAACCTAATCACATTAAATAACGTATTACTCACATACAAAATAAAACACAAATACATAAATACAAACATAAAATTAATTCTAAGCATAGAAATACACAACCATGAAACAAGAAGAAAATCCATGCTAAGAACTGAGATATACAGGACAGAAAAATATTGACAAAATTTTACGACAACAGCAATAAATCAATACAATGCACTACTAGCATATATAAAAAATTAAACTTAATACACAAAACGACACAAGATTAGACAAAACAAACAAAATATAAGAAAAATGAACCAGCTCAAAGCACATCGAAAGCTGAATTGCATTAGAAAAAATAATGTCAATTTGGTGGAATTATAAAGGTAGTTTATATTTTGAGCTGCTTCCAAGGAATCAAACGATCTATTCAGATGTCTACTACCAAATACTCACAAAACTAGACGAAGCAATGAACGAAAAACGACCAGAATTGGTAAATCGCAAAGGAGTACTATTCCACCAAGACCTCACACATCTTTGGCCACTCGCCCATATAGCCCTGATTTGGCACCATCGGATTACCATTTATGCAGTTTGCACCATTTTTTAAATTGTAAAACTTTTACAAATCACGAAGTCCTTAAATCTCACTTTGTGCTGAAAAAAACTAAAAATCATTAAGTTATAAGATTGATGGGATTTCTTTGTATAAAGAAAAGAGTTTTATTTCATGCAACAAAACCGAAATTACTTAGTTACCAAGCCAACACTTCAATTCGTTTCCAAAAATAGGTAACCTTTTCTTTGTTTTAGCGCTCCTATTTAATTAAACACGTGTTGATTAGATTTTACAGACCGCACGTCCGTTATATTCATTGTGTTCAATGAAATTCTATAAACCTTCATTCGCTACGAAATTAATTACATTATATAACGAATTGTTCGTTTCACACGAGCAAGCAATTTGCTGATTGCGTATTGTCGATATTTAATTCAATTACGGTTTACTGGAAATGTCGGCTCTGTTATTTTTTTAACTAATTGTTTGTATAAGGGACCTATTTAATGAAGTCATTTATTCGTGTTGACATCGATGTGTTGTTATTGCGTTCCGTGCATACTGGAAGTAGTTCCCTTGTCAACATTTTGTTTATATTCACCACCACCCACTGTCTTTGTTTGCCTGTCCGAATCGATATTGAAATGGGTTCACTAGATATTAATTTTATTAAAGTGCGCAATAAAAAATTACGTGCTATATAATACGTTTATCGAGTAAATATGTATAAATGAATGGCCTAAGTAGATTTAATGAGTTTGCGTGAGCGGCAATATTTTTGCAACGTTTACTACTATTGCAGTTTAGTGTGTAATAGTAGTAAAGAAATGTTGTTAATTACTAATTAAATGTTTATTTCATCATTGCATTATTGAAGTAATTGAACTCAATTAGAGTTCATATAAAATTCAACGGCTATAATGTTGAAATTTTTATCGATACTCTTAACCCTTTGCACTCGTATGTCGCCGTAGGAGCGGCAAGATGCGTTTTACCGTTGCACTCGTATGTCGCCGTATAGGCGGCATACTTATGTCTTATCATTAAGCGGGTTGGCCGGTCTGTCATCCCCTATGCTTATTTCTAATATTTCTAAATTGCTTTCTTAAACCTTTGTTGAGGACATGTTTATGTAAAAATAAAAGATAACATGATATTTATTTTATACTCATACATGCCATCGTAGCTGTTTATTTTATATCTGCTGATGTATATATTACAACCACTTCAGTTCACAAATGCACCATTTTTGCGTTTTGAATATTACTCAGTTTTATAACTAACACGATTGGGTTAAGTTCGGTGTATTTTTTCTTTATATTTCGAAAAAAAAAGATTTGAAATGTCCAAGAAATTTTTACAAGATGAAATTGAAAATGAGTTGCAAAGTAGTGACGATGAATTTTATATTGACGCGCCTGACAACGATAGATTGTATAGTGATAATATTAGTGAAGAAAGTGACTCTAGTAGTGGTAGTGATATTATAGTTGCTAAAAGACAGAGAATCATACCTTTACCATCAAGTTCAAGCAGCAGTGAAGACGACGAGAATATAAGACAACCTGGTAATTTTGGTCCATGGCAGGACGTTACATTCCACGATCAGGTACCAGACAGGATTCTATTTACTTCTGGGGATAAAATGGTAGGACCACAAATACCAGATACTTGTACAAAACCCATAGATTTTTTCAAGCTCTTTTTTACCGATTAGCTAATAATAAAAATAGTGGAACAAACAAGTAACTACCCTAGACATAAAATTGCACAGAAGAGGTTGTCAAAACGTTCTACATGGCATACGTGGGTAGATGCTACAGTAGAAGAGTTTACCGCATTTATTGGTGTTGTCCTAAATATGGGTATGATAACCGTATCTAATGTCCAAGAGTATTGGTCACAACAGTTAACGCCAAAATACCTTTTTTTAGTAGCATATTTAGAAGAGAACGATTTTTACAAATTTTTTGGATGCTAGACTTACATGAAAACGACCCAAATGACCAAAATCTTAGGGCTCGAACTCAGAAAGTCAGTCACTATTTAGATTATTTGGACAAACAATTCAAAGAACATTTTGTTCCATCAAGAGAGGTATCGGTAGACGAATCTGTTGTTGGATTTAAGGGTAAAATTAGCTTCTTAACTTACAACCCTAACAAGCCTACGAAATGGGGGATAAGAATTTATGTAATGGCGGATGCTAACACCGGGTATGTGTATTCAATTTTGCCGTACTACGGAAGCTTGACTTCGGAAGATTTAGTGAGACCTGATTTACCTGTAAGTACAAGGATAGTGTTACATCTTTGTACTTATTAGACGATAACCCAGGATGCAAAGGATATCATTTTTACACCGATAGATACTATACTAGCTTGCCACTTGCACAAGAGTTGTTAAAACTAAATGTTTATCTGACAGGCACTATTCAAATCAACCGCAAATATATACCTTATTCTATCAAAAAACCAACATTTGCCGAAGATAATACATTCGCATGCAGATCTGGTAATTTGATGTTATTGGCATGGAAAGATAAAAGGGTCGTCACCGCACTTACTTCGTGGGATACCTCAGGAACACAGCCCATCAGCAGAAGAGTACGTGGAGGTAACTTACAAGTTGTAAATAAGCCAAATGTAGTGGTCAATTACAATAAATTTATGGGAGGTGTCGACCGCGCAGACTCTTATTCAGCGTCATACTGTTTCCTGAGGAAATCTTTGAAATGGTGACGAAATTTATTTTTCTGGGGACTCGAAATGTCTAGTGTCAATGCATATTTATTATATAAAATTTCACAACGGGGCCAGAACAACAAACCAATGACCCATCTAAAGTTTGTTCGGGAATTGGTTGACGAAATGACAAAAAACTTTCGGCAGGGATCCAAAACTTTTGGCAGACCATCATCTGCAGATACAGAAGAGCGGCTTAATGGTAAATTGCATATTTTACGCCAAAATGATGGGAAGAAAAAAAACTGTGCGGTATGTTCTAACCGTAAAGTACAAGGCGGCAGGCGGGAAACTAAGTATATTTGTGACACTTGCACCCGTAAGCCTGGACTACATATTGGTGATTGTTTCGAACGGTACCATACACTAAAACATTACAAAACGTAATTTATATTGTGTATAAATTTATATAGTGATAATGGTAGTGATAGTGGTAAGGTTAGGTTTGATTTGTGTTTCTCTATCCTTAAAATTTATTATTTTTGTAAGCCATTATTTTTTATTTAATGTTTTTTAGGTTTTTTAGTTAATTATTTTTCATATTATAATTGTAATAAATTATTGTGCTTAATTTGAATAAAGTGTATTTACTAAGCAATATCAACGCATTTAAAATAAATCCCAAAGAAAAAAAATTCCGAGTAGACAGATAAGTAGATAAAATAATAGTCCGAGTACAGTGTACTCGCAAAAGGACATATCTACGAGTGCAAAGGGTAAAAATAGTGATAATTTATGTTTTTTTTATAGTATTTTGGCTGTATTATACCCCGAATGAAACAAAAAAAACTAATCCAAATTAACCTGCAATTCGTATCCAACTTTATAAAAAATCGCAATTTTCCGAGGATACTACATTTATAAATTATTGGTCTGGAAAGATAAAAGGGTCGTCACTGCAGTTAGTAGTTGGGATGTTTCGGGTACTCAGCCAATAAACAGAAAAATACTTGGAGGAAATTTGCAGGAAGTGAACAAACCCACGGTTGTTATTAACTACAACAAATATAAGGAGGGTGCTGATACAGCTGACTTGTACTCTGCATCATATTGCTTTTTGCGAAAATCGTTCAAATGGTCGCGGAAGTCATGCATTTGCGTTGCATATTTGTTATACAAAATCGTCCAACGTCGACAAAAAAGCCCCCATGACGTACCTAAAATTTGTCGGGCAATTGGTTGATGAACTCATAGGAAATTATAGACAATCCTCCAAACTGAACGGTTAAATAGCAAATTGCACGTCTTACACAAGTTATATGTACAGTACCTGTACTCAAAAGCTTGGACTACATCCGGGGTCTCTTTTGAGCATTATCGCACTGCAAAATTATAAAATGTAGTTGTTTCTTTATGTTGTGCTTTTTTTGTTTCTTGTTTTTATTGTCTTTTAGTTAGTTTACTACAGTTTCTTACTTCTTACTAGTTATAGAAAACATAAATTCTTTGGTTAACCTGTTATGATATAACTAAAAAATTTCTGTTCAGAATATTGCTATGGTGGAGGTGCCGGCATTACGTTCCGCCCCTAAATATTGTTTATATAATTATATTTCCTAGATTTTCAATGTGGGGTAGTGTACTATAGTTAAGTATGCTTAGTAGTTTCAATAAATTATTTTTACACGTTTAAAAATAAAATATCATGTCAACAGACCCCATCCTAGGTCAAGGGGTGTATTCAGGGGTTATATTTTAAAATTTCTTATTTAAGGATGGTGAACCTTCTAGGTAAATTTAAAAACATTTTCACCAAAAAAATTCATCTTGATCGAACGTGAAAAAAAATTCCGAGTTACTGGCTAACTGTCTAAAGAATAATTACGAGTGCAAAGGGTTAATACTTTCAAACGATAGAAAATTGAATTAAGTACAATTGTTCGAAACTTAATTAATAATGAGACATGTAAAATGTGTGTATAAAGATGCTAAAGACAAAATACATCAATGAGAAATATAACATACTTTCTACTGATTACAAAGTTCTGACTTTTTGAGTTTTTATTCTGGAATTCTGGAATCATATTTTTAGACGTTTAAGTAAAGGGTGGTCCAGTTGGACTGCGAATTTTATTGTTAATAGTGTAAAGTATAGACTTGGCAATTATGTATGAAATATGTAGCCGTCCAAATGTCCTCCGCGACTCTGCTGACATGATACCATTCTTTTAGCGAAATATTCCGTAACATTTTCCAATTAATGCGGTTTGATTTCAGCAATTAAATGTCCTATGCCTTCCTTTAGTTCTGGAATCGTAGGAGGATTGTTGACATAGACCCTTCCCTTCAAATAGTCCCAGAGGAAAATATAGTGGGATTAGATCGCAAGACCTCGCTGACCAATTGATATCGTTGATTTCGTTTTAAGTTAAATGGCTTTTTCTCCATCTTGTTGAAACCACATGTCATTTAAGTTCAACTTATCATAGAAGAAAAAGTGGTTCAGCATTCCCCGGTAGCGTACATCGTTGACTGTAGCAGAGCTATGGGCTTCGTCCTCAAAAAAAGTACGGGCCAATGCTTCCTTCAGACCACAGTGCATTTTTCTGGAAGCATTTTCTTGAATCGCATGCGGATTTTTTTCTTTTGATGCATTTATCGATTCATAGATATTTACGATAATATGATACACCTCTTCTTAGCTTCTGAGTATATGAACCAGACTACCGATAGTATTTAGTCTAGTCCATTGTCTTTCTGAGCCACGTCATCGTTTTTCTTCCTATTTCTCGTTTTCCTTCAATCTTGCCTTCTATGATTATTTGGAGGATATAATATTTCTGATTACGCATGATATGTCCCAAATATGCTACTTTTCTTCTAATTATTGTAGTCAAAAGTTCACAATCCCTACCTACTCGTCGTAGAACTTTTTCGTTTGTAGCTTGTGCTGTCCAAGAGATCTTCAGTACCCTACGGTAAAGCCACATTTTAAACTCTTCTCTTTTATTCATTGATGTTGGTTTAAGCGTCTAATCCGTAGAGGAGTACCTACATTTAGTAAGCCGTATCTTAAGATTGAAATCGAATTCAGTGCCGTTAAAAACTTTTTTTAAATTTTATGAGCATTTCAATTCTGCATTTAATTTCAGTATCTGTGAGCCACGTTCCAAGGTATTTCAATTTTTACACTTTTTCAGTTGATAAGTCGTTGAAAGCTAATACAGCGTACCTTCCAATATTCTGATCTCGGGAAATAATCATTAATTTTGTTTTTGTAATATTCATGTTCAGACCCATGCGTTTACTGTGATTCCCTCCTCTGTTGACCAGTTCTTGGAGATCTTCTATGCATATCGTATGCTGTTTATTCATATGCCATTGATTTTAATGCCTTTATAAGGTCTGTGAGTGAAATAGGAGGGACAAGGTAGTGTACCTTGCATGCCTTTCTGATTAGTTCCCGACCTTTTAAGTATTTCGATGAGTTTATGAGGTTGCACTCTATCAAACGCCTTCATAGTCCACAAAGTATAGACATACATGTTTCCTTTGGCCATGGCAGTTTTGTTAAAGAACTAAAGCTTCTCTTGTGCTCAGTCCTTGTCTAAAGCTAAACTGTGTATCGCTGATTTCTCATTTCTTATGACTCATGAGGCTTATAAGTCTATGTTTCTCGCATTTTTGGCATTTATTATAATAGGCAAGGGAAAGAAGGTTGATGACAGCCATTGAGTAGATGTGATGACCAGTATCATATATTTTGTTGAATATTTTTTCATCGAGTAGTTTAAGTATTTCCGATGTAATTTCATCTGGGCCTGTACTCTTGTTGTTTCTTGCAGTATTTATTTCTTTCAATTTCCAACTTCTGCTATTTCTTTTAGTTTTTTATGCAAATTGTAGTCATCATTGTTTGATTTCTCTAAATTCGCGAGCGAGCGCTATTCTAATCTTAGTTCGAATTCGTTTTTGTGTGCCTTTATAGTTGGTTCTTAATTCTGCGCTTTTTTCCATTAATAGGAGAATTTCGTCCTTCGTCCATGTTTGTTTTCTGTCTTTCTTTAAAGATCTTTCTTATTCTTTGTGGTGCTTATCAGAATATCCCTCAATTTATCATCCCATGGGCAGGTCATGTCTTCTTCTTGTATGTTTCTTGGTATATTTTTCTCAGCTGCAATGCTGAAAATCCTGATGATTGCTAGTAGGAGTGAGTGATCAGACGGAACGTATGTACCAGAGTAGGTACATACCTTTGTAATAGATAATCCAAATCTTGTGTTGGTCATTACAAAGTCTATTTGATTCCAGACTATATTGTTCGACTTGTCAGTAGTCGTTTTCCTCGTATTTAATCGTCGACGCGGTAATCGAAACCATGTCTTCTTGTAAAAGTCGGTCTCCTCTTCCATTTCTGACTCGCAGTTCATAGGGTCCGACTAGGTCTTCAATTCTTTCGTTTCCTAACTTCGACTTAAAATTCGTCATGATTACATTGATATCTTGTATTTTAAGTCGCAGTAAAACTGTTCCATTTGCTCACCTGTTGCATCAGTTGTTGGGGCATATAATATTTAGGTTGATGGGAATGGTGTTAATTCTTAGTAAGGCCATTCTGTCAGAATACGGAACAAAGTTAGTTACGTTTTTTTTACAAGATGTTCACATATTTTCAATACCGGCGACAATTTTTGTGATCCATTTAAATGGAAATGGTCCTCGTCGCTCTATATAATTTCTTGTAAAAATCAGCATCCACTTATTTGTTTTGCTAAAGCCAGTTCATAAATGTACAGTATTTCTGTTGGTCCGATGGACTACGCCTTTAATTGCAGGTCTTTCTTTAAATTCATTCAGTATGGCCATCTGAAAGATTCAATTGCTGTGAACGGTGACGTGGTTGGTTCTTTTTGCATACTATCTCATATATGAGGAATAATTTCATCTGAACGACCTCTGCTTTGATAAATAAGTCTTGGTATATCTGAGTGGAAGAACATGGTAATCCAGTAATCTCCGCCCGTGATTCTTTCTCTCTAAATTTGTGCACGTATTTCATTAATTTGTGTATTTTGTTGTAAAAGTATTCAATCTGTATCACCCTTTCATCGTCATCTAATTAGCTTGTCTTATTATTATTTAACATTTCATTTTACCTTAAACTTTAAAGGGCATGAAAAAAATAAATACAAAATTGCTAATTTGTAAGTTAAAGATTACTGCATGGAAGACCCCATGTGCAGTTATGTTAGAAAATTGAAGTGGTGCAGCTAAATGCTCGGTAAAGGAAAGAACCTTTAAATATTTTGAGTCTTATGACAATTGGCAATTCAGTTACCAATGAAAACATTCAGGAATTGAGACAACGTTTGACTCTTGTTATTTTGATGAATTTTTGATGTACATTTTGGCAAAAATTTTATACAAAATATTTAAGATAAAGTTTTTCATATAGTTTATAATGCTCCATATTAAATTATTATAGCTTAATGTAATAAATATTAAATAAAAAATTATCAAAACATCTCTAATTCTAAAGTATATAGTACAAAACACACAAAGGAAATCATCCCTTAAAATTGTTTCTGTGATAAATTTTCTATTTGCTACTGTTAGCTGTTGCATGGCTAGTATCTGTAATAACGATTTACGACTAGAGAGAGGCGGACAGGAAATAATGCTAAAAAAGTTTTTCTGTAGGTTTCATCACTGTAAAAGAACTGTAAACAAAACTTGATGTGGTGAAGATTTTTCTTTATTTAATTTGAAATTTGAAAACATACGAATAGTTTAGCCATTAATTCCCTTATTCAACTTCTTAGAATTCTGCACTACGTATTTATGTGCCGATTATATTTTTTTTTAATTTCTTTTAAATCAGAACACATAATATATGACATGAGCTAGTAATACAAATTCGCCAGATGTATCCAAACTGTTGGAGCACTTTTTCCGAAATTTCAAACCGCGGAGCTCTTTTTGAAGTACTGCCACAGGTGGAAGCAAGCATCTTGTAGAAATACGGACTGGAAAAATGAATTTGAATGGTCATTCTGTATATCCTGATAAACGCAAAAGCATTTTGTATGTGACCAGAGTGAAGACTCTTTGGTGCACTTCTGCTAGCAGAATAGACCTTCTGGTATTGTTGAAGATGATTTAATTATTTTCCTGATGATTGTGCATATGTTAAAGTGCCACAATGCACGGCAGGCAGGGTGTATCTCCTGAAATTTAAATCATCTCACCGTAGGTTCTTCTTTTCCCTTCAGGAAAGAAGAACTGATAAAGATGAGGATAACTGCAAACGCATTAATGAATACCTTAATAATCCAGCCGGAAGTTTGTCTTTTTCAAACGAAGGTGATAAAGATTTATAGTCATTGCTGAACATGTCACAGTCCCAATTGATGCGAATTGTCTTAGTTTATTGGGTACAATAAGTCGTCCATCTAATAGTGGTAGTGCTAACACAACCAATGCCGCCCCAGTTATAAGACACCGTACTACAACAGTATTAACTACTCCGACATCAATCATTAATTCATCGACACCAGCTGGATTTTCAACACCTCAATCTGCACCTATATCAGCTGTAGCCCCTAATAAAATCATCTGATGTCTCGTCTATTCAATTTTTTTGATTTGCAAAATTACTTCCAAGCTACTTTACCAGCAAATACTTCAGCTAGTAGCAATCAATCAGTCGACTTATCTACTACACTTACTGGTGATGTTGAATTAAATTATGAGCAAAACGGAAATAATTGAACAATTGCATGGCCATCTACCAGCAGTTGATGGAATCGCTTAGGAGCAATTACGTTCAACTCTGCAGTCACCACAGTTTCAGAAAAGCAGTATCATAATTTTCGAGTGCATTGGAATCTGGACAATTGAGTCATGTGGTTCCCCAATTTGTCTTCAATCCTTATTCTGTAGCTGTCGCTAATCAGGGAATTATTCAGGAGTTTGTTAAGGCTGTGGAGAAAACCAAGGAGGTATTGGAACTGCAAAAGGTGGAAATATAAACAATGATAAGGCAAAGAAAGATGATAAAGAATGCGTGCAACTTGATTAGCATGTTCTAGATCATCAGTTACTCACAATGCTTAAATGTATATGAATCATTTGTAATTAACTAGTTTTGATTGAGCTGAAGTAATTAACCAAAAATTGTATGCGTTTAGGGTCATGTTTCATTTTTTGTCAAAGATAAGATAATCAATCCTAAGAAGTCTTCAGTATTATTATTTGGCTAACCAATTATTTAACCAAAATTTATTTCTTCTGTTTGTATTCGCTTTCCAATTTAGGATTAATTATTAATACAAACGTACGCTTTAATATACTTACCATTAAAAAATATTAACTTGACAACCAAACATTAAAAAACACAGGCAAAATCGCCAAGAAATGAAGAATGGCAGTGGGAATTAACAGCTTCGATAAACAGTTTCAAGTAATGCTATTTTTTTCAATCTGTTTCCAGCATGAATAGTTTTAAATAGAATCTTGGTTTCTGATTAATATTATTTTATGCTTCCTTTGGCGAATCATCCAACAAAATAACATTTTCTTGAAGAAAAATCATCAAATAGCTTTTAAATTGTCCAAAAAATTGTCACAAATTTTAATTAATTCTAAAGATGACCTGAATTTTATAAAGAAATCAAGTGTATACGAGGTAATAAGCTCAGAATGGAATATATGTTACGTGAGCAAAAGAAGCAGTTTGTAAAAAAATATTTTCAGAATACTTTCATGCATTTAGTTTATAACAGAATTCTATGTCGTTTGTAAGCTATAATATAGACTTTAACAAAATCAAAATTTAACACAACTGTTGATCTAAAAACCGAAATGGAATAACGTTTACGTAGGCCAAACAAGAAGTTTTTGAGAAAGGATATTCAGAACCCTTTCGTGTATTTAAATTGCAACAGAATTAATTCTCTTTTTGGTTGGAAGTACTGCCACAGATAGAGACAAGCATCTTGTAGAAATGCGGACTGGAACAATGAATGTTATATGTTTACCAAAGTAAAAATTCTTTGATGCACTTCTATTGCAGATTTACTCGAGTCCATCGAAGTATTTAAAGTTAATCATAATCCGGACATTCCGCTTATTAACGACCAGGCCGATCTTATATCCTCCCCCCTGTTTAATGTTTTAAAAACGGTATAAATTTGTGTGTTAAATGTAATTTAAAATACTATTGTTTGATAATGACAAGCTGAAGTTGTCGAAACTATAGTTACAAGTGTAAATAAAAAGTGATACCAACAAAGTTAATTGTTTATTTATTTTGAATTTATCAAAATGTATCACGAAGTGAAAGCCTCCACAATTACTTATTGAATTATTATTAGTTTGCAAGACATATTTTACAATTTAATGTTCTTTTCCAGATATTTACAACCCCGAAGTAAAAAACAACTGTCCCAAATTAATAAATAAATTTTCTTGAGCCAAGAGATGATCCCCTCGTTAATCTCCTTAATGAACAAACCGATCTAAACTCATCTCTACTCTTCAGACGTCTACGATAGACATTAGACCTAAATCTAAAATCCCTAGCTTCTACCCTTTCATTTCTAACCTACAGATATAAAATCAAGTCTTCGTTAGTTTATTGTCACATGATAATTACCTTATTAAGTCGAACCTTAAATCGTGAATTTTTGTTTGTGTAAGATTATGTAAATTATTTTAGTAAAAAATATAGTTTCATTTATTTATTTTATAAAGAAACCATTGAGGTGACATTATTGTCTAAAGCGTTACGTTGATTTCCCTAAATAAATGGATAACCACTGACAATTACAAAGAACTATCTTCAATAATATGAAAACATTGAATTATTGATTCCTTGTCAACAACAGCCATGGACTGGTTTCGATCTATTTTGGATCTCTTTAGCATAACAGGGTAAAAGGGAAAGGAAGTTTTACTACAATAATCCCAAGTGTCCGCAAATATAGTTTAACCATTTCGGCGACATTTATTGTTGCACCACACTGATGAGTTCCAAAATAGATCGAAACCGATCTGTGACTATTGTTGACAGGGAGGCAATAATTAAATATTTTCACATTTACATGTATATTTTACTAGATATTACTACGGCTTTTACCATCCTTATAATCTATGATAATGGTTTTCTTTTATTATTTTACCAACACTTTTTCCTAGTATTCAAGTTGATAAATCGATTGCATTTGTCAGTAAAGTAATTAACATCATTTAATCTATTTTGAAATTTTAATAAACTTCTTTAAAACAAATTACCAAGAATGTGAGATCATAAAACATGTATGCATTGTATTAATATTGTTGCCATATTTGATCGATTGTAGTTTTATTATTTAAGTCAACTGTTCAACGATTCATTAAAATTAAAAATAATGATTTTTTAGTATTATTGATACTCTCATACTAAACAAATTATTGTTATTATCAATTAATATGATGAATGAAATTCTCCCGTTGTGAAACATTTTTATGTTAATTAGAAGGTTAATTAAATATTTGGTAAAATAGTGAAACAAAACCAAGTGTTCAATTAACCTTCTAATTATGAATTATTAATTCAAGCCTTTTCAAATGCGATAAAAATTATTATAAATAATTATTGCGTATAAGAATATTAGAATAAATATAAATAAATATTCTAATATTTTTAATTAGGATTTTATTAGGATGTTAAATAATATAAGTAATACCTTAATACGTATATAAAAAGATCCTTAAATTTAAAAGTGAAACAGAATAAATTGTGGTGCACAAAAATTACGAGAAAGTAACTTGCATTTTTCACGAAAACAAGTTTACTTAAAAACTTATGTGGACCAAAAAACTAGTTTGGCGGTTTGATTAAGTTTCTACTACAGTGAAAACGCATTTTAGTTCATGTGATACAAAATGACATGAAATTGCGAATTGGGTGTTGAAAATGTACAATTTATTATCGAATGAAAAAAGGAAAGATATGATAACTTATCTATTCGTAATAAATAAAATATTTATCAAATAGTGAAATCCTCTAAAATCAAGTATTTTATCCGTAATATTTTTATCAATGAAACCCGGGCCAATAGTGAAGGGGTTTTCTAAGATCGATCTGTCATCTATCAGGACCTTCTCCCCTTCGTTCGAGAGTATGATTCGATTTGGCAAAAACCAATTGAAGTTTATATGATTATCTGGAGACCCAAGATTCATGCGGGTAATAATGATACGGAATATAATATCAAGTTTTTCAAAAAAAAATTCGTATATTTTCAATTTATAAATCCAGCCTTATATAATAATATTTCCTTATCGTTAATGTGCCGAGGAAATATGGAGCTAATGGTTGTTACATTTCTTAATTATTGTGGAAGGGCATTAACTCTAAAATCATAACTTTTGATTAAGTTTGGCGAGGGATAATTTAAACCTTTTAACTACTGTCACTTGTCGGCTTTCAAAGTTTATACGGCGGATGGCGGTAATATTGTTATAGCGCCATTTTAATTATGTCAGGGGTAATTTTAATATTAGGGGAAATTGTACAAATACAATATTTTACATATTATTACTTGAAAATTATAGTTTAAAAAAATTTCATTTATTTATATATTTTAATGAATGGGGATAGAATTTGCGAAGATCTATTATTTTGCTTGTGAAAGAATACAATATAAAACTGTATTGTATTGTTGATCTAGTTTGGTGCTATTGTTCGCTTTCATGGAAGTAATGTATCCTAGAATTATTTGTAAATTTATTGATGAATACTTTGGAAGATTTTTCTATCAGGAACATTATGACCAAGAAATCGTTGAATGTACAACCTATAATAGCTTCTAATGGATTATCATGAGCAAGTCTATTAATGAAATGCATGTCAGTTATCTTGGCCTTCGTAAACTGATTCGTGATTATGACTTTACTAAGAAAAGTTAAACTATTAAACACATAAAATGAACGTCAAACAGCGTCTGTCTAAACGAAACATCAGAGGACAAAATATTCTTAGAATAGCCCGGGCAACAACGTCATTAAATTTTGCTGTATGTTTAATAAACACTCTACATAATGCCTCATATCATATTAATATTTCATTAAAGTAATCTGCAATTCAGATTGATTTATACGCAGGAAATCGAATCAATTACCGTATTTTTACTTTGTATGTGTATGTATAATTAACCTTTATATATATATATATATATATATATATATATATATATATATATATTCTTAGATTGTTCAATGTGTTTTTTTTTCATAAAATATCTGTATAGGATTAATTATGTTAATTTATTAATAATTAAATGTAATAATTTCACCCACCAAGTCAATATAATATGTATATTTATTATAATTTAATCATTTATGAAAACAAAACCAAACTGTCTATTGAAACTTAAGCCATTTTATATCATAGATACGTGTGCATGCTCTTACTTTTAAAACTCTCCTCTATCGCTCGAAAACGCAAACAATAAAAATGGATCATCCATTCAACTCTCGAGTCCGTATTGATTGACCCTCGCGTTGCCGTAATTTAAAATTTTGGAAGTAGAGGTTTCCCTTCGTCGCGGAATGAATGAAAATTCGCCTGGAATTTCGTAATTCATGCGAGTTCGGAATTAATTTTAGAACGAGGGGGAGACAGACCGCACGAGTTCCCTATTCTCGATTAATTTTCATTTTTATTGTCGCGGCCCAATTTTCGTTATAACACCTCCCCAAAAGTTTAATATTCAAAAGTAATTAACGCTTTCTATACACACCGGATATAATTGGAAACATTTATACGCGAAGAAGCTATGATTAGACGAGTGAAAGCGTACACTTGATTATTTCATACATTATTTGTATCAAAAAAAAATCTATTGCTATCGTTCCTAGTAAGTGAAGTGAAATGAATAATCTATTTGTTTAGATGCCGTGAATATGTTTTATTAGTTTTAATTTATGGGATTACATATAAATGAGCTTAAAAATCAATTAATCTTTTTTTAAAAATTTTACTATCATTGTTTGCCAGAGAAAATCATCAATAATAAGCAATAATCGATTATTCATAGTTACAAATAAATGCACTGGCTTATGTGTACAAAATAAACGATTTATAAATAGTAATGTTAATAGGGAAATCCAATATACTTAATAGTAAAATCATATTTCATCAATTTGCTTTTCAAATACTTTATTTAACTTTCCTAAAATTGTTTGGCCAGATTAAAAATATTCTTCACGTTAAGAAGAATATTTTTCACCTAATTAATTTAATATAATCACTGCTTATTATTGAAAGGTTAAATAGGTTTTCATCGAAGTGCCTCATTAATTAGTTTAAAATAAGTTCGTAGCAAAATGAAAACATCCTTCACCTTTTCAAATCAACTAAAAATTAAAATACTGAATAATTGATATACATGACTATTATTATCAACTCTTTCATATATATGTGCACATAACCAATATTACTAAGTTTAGTATTGCATTTTCTGCATTGTAAATATAGGATTAGTTAGAGAATTAAATATTTTATATTTTAATACAATCATGATGCAATTGCACTTTGTACATTTTGTAAACGACAGTTTGAAAATAAAGATACTTACTAACGTTGACTAATCTATTGGACTACTTCAATAAGTTCACTAGCATAAAGTTTTAAAAACTTAACTCTAACTATAAACTTGCTATTCATAAAACTCTAAATTTTTTCAGTACTTAACCCTTCATAGGAATATCAGCCAAATTCAAATTTGTAGCAATCACTTAAAGTAATTCCGCAAATCTCTTTAGAAATACAATCATACGTAATAAATCTTTCCAATATGTGTGTTAAATATTGTTCTTGATCCGAAGTAATTACTGTATTACATATACAACATCTTTATTTCAGCAATCTATGTAAGATTATTTGTTTCTACATTTTATTCACAGTCTGTGCTATCGGTCTAATGAGATTACGAGTGTTACAAAATTTATTGCTAAATAATACATTAAGGGGTTTGTGGGAAATTTTTCGAGTGTAATGTTGGGTAATGATCGTGATCTGTATAGATTTGTATAATAATTCTTTATATGGGTTATGGAGAGGATTATTGGGGCATCTTAATTAAGGATGTGCGGATCTTTCAGCTACTTTGACATTGAGTAAAAAGCATTGAGGCATAGTCTAATATGCACCGGAAAATTAAATCTCTAAGTTCTTGCATGTTACTGCCCTAAAATGCCAGGTCCTAGTTTTGATAATAATGAAGTGGGCATGAGGTTTAAAGGAAAGTTTTGTGTGAAATGAAATTCCAAGATATTTATGTTGAATTTTAGAAGATGCTCGTGTAATTTTGTAAAAAAAAAGGAAGAAAAAGTTTGGTTAATTAGGATTTAATTCTATACTCCATTTGAGGAACCTGTTTTTTAATGATTGGAAGGGCGTTTGTGGTGCGTTATGTACTAAGGGAAGGGTTAGAGCGTGTGCAGTTGTCAGACTCATCTGCAAAAGGAAGTTGTTATGCGGTAGGATTGAAGTTTTATGATCGGGATTAAATATGTCGTGAAAATATGTATCCAGGGTGTTAATACTAAGTCATTACACCCGAAAATGGCACTTAGAACTCGTTAAAACCAACAACTTTTCTTAGTTCCAATTTGTGATTTGGTGCTCCGGTTCGGAGTTATTGGAGTTCTTTTATTTTTCTAAAAATTGCAAGAACTTACTTATTTGAAGGACTATTTTAAAAAACCAAAAAGTTTTAAACGTAGCTTTAGGCTCTCTGAAACATTTGTATTACAATGATTTTTTATTGTTTCAAATAACAAAATGGCGATAGATCAAAAATTTCAAAACAAAATATTTTGATAACCACTCCATCGATTTTTGAAAGTAAAATATTTATAAAATCCTTATGCTATCTACTACAAAATTTGTACCAAACATTTTTTTCAATCTATCCAAAAGAGTCTTTATTCAGTTACTTGAATTACAGACAACTATCGACAAACTAAAAAAAAGCCATTTAAACGAAGTAGCTTGACATTGAACAATAAAACAATAATTACACTACATATTTATAAAACATTTTCAAAATGGCCGCCATTCACAGCAACGCAAGCCCGGCAGCGTGTTTTAATGTTGATGGAGACCTTCGCAAGAACTGCCAGCTTCTCATTTATATCTTCTGCTGCAGCAACGATTCTAGCCACTAGTTCTTCCTCTGTGTTCACCGGTGTTTCGTATATTAATTCCTCTGCGATTCCTGCCCATACATTTACCGCAAAACGTTGTTGACGTGATTATTTTTAGAATTAAATACAACATCCCTTGTGAAACAGGCTTCATCCGTAAAAATAATAAATTTCTGAAAATTCTATTGAAGATTACATCGTCGAAGAAGCCAACAACAGAACAGCAGTATTGACTGGAAGTTGTCACGTCCCAAAGCTTGCACTTTTTGTCTAGAGAATGGGTGAATGACTGGTCCTTCAAAACTTACCAAACTGTCACATTATTTGCCTGTACTCTGTTAGCTATTACTCTTGTGCTCTTTGATGGGTCATCTTCAACAATATCTAGTAAAACCTATTCGAATACAGGGGTTCCACGTAATCCTTTGGAATTTCCACCATTTTTTGGATACAGACAACCAGTCTCTGTCAAACGTCTACAATTTTTCTGAAAAGCTGCCTACTTGGTTGGTGACGATTTGAGTATCTTCTCTGATAAATACTTCGAGCTTTTTACATACAAATTATGGCCAGTAATAATGAACTTTAAAGACGGAAGCTACTTTTGAAACTTTTTTTTTTTATAGTTCTTCAAATAAGGGAGTTAAAGCGATTTTTAGAAAAACAAAAGTACTCCATTAACTCCGAATCGGAGCACCAATTAATAAACTAAGAAAATTTGTTTTTTTAACGAGTTCTAACTGCCATTTTTGGGTGTAACGACTTAGTATTAACACTCTGTATATGTATAATGTATATATGTACATAAGTTTTAGAGTAGAGGGAAGAATGGGCTGCCTTGCTCTAAAAAGGTTAGCGAAGATAATGCTTGTTGAATTCCTACTTGATAGGATCAATTGGTAAGGAATTTATGGACTAGAATGATACGTTGCTAAGAAATATTTAAGAGGAAACCTTTATAAAGCAGACCTCTATATAACACGGAGTCAAACACCTCTTTGATGTCGGGAAAAGCAATGGCGGATGAAATGTTTTGAATATTGAAAATAAAGATTGTGAGGTGAAGTGTAGTAGATTTTTTCGAAAGAAAACCAAACTGGTAGTCGAGAATAAAGGTGATGAAGGATTTTAGAATGTTTTCTTTTAAAAGGGATTCGAGAAGTTTACCTATTACAGGAAGGAGGGTAATTGGTCTATAGCTTGTGACATAGGAAGGATCATTATTAGGTTTTCGGATGTAAACTATCATGCCTTTCTTATACCAGTCGTTTACTACACAGTAAACGACTGGTGGAAATTGTTGTCAAAGTCTGATTTTTTATTATTTTATCAGGGACCAGTAAGTTAATATTCGATGGTTAGTTTTCGTATGCCTCTGTTCAGTTGATTAACACCGTCCCGCAAATATATTTTCAAAAGTAGTCTTAAAAATAATGCTTTTTATTACTTAAACTATAATATTTAAAAAAAAATTGAATAGACCAAATATTTTCTTTAGTATGGTATACTCCAAAGCGCGGTGCCGCACAAAATCACAGTTTTTATGTTTATTTAAAACTAGTGACATCAAAACTGATGTCAAAGTTTCACGTACTCAAGATATCTCGGGCGTATGCGGGAAGTGGTTAAATTTAATTTCTCTGTATAATAGTTGTTTGACCCTGACCCCCTTCACTTTAATCCCTCAAAATATCTCCTCCAATTTGTAGATGACACAGCCCTCATTTCCCATGCACCCTCCGTACCTAAAGCTCTGCAATCCCTTCAGCAGCTTATTGACACCCTGGAGCACTGGTTTGCAAGATGGCGAATTAAAATCAATCCCCACAAATCCCAGCTTCTAATTCCCTATCACCGCAACAACAATCCTACACATAATATCCATATCTCCCACACAATTGTTTCCCCTTCTACGTCCATAAAATACCTAGGCATTACCATAGATCAAAAAGTAAACTTTAAAAGCCACACAGCTTCAAATAAGACTAAAATCATAACAAGGGCCAAATTATTTAGGAATTTAACATACAAAAACAACGGAATATCCATAAAAACAGCCGTTAAAATTTATAAAATGATTTGCCGCCCTTTACTTGACTATGGTAATGTTCTTTTCCTAAACTCCTGCAACCCCACTATCCATAATATCCAAGTTAGCGAGCGATCCTCCCTAAGAGCTTTAACCAAAATCCGCCATCCTAGCAATCCTTTACATAATCCTTCTAACCAACTCCTATATGACACTACCTCTGTTATTCCCATCAACGAACGCCTTCTATACCTTAGCGAAAAATTTTCCAAAAACTCCTTTAACCAACACATCCTTTCCCTTTACTGCTTGCGCAGAAATCCTGATCTAATCCCTAAATATAAAACCCCTTCATTCACAACATACGAATTCATCGAATCACACCATCCATCATCATCACCACCATCAGAGACAGACTGACGAGACATATAAAGACGGATAAATCTGGGCTGAAAGACCTCTGGTCGATAGCCATTTAACGGACTAATCCACTAACATCATCTATCATACATGTATTATATTTATTGTTATTGTAAGTTTGTCTGTTAATAAAGATGTTGTATATATATAGTTGTTTGAATTTTAATGGTTGTAGGATAAATTTAAGTAGTGAATATTTGTATTTTTTTATTTTTATTTTGGGAGGGTGGAGTATAATGTCAGTCAGCTAATAGGGAACTAAATTGAGATTTGTTATATTGTCGAAATGCTTAGAGATAGTATCTTTTTTTTAATTGAAAGTTTTTATTTCCACTGTCAAATTACATGCCTTAAATATCACACATATATCCGCATATACACGTATAATATACATAAAAATACATATACAAAAAACAGCATTAATTTATATAGTTATTTTGCTTATTGGTGTTTCTCCATCGTTCTTCACCTCGAGAATCTGTACCATCTGATCCATCTCGATGTGTTGGTATTGAGGGATTTATGTGTTGTCCTCTGTTTCTTTAATTTATATTTTGCCATTTAGTAGTATGTTTTTAATCTGGGTATTTAAGATTCCGAATTTCTACATTTGGTTGTTGAATTGTTTGGTGGTCTCTCTAGTTAAAAGCTGCCACTTATTCCATATTGCATTCCTGTTAGTGATAGATGAAGTCAGGAGGAAGAGGTGTTCTTTGGAGTTAGGTATCAAGGCCATATTGAATGGATATGGGTTCGGAGCAAAGATCTAAGAATAAGAGTTGGATGTGTAGATAAGTTGTGAGATATTGGGCGTACAACGAATTATATTGGGAGTTGATAATTGGTTTTAGTTCATTATAAAAGTTTGTTTCGGTCACCATCATCATCTCTAATAAATCCAGGAAAGATATTACAACCATTTCTGGATGAATGAATATGTAAACAAACAAAATTGTCGAATTTGAGGCGATACCAATTCGCATGAGATCTTTTGCCCTGAATTGGATGACATGGACACAAACGACATATGGTTTCAACAGGACGTCGTTACGTGCCATAGCTCGTACAACATTGGATATTCTGCATGAACGATTTAAGGCGATGGTCATCTCACATGGAGATGACGTGAACTGGTCATCGAGATCGTACGATTTGACCGGTTAGATTTTTTCTTATGGGGTTTTCTTAAGTCGCAAGTCTATACGAATAAGCCACAAACCACAGCGACCCTCAAAGTTAACATAATCTGTGCCAGCGATAAAATTCAGCCTGATTTATGCGCCAGACTCAGAAAATTTTGGACATTCACCCAACGAAACCGTGGCGGATATTTGCATAATCCATACATATTGGCATCGATAGGCCTTTCAACAAATAAAAAATTTCGATGATATCTCACAAACACTTTGTTTTATTTAAATTTAAAGATAGGAAACGCTTAATGAAATACCCTATAAATATATACAAATGTTAAAAAATTAGTAGAATAAAGCAAAACGAACAAAAATAGGCACAAAAAATAATGGTTTTGGAGATTGTTGGAATGTTATTCTCATTTGAAAAATATTCATTATTTCTTGGAAAAAGAATATAAAAGATATACTTCCAACTACATGTATCTGAAAAATATTCGAACTTTTTCTAAAACAGCGTAAATGGATCGTATTTATTTTTAGGTTAATAACTCTTAGCTACAACTCTATAGACTATAATTATAAGTCAAGTATTTTAAACAACATGTTGAACGTTTGGTTTATAAAACAGATAGTTTCTTTAACCCATATCTAACAAGATTTTTTACATAACTTTAAACACTTCAGAAATCTACAATATGAATCTTATTAAGTCTACAAAAAACATTTATTGTAATCATATTACAATACGTGGATTTATTAGAGTTGATGGTGGTGACCGTTACTGCAGGTTAATCGAAAAATGAGTCACTTTTCACATTCACTGCACTTAATTTCATATTAGAACCTGTACTTTTTCTCATACCTATATTCACCTTCATAATTCATACTTTTGTGGAAGGAAACCAAAATGGTAGCTGGGAATGGAGGTAATGTATGATTTTAGAATATTTTCTTTTAAAAGTGTTCTAATACTTTACCTATTATAGGAATTATTGCAATTGGTCTATAAGTTATGACATAGGAAGGTTTATTATCGGGTTTGGGGATAAAAACTATTATACCTATCTTCCATTTTAGTGAAATGAAATGATGGCTTATAGCCAATTCTTTCATAATTATACTATCGAAATCAAGCCGTTTATGTAAACAGTCAAACATCCGTGGATTTAGAATTGTCAGCTGTGGTACCTCAAAAGTCCATAATGGGATCTGTACTGTACTCTCATATTTATTAATGATTAATGTGGGAACTTCAGGAGATGAGTTATTCCAAAAATGCCAATTCCTTAAAAGACGGTTCAATTCTGAATTAATCAAAAGCCAAAATAATACAATTTTCTATTGACAAGAACAATTATGCTGAACCGACAAAATTTTTGGAGATTTGAATTGAATATTATTATATTATAGCATATTATTTTATGTACTATATTTTTATGTAAAAGGTGTATCCGTATAAATAAATCAAATCAAATCAAATGAAATCTAAAAGGAAATATGCACGGAGATCAGCTAGCTGAACGTTTTCAGTTTACATAATTTAGTTTGAACAAAATCTGTCTTGTAAAGTTAATCTTCATTTATGTGCAGATACGTCAAAACTGAGAATACTTGATAAAATGCGCTTAAAAGGTGCAAAAGTTATAAAAATTGTTCATTATATTGCTAATAAAGCGTCGAATGTCATTTGTTTTGTCTGTTTTGTATGTTTAAGATAAAGCACCAACTTACATAAAGAATTAAAAAAATTTAAGAAATTAATACGGATGTTTTGTTAATCTGTTACCCTAGCAAAACGGTGTAATAATGATTAATTTAATTATAACAAAAATAAAATATGATTTTTAATTCAATTGCTTTTTCTTTGATGGTACTAACTCGAGCCCTCGCCTTCTGGATCCTTTGCTTCCAATGTTCACAGTCTTTTACTGACCTTTTTCAGTTCCTTAATTTTAGTAATTCTTGGGCTACTTAGGATACATTATTCCATCGTCTTGCTCTTGGTCTACCACCTGGCCGTTCTCCTCCTGATTGTCTTAGGAGTGCCTTTTTTACCTTTGAGTGGTATTAATTACTTTGTTTAATCCTAAAATAAATGTTTTCAAGGTGCAAAGTTGTTTTATTTGTTTATTATTCAAGTCTATTTGTTTTCTTTTACTTTTTTCTTCGTGCGCATATCAGTTTTTGAGAACTATTTCTTATCGCCGCGGCGCTGTCATGTAAATAGAGGGTCAAATTCAAGTAATTGTTATACGTTTATGGGTTTGAGATAACACGTTGAGAAACGAGGGAAAACCACGCGCGACTTGTGTAAATTTCCATGAGGCTTAGACCGTTCGATTAATTTCCACCACACACGCACTTTATTACTTCGTTTGCTCGGGGACAAGCTGAAAATAACTTTGTTCTTTGTCTGTCTTAAAATCTTAGAAGTACTACATTTTATAATCTCAGATAAAATTTTCTTAATATGAATACAACATAAAGGCAAGATTATGCTAGTATACAACAATTAATTCATAAAATAGCATTCTGTGTCCAGACGACGAATAATATGTAAATACAGAACGCAAATAGATTTGTTAGTTTTGGCTTAGCATTTCTGTCTAGAATTAAGATACATATAATAGGAATATTAAATGAATGAATTGGAATAATCTTTAAAGGCGATATTTTTATAGACCCCATTTTTTCTCCTCAAACTTTCGTAACCACTTTGCTGGGATGGCAGAATAAAATTGGTAATTATAATCAATTTTAATACTAGTTGTTTCTAAATGAATATCGGGGTTTTAACGCTTTGTAGTGCTTATGACGTAAAACTTAAAACCTTAATACATGAAATGAAAGAGCAATTCAAACAGTTCTGTTTACCCACTCATAATGTGAGCATCTAGGGTCAAAATATAACGTGACTCCAAAACTTGAATGTTTTTTGCGCCCTACATCGGCGGAAAGTTTAGCTTCTTTTGTTTGGAGACGCAACTGCAACTGGTACTTCACATCTCGAGGTTCTATAACCCCGATGTTCTTTTATAAACATTTGGTGTATCTGTTATTCACTGCCAAATAAACCAATAAAAAGTATAATATAAATGTTTCCGTAAGTAGATGATTTCTGCCTTCTACCATTATGACACAATAGGTTTTGAGTGGAACAACGTATGAACAACGCATGTTTTTTTGCAATTTATTAGTTTTTATATGTGTTTTTAAGAAAACCAGAGGATAACGTGGATATGTTTGCAACAAATTATTCTCATGCTAATAATACTTATTTCCATTTGTAATGATCAACAGTGATAATAATGTATACTTCATTTTATTTATGTCTATTTGACTGGTTTGTATTTACATAGATTAGTATACTTCCTTACGCTTATTTATCAATTTTGATCGCCTCATTATCACAATAAAACCAGACCCTCTTGCAGTTAACGCATCAATTTGCATGCATACTTTTTACTGGGCTGGGTCGATGATCTTCTGATCCGAAAGGTCTCGGGCTGGCATTGACCTACAGTGGAATGGTCAATTTAGAGCATTATTATGTAGTCCGTTTCGGATATTGCCTATGTCTGCCCTTGTTGCATGTATGTAGAGGATTGATGCAATATTTTGCTTGAATGTAACGAAACGAATTTAAATTATAT
The DNA here is from genome assembly GCA_963969525.1 of Ontholestes murinus. NCBI lineage: Eukaryota > Metazoa > Arthropoda > Insecta > Coleoptera > Staphylinidae > Ontholestes > Ontholestes murinus. The sequence goes on from OZ018397.1 coordinate 31,928,155, forward strand.
ACATGCCTAGGGGAATATTAATTCGGCCACGGTTATTTCTCTCTCACTCTTATCTGTTCCAGACGACACACTATTTTGCATGCTTCTGCCAATTTGCATTTCAGTAGTAAACATGTGAGTTAGTCATCGATGACCTACAGAAATGCGACGATTTATTATAGATTCAATCGAACAATTTGCTTTCACTGAATCCGGATAGAATGGAGACTAGATATTCAGAGATTTATTTTAAGCTAATTTTAAATACGAAAGTATTTAATTAAATGTTATATTATAATAATTAACATTAATAAATTTCGGTCACATCGAATATTAATAATTTTTCGAAAAAATAATTCCCATATAGTCGTAAACTTTTCAATATAGATAAGTTCTTGATACGTAACCAATGATTCTTCTTTTGCATTTGACTCGGATCTTCAATGAGTAGCAAATCCAATTCGCTTCCTTCGAAATTTTTGGCTGTCCAGAGTGAGAATTGTCTTCAAAGCTGAACTCACCATTCTTAAGACGTCGAAACCATTCTCCCAATACGATTTATCAGTTAGATCTTTACCACAAAAAACTTATACAATAATTCCATACGCTTGAGCTGCACTTTTTCCCATTAAAGCAAAAAAACTAAAACCTCTAGCAAATACCGCATAGTTAACACAAAATTTGTAAAACATTCAACGCAAAAAAAATATTTTTTTATAAAACTCAAAGAGATATTAACTGACAGTTGTTTTATCTTCCTTAAAAAGCCACCTTTCAATCACTAAACGTTTTAGAACATATCAAACGATTTGTGTCATTGTTAGAAAAATATTGTTTTATGAAATATTCACACCTAGAATCTTCTTCAGAAAACAGACATAACCTATTTGTAAATCAAATATTTAGTTATTTTTTTTTAATATTAAATATTAAAAGTATTAACAATTTCCATAACTAGCTTAAAACTTGTTTTCCATTTTTCCCTGTATGCTGTCATTAATAATTTCAGAGGAGTTAAAGCGCAAATGGTATCCGGTACACACACAACTTCAGATCTTGATTAGGATATGTTTAGTTTCCTTTGTAGTTATGATGAGGCAGCGAAGCGCTACCACTTATTTGAAATGTATTTTGAATTACATAACTGCAATTAATTGTAATAACAGGTTGTGAGTAATTAGCCTTCAATGTGTAGGGTTTGGACTTTAAACTGCTAGTTTAAGTATAATACTTCATTTTGCTGGCATATAATAATTTAAATGCCCGATGTTTTCATTTCTTGTCGTAAGCTTCAATTTATAGATTAGTGTCTTGGTAAATTACTGCTTTCAACGGCGATACAATGTATCTAGCCGGTGATTAGAAGGCGTAACCTTGAACATTAGCCAGAATCACTGTTTGACGACGCGTGTAATGCTGTAACATGTAATGCAGTCACTTATGATAATTATTGAAATTGCTAGTCAATTAGTATGTATAATTGCTGACTAGTTCGTAATTTAAAGGGAAGTGCACTGCAACTTTTTTGAGAAGTTTACACTTATCATCTTTAATAATCACCGTAAGTCTAATTGTAACATTCGTTTTTATAGAGTCACATTTTTTTTAATGTACAGTGGTCAAATACATTTTTTTATTTTAAAACAGCATATGAATAACATTTTTTTAACGTTTCTATAATGATATGCTCTTCTCTCGGCCGTTCCTATTCTACTTCGGTCAGTGTTAGTGTCGGGGATGAAAAATAATGGACCTGCAAATACAGCGAAGGCATGGGCCAACATTAGCCCCTCTGCTGGTCTTTTCCATATATGCTTCGTAGATTTAGAAAAGGCATTTGACAGGATAAAAATAAAGGACATATGGAAGGAACTAGAAGACAGAGGAACGGAAAAGACAATGATAAACCTGTTAAAAACATGTTTATAGAGAACAAAAATATAGTGAGAATGAACAATGAAGAATCAAAAACATTCGAAACAAAGAATTGGCCCCTTTCTTTGTTTCGAATGTTTTTGATTCTTCATTGTCCATTCTCACTATATTTTTGTGTGTTGAGTCCACTGCTATTTACAATAGTATTGGACAAGACGATGAAAGAAGCAAAAAAGATGAAAACATTAAAAATTGTATATTGGAAAATGGAGATAGTACAACTAATAGAGATACTATTTGCAGATGACATGGCAATAATTGCAGAAACAGAGGAAGACCTGCAATAGAATATGGAATATTATATAATGAATTATCCAAAATGAACAAAATAAAGATACAAGGAAAGAAGATAGAACAATTTGAACACTACAAATACCTAGGAACAATAATTGAGAACAACAGGAAAATAAATAAAGAAATAGCGGATAAAATAGGCAAAGCAGCAAAACTATTTAACATGTTGATAAAGACGTTCTTCAATAAAAAGGGAATTACTAAAAGCACGAAAACAGAAACAGTTAAGAAAGTTATACAAAGTGATATACAACAGCGAATTGGGGACATTGACAAAAATTTAAAAAAGAAAGAATAGACGCGATGGAAGTGAGGTTCCTCAGAACAATAGAAAATAAAACCAGAAGAGACATGATAAGGAACGAGATATACAGACTGAACATACGGATAAGACCAATAAATGAAAAAATAACGGAGGGACAGATGAGATGGTACGGTCACATCTGCAGAATGAACGATGAAAGAAACACCAAGGAAATATATGAAGCACGAGCAACAGGAAAAAACCCAAAGAGGAAGACCAAGAAATGATTGGAGCAGCACAATAAGAAAAGAGGCACAAAGAAAAGATAATACCTGGGAAGAACTAAAGAAATTAACAAAGGATAGAAAGAAATGGAGGGAATACTACTACACAAACTAAATCAATGGAAAGAAGGATAATAAATAGAAATGTAAATGTATGTAACGCCCAACACCGAAAGATAGAAGGGCAAATGATTAAATAAATAAAATAAATCTTTCTCACGAGTGTCGATCAAATATAAACAGGAGTTTTTTATTTAAGTGAAGTGTACGAAGCATAACACCGCTGAATGTGTTGGAGGTGATTGTCAAGGTGAAGGGAAGAGGCTGATTTAGTTTACTAATGCTTATTGCCGCCAGTAGCACCATGTCTGAGCACGATGTACATACGTCTGTTAAGCAACACATCATCATTAACTTTTTGGCGCACAGTTCGCTGATAATACGTTTTCGATGGCGCAATACCAAGCGGGGATTGATGTTTTTTAAGTCAAATTGTCACTTGAGATGAGACGTGGGTGCATCACTACACCCAGAATCTAAACAAGCAAGTATGGAGTGGAAACAACTTGGAGAAGGAACTTTATCAGACGATAAATAAACTTATACTTTGTTGATATCACACACGGAATTTATTCAGTGACTATAGTTTCAACCTTTACAATTGCACTGTAAGTGAATGGTATTAACAAAGTAAAGTTTTATTTATCGTCTGATAAAGTTCCTGATTCAAGATGTATCACAAAGTTATGGCTTTGAGTATCCAACTTGGAGAAGCTACATCTCGAAATGCCCAAACTAGTCTGTCTGCGAGAAAAGTTCTTGCAATTGTTTCTTGAGATAGAAATGGTTAATTATTGTGGGTATTTCCGAAGCACCTGATGAGAATCTAAATCTGATCTAACGATCGATCTAATTAAGGTCAAACTAAAACTAAAACTGGATGTCGCCAATAATGATGTCAGTACTGTTTACCGTATAGGACGTCCTAAACCAGCTAAGCAACGTCCAATTTTTGTTAAATTTAACAATTTAAATTTACTGAAACTAGCATTACGAAATGCTAAATATCTAAAGGGCCCTGGTGTCTTTATTAATAGGGATTTATCAGCTGAAAATCGTGAGATCTCAAAAGTCTTAAGATCACATAAAAAACGGGCGTTGAACCTCGGCATCCCTGCCTTTATTACTGGTAGTAAACTTAAGGTATTCGATAAATACTATACTGCTAATGATCTGAGTCATAATCCGGACTTTGAATCACCTACTGGGCCAACCCCGACAAATAACGAAATGGACCATGATGTGAATATTGATGATATTGGCCGTGGTACGTCACCAGTCCACGCATCCTCTAATCCTCGTTACATCACCAGGAAACAAGCTTCAAAGGAAACCAGCAAAACGGTGGACCAGCCATTTCGAAGATGATTTTGCAGTCTTATCAATATATTACCAGAACGTCCACGGCTTAAATTCTAAATGCAACGCGCTTTATTGTCGCGGTGCCGTCAGTGATTACTCGATTTTAGCTTTTACGGAAACATGGCTTACAAGCAGTATCGTTGATAGTGAACTTTTAGATAATAAGTTCGTAATTTATCGTAAAGATCGTGATCAAGTTCTATCAAATAAAAAATCTGGCGGCGGAGTTCTATTAGCTGTCCATTCTTCCCTGCTTTCCTCGGAAATCTCTATTGATACAATCAATTTATCTCGCCTATGTATAGATTTGTTGGTTGTAAAAGTGATTGTTGATAAAATCGATGTTTATATTATTAATGTCTATTTTAGTCCGCCAATACGCTTGGATCAGTTAATGCAATTTTCTATTGTACTTGATAGTTTGACTTATTTATTGAATAGTAATATAATTATTGTGGGTGACTTTAATATGAACGAGTACTTTATTGATCCCACTGCAAATAACTGTTGCAGAAGCTTACTGAATTGTGTGGAGTTTTTTGGTCTGAAACAACTAAATGACATAAAGAACCATTAAGGTAGGATTCTAGATTTGATCTTTTCTAATACAATATGTTCTGTCAATGATGTACAAGATCCTATCATTTATGAAGATAAATATCATCCTGCACTCCCCATACCTAAGAAAACAAATAATAGGTTTTCTAATAATCCTAATTGCATTGCTTTTAACTTCAAGAAAGCTGACTTCAGGAAATTGTATGATTCAATCGCTGAAATTGCTTGGACTGATGTACTCTCTAGTTGTTGTGTAAGCACTGCTTGTAAATTATTTTACGACAAACTATACACTACATTTGAAAATTGTGTTCCTTACACTCGTCGATCCAATATTAAATTAAATATCCTATTTGGTTTTCAAATGAGCTAAAATCTATATTAAAGGAGAAGAAAAAATATTTCAAAATAATGAAGAAGCACCCACTTTCTGTATATTTTAGGATGAGTCGCGCCGCAAAGCTAAATCTCAATCTCGCACTGATTATTCACAGTTTATGTCTGAATCTGAAAGAAACCTATGTTATGATCCCAAGAAATTCTGGAATTTCATTAATGTCTTAAAAAATGATAGTTCAATCCCACCAACAATGTTTCTGGATGATATTGAATTATCGTCACCATTAGATATAGTCGAGGCCTTTGCTTCCCAGTTTGCATCATCATATCAAGCACCTTCTGATCATAATCATCAATTTGAGCACAGCAATAATACCAATTATTTGAACATAGGGTCATTCGAGGATTCAGATATAACAAATGCTTTTAACAAATTGGGATCTAAATTAAGTTCTGGACCGGATGGCGTACCAGCACTAGTACTGAAGGACTGTAGATTTGTTCTATCAACACCACTTAAACACATATTTAATCTCTGTTTGAAACAAAACATATTTCCGGACATCTGGAAGTTAACACGCATTATTCCAGTATTTAAATCAGGTCATAAAAAGCGGATATCTAATTATCGGTCTGTAGCAATATTATCCAACGTAGCGAAATGTTTTAAAATTTCATTATGTACCTCTATCAATGCCTTCATTAATTCAAATTTATCGTCTCAAAAGCATGGATTTAGACCAAATCGATCTACAGTTACTAATTTATTTATTCAGGCTCAATTTCTAACTATTTAGATCGCCAAGCTCAAGTTGATGTTGTCTATACAGATATATCGAAGGCATTCGATAAAATTAATCACAATCTGTTATTGTCTAAATTATATTCAGTTGGATTCTCCTCATCACTTTGTGAATTAATTAGAAGTTACCTTGACAAAAGATCGTTATATGTAGAATATAAAGGTATTAAGTCTAATACTTTCATTGCTACCTCCGGTGTACCACAAGGCTCTGATCTAGGTCCCGCGCTTTTTAATTGTTTCATTAATGACCTGATTTCGAGATTAAATGTTGAAGTTCTTATTTTTGCCGATGATCTAAAAATTATGAAGCCAATCTATTCTACTGCTGATTGCGTTCATTTACAAGAAAACATTGACTCAGTATTTAATTGGTGTACGGCTAATAAACTTTCGTTAAATGCTGGTAAATGTAAAGTTATGCCATTTACAAGAAAGAACGTGGTTATTGAGCATGACTACAAAATAAATGATAAATCGTTGGCCAAGGTAATTGAATTTAAAGCTTTGGGTATTTTCTATGATTCGAAAATGACTTTTAATAATCACGTCGAAAATATAGTGTCTGCTGCTAATCGATTCTTAGGATTTATATTTCGAAATTGTAGATATTTTCAAGGCATTGAAGCAGTATTGGTTTTATATTTCTCATATGTTCGGTCGCGACTTGAATATGCGTGTTGTATTTGGAATCCCTTTTACAACAAATACTCAAATTTAATTGAATCTGTTCAAAAACGTTTTGTTAAATATTTATACTTAAAAAAATACGGGTGCTATCCCAACGATTCCATATCATATCAGACCCTCCTAAATATATTTAATTTACAAACTCTGGAAAGTCGTCGGAAAGCACATCAAGTAACATTTCTATTTAAGGTGTTAAATAACTTACTTGATATTGTTGCGCAAATAAATTTTCAAGTTCCTAATCATCTTAGGAGAGAACGTTTATTTCATTTACCTATTCACTAGTTCTATTTCAATGCACCACGGAGTGGACGCCTTAAAAATTTAATAATCCATTTTTTTAATTTATTGAGTGTATAAAATATTTAAGTAAATACGTCCAACCCTCTCAATAAACGTGTTTATCTTCAATTACATACATAAGTGTTATCGCACGTTTTATGAAGTTGATATCAGTTCAATCTAATTTTAGTTTGTGAAGTTTGTTTACCCCTTATTAAGTATTAAAGAAAATTCGTCTAAAGCTTATCACGAATTTCATCCCTAAAAACTCTTTATCCTTTAGAAACATAAAAAGTGCATACGGCAGAGTATTCTGACACGTAGCGTCTAGACCTGATAAGGCTTTAAAAGTAATTTCCCGCAGATCAATCATATCCATTTTTATATTATGCATCAGATTATAATTTTCGTACTGCGTCTTCTTAGACAGCACATCAATAAAACTTAACTATTAACCTCTTCTAAATACCACATAGAACCGTAATAATTAATTCTGGTCGATAGTCATTTTAGAAACTAACCCACTAAATAATTATTTATTACTTAAAATGTAATATAAATTATAACATAATAATTAATACGCCACCTGTTCACAGAACTACAATAAATCTTACTATGAGTGTTAGACAGATGTCTTAACTCAACAACTATATATCTGATTACTGCCTTTATCAATCATTAGTAAATTTAATTAGAATATTATTACATCGAAAACAACTTGCAATAATAATTTATATAGTGTTTAATGCGTAAATAGAGAAAATTAAACATTACTAATTCATTACGACTTTGTGCATTGAACAAGTATCTACCGTACATTAATTATTATTCCCTGTCGATAACAGTCACGGACCGGTTTTGATATTTTAGATCTCATCAGCGTAGCGCAGTTGGAGACAGGGAATCGAGGTTTAATTTGGGATATTTAACTGTCGCGGTCAATTATTTCTGATTTATAATCAATGAAATAATATTTTGAAAATCCAATTATTTCAAAACAAGTACAATAGTAAATAACTTTTTGGACTACGATTAAAATAAACACAAAAACAACGGTACTTTGGTTATGCGGTGACCTTCGCCATTGCTTTTATTAATCTCACCAACGGACGTCGAATAGAGTGAGTCACTCGGAACACCTTCCGATGTAGTGAACACATAATGACATAATCATGTGTAATCATTATTTATTAGTATGGATCATATATAATTATCTCATCGTCTACGGTTCGCACATCATAGACGATGATCAATATCAAGTAGATCAAATGTGTTCCATGCGATTAATAAGTGATAGTGATTATATTTTTAGAAAGTATAATTTTATGTATTTTATAACTGCCATAATTATATTACCGTAATTTATTTTCAAACAAATAAATTTAACAGTCATTAAACACTCTAAATTGTAGTTTATGGGATTTTCTAATAAAGTAATACAAAAATATAAAGAATAATAATTATAAAACACGAAATGTAACAACTGATGTTAATATACATTTAAAGGAATATATTGTTGATAAGGTTTAAGGACTACCCATCGTAAAATTAAATCAATTATCACTTTAAATAATAACTCTCTCACCACAACTTGGATCACTCGATTTTCACTCATGCATACCTGGATCCTCAAAGTGAGATATTACTGATAAAAGTTTCGTTCATTGAGAGGAAATTAACTCCATATTATTTGAAAGTAAAACACTTGTTAACTTTAATTAGAAGGTTAATTAATTAATCCCAGTGCGAATTTATTTCAACGTACTTGTTTACTTTATTTTTATAACTCTTTTATTTTTTGTTGGCTCAAGTATCAGCAATTAATTTATAAAGTATAAAGAGAAAAAACACTTTAATAAGTGCTAATAAATTCATTCTCATTTTAAATTCTTTATTTGAAATTGTATTTTTTTAAATTTGAATACATATTTTTTCCTTCCTAGTTACGTAAAAAATACTGTAGATTAATTAACAAATCAATGAGCATTCGTACTAATTATAGCAATGACAGGTAACAAAATTACTCGTGCAAGGAAACGCATTCATCCATTAATGCATGCAATGTCGTTTTATCATTATCACTTCATACTTTGGTTAGAATACATGTTTAAAGTATCGTCCTTGCGTTAGTTTCAAGCATTAAAGTACCGATATTGGTGCCTCCTTTGTTAACAATTTAAATGTGGAAACTTTAACTGAAATAAAATTCACAACTTCGATATAGGCGATTTTTGTAAAAACATCCCGAAACATGTTACGTATTGTTTCTTCTCGCCCCCTCATTTCTATGTATATGCTGCTTGTTTATCTGTTCCCGGAAGTGCTCAGCCACCTCCGACCTTTTTTTTCAAATGGAAAGTTATATCAAGTGACACCTCGTTTGAAAGATCTCTTCGCAAGGAATACAATTTTTCTTAAATATTTTCAAAGCCCACGTGATAAATAAAGAAAACCAATTTTACGTTTAATTGTTTCGGCGTAAAGTTTTTGTTTTTGAAAAATTTAAAAACAAATTTAAATTGCTAAAAATATCGTTTGTTGCTGGTAATATCAGACACGGATTAAAATTATCTGTAAACAGTTCTTATAATTTTTGCAAGAAATAGTTTGGAGATTTCAGGGAGAAAAATACTATAATTGATTAGATTTTAAAAAAGGTACCATTTTATAAAAAAGATCACACCCCGGATGTTAATAACTATCGTCCAATTTCGTTGCTACCGGTAATTTCCAAGGTTCTTGAAAAAAAATCTATATCTTCAAATTGAATCATACCTGGACAATGATGGGATCATAACGAGCAATAAATACGGCTTAATGTTAGATGTTACAAATAAATAAGTGAAATAAGGAGTAACAATGTTTTTTGTTGTAATTAATCCCTTCACGTAAATTCACAGTTACAGAAACCTATTCTTTGTCATTTCGGTACCAAATTGCAGCACTCTACTACGAGCCGTATTGAAAATATTTAGAAAAATGTGTTAATATTTCTTAACTTTGATGGCCTGGTCATTTGACGACTTTTATATTTTTTTTATGAATCATCATCATTTTCACTCTTGTATATGTGGTTAATTTTATATATACAGAAGATTATTAAAAATCAATTATTTTAAATATATATAAACTGTATACTAATTCAGTATTTTGTTTATTTTAGGTAAGTGGACTTATTACTACTATAAACTGGACTACAGTATCTGTACGCTCTAACAGTAAGTATACGTTAATGTTGTTAGAAACAAATCTTTTACAGTAATTAAAAAAATAGCTCAAAACTCATTACTTCAATCAATATTTAACCCTCATAATACCGTGGGGTCACTGAAGACCCCATGTAAGATATGTGATCAAATATCATTGTAACGATTATTGTTCATTTTTTTAAATGGAGTTTTGACATGGGGATATTTTTAGCATTTTACCAACGTAGAATTTTATTTTATTAAATAGGGTATCTAGGAACTTGTTGCATGTAATACCACTGGGTGTGCTGAGACCCCAAATAATTTTTACATATAAACTAATATTTTTGCAAAAGGAAAGAAGTGGACGACACCCACAACGTAATATTATGCATGAAGAAGGAGGTCCTTCGAGATACGCAAAGTGAAATGTGGATACAATCCGCAGTACTTTTTGCCTCTATTTTTAGAAACAATATTGTAAATCATATTGTAAAATGGACAAATGCAGAAGGTCAACTCAAGCAGTGAGATTCATGACAAATTGGAGATGACAAGGAGTTGCTACGAGTTATTGGGTTGTAGATACTTGCAGGAGTTTTTAAAACTCACAATGAATGAATTACAAATTTGTGTAATCTTGTAGATGGACGACCAAACTATGAGTCGAAACAGGTTTACAACAATATCTCTATGTTTTGATAAATCTGAAGCTAGACGAAGGAATGGAGATTCAGATAAGCTATCGCCAATTCGAACATTTTTTGAATTGTGGTTACCTACACTTCAAAATGTATATGTCTTATGAAAATATAACAGTAGTTGATGAACAGCTGCTTACCTTTCGCGGTAGATGTCCATTCAAGCAGTACATACCATCTAAACCAGGAAAGTACAGTATAAAAATTTGGGCAGTTTGTGATAGTAAAACTGCTCTATAGTGGAAAAACGATCGACCAGCATGAACGCAAGCAAGGTAAACGTGCCGTCTTAGAAGTAGTTGAGGGTCTGGAAAAATCAGGTCGGAATGTGACGACAGATAATTTTTTCTAGTCTTTAACTAGAATAACGACAATCCTTTCGTTTTTTCGGATAAATACCACAGATGATTTGCGGATTTGTTGGGCGTAGCAGAACCTACTACGTCATTTTCTTCTTTATAAAGTATCAAGTTCTACAGAAACTTAAAATCATTGCTTACACTAGAAAAGCCATTTGAAACAGTGAACCACGCTTTTAGATAAAACTTTACAGTAAATATATTCGATGAAAATGTCTCCGTCGATATGAAAAGGAAAATCGTCGACATGTTGAAAAACAATATTAATTGTTATGTTCAGTCCAAGCGGGTTAAAATCAACTTTAATAGTGCACCAGAGTTAGACTTGTGGAAAAACCGTGAAATTTAAGACTTGGTTTCGTATCATAGCGAAAATTTTTTCTCGCGTTTCGGAATTGACAAAGATTTTCTGAACCTTGCCTGGTATGTGGGAATCAAATGATGAATATAGTAAACCAAAAACATATTTATCTCACTTGAGCATCGTAAATGACATGGCTGAAAGAGCCGTAGCGTTGGCTAAAAAGTTAAACACTTTGATTACAAATTCAGAAGAGCAGAAGCAGTAACTATATAAATATGTGCCTAGTCATCAACAGCAATTCCCGAATGCTAAGAAATCTAATCTTAGAAAATTGAAACAGATTTGAGCACATTAAAATGTAAATACTCAATACCTCTCAAAAATTCAATTGTTTAAACCTGACCTTGACCACGTTTTGAATTAAAAGCATGTTTTCCCACATGACATATGTTATTAGAATGTTAGTACTTAATTTCATAAGTGTTTAATGAATAAAGACGAAAATCTTGAAATCGCCGATCAGAGCACCTGAACGAAATTCCGGGTTACAGAAAGTGGGAGGTACCTGTAAGTGGTGCAAAGGTGTTTCACTAAGTTTTACATGTATTTAAGACCAAAAACAGCGATGAAGTCATCTTTCAACCGAAGCTATACCTCAAGTTATCCGGAAATACGAAAATTTTGACCAAAATTAACATCTAAAAATGCACGCTGCGTTTCAAATACCGCCAATAATATGAGTTTAATAATAAAATCCTTTTCTATATAATGTTTTCAATGGGAAAGTACGGTACGGCAACTTAGTAATGGGTTTTGGAAATGCCACAGATTTTTATCCACCGAAAAACTAGATTTGCAGGTTTTTCTTCATACTTTTGACTTGAGCGACCTCTAAACTTTAATCAAATGACCTGATATTTGGTATCAGGACTTCTCAAGGAATACTATAACTAATTCCAGAAGAAGAGCCGATTCTAAAAATTTTTTTTCTGGTCACCCTAATATACACAATTAAGTTTTTTTTTTCCCAAAAACCAAATTTGTTGACTTTCCATTTGTCCGAATGAATTTTACATTGAAAACAAACTTTATTGTTTCGAACATTTGCTTTTGCAATTAAAAACTTTCTTTTTGATGGCACGTTTGTTAATTATTGGTGGCTGAGCGCCTTAGTTTTAATTGAAGAAAATGTCAGCATTGTTTTAGCATTCGCGATTTCCCTTTTATTATACAGCACAAATCATTTTATTTTATCCACTGCGCCATGTTAATGTTTCTTTATCATTAACGTAACCGCTTTCACAAGTTGATTTATCTGTATGGATTTAGCTATATTTAGATATTACTATATATTTTTTTACTAACATAATTTTAAACTATTTTGTATGCTCCAACATAAAGTATTGTATTATTGCTTATACATTATTTATATGCTAAAAATATACATTCTAATTTAAAAGAAGCATACATTCATACATCACGATTGAATATTAATTTTTGATTATTATGTAAAATAAATGTTTGTACTAAATAAAGACAATATATTAATTAAATATATTTATTAAAATAATGTCTTTATTTAATAAAACATTATCTTTATTTAGTACAAAAATTGATATTATTCTAAATATAATGCATAATTATGTAAATATGAATATGATTAAGACTATTATCATTAAGATTGTTGCTTAACGTGGTATTAATTAGTATGTAAATCTGAGTGACGTACAGAGGGATAATTTAGGGGTATGAAACATTGAATTAATTAAAATAAATCAACGATTTTGTTATTTATAAAAAGAAAATACTAAAAAAAACGGCTTTACCCTGACAAGGTGAATTGCTCATTAAAAAGGCAAGCACACGCAAAACTCCCACAAAACACACGTACTTTAATGATTTAATCGATAGGAGAATTTAATTGCTTTAATTAATTGCTTGGTTAATGCCCACATAAAAATACGATGAATATTTACATATACTGGGAATTTAAATGCGTTTTCCAAGTTACTTCCGGCTGATGAACCGGTGAGAGTTGTATAATAAATAATAATGAACAATTTCTAATTAAATTAATGTTTAACATAAGAATGGAATTAACGGACCACAGAAAATCACAAATAAAGTTATAAAACGAATCAATGCTTACCAACATACTAGTAAAATTAATCAGTGCTGTTATAGCAGAATAATAATACCAATTAATAAAAAGGAAACAAAACAGTAGACCGACCCATCTTACATAATTTTTAATTTAAATTAAGTATTAGAAAAAGTTTTTAAAAACAAATTAATCATTTAATTAATCACAATATTATCCAAAGGAATAATGCACATTTAATGACACTCGACAGCAGATGAGAAAGAAAAAGCAATCGCAATTTATATATACAATAGATATAAAGAAAGCTTTTGATACTATATTAAAAAGCAAACTAATAGAAAAATTATGTGCAAGTGCAATGGATGTCAGAAACCGAAACGACATTAACCTTATCTAAAAAAAGACCTCAGATAACACAAAATGAAAATGAAGAAAGAATACCGATATTCGCAGAAAATTTATTATCGCAAAAAGGGGTATGTTACCACCAATACTTTACATAATCTATATAAGGGGTCCTCAACCTTTTTGCACCCAAAAGCACATTCTAGAATGCCGGTTGGGCGCCGGGCATCATTTACTTTTTCAAGGTAAATTAACAGTTGGATAATATTGCGCATAATGCACAAAAATATTTAATTCCAAAAATATACTTGTAGAATATAAAAATCTCAAAGTCAATGTGATCGTTGGAATTGTATTTCATCGGCAATTACTTCATAATTAGGAGAGTATGATGACATTCCTACTCGTAAGCAATCTTCAAGATGATCATCTGTAAATCGAGATCTGTACTTTGATTTTATAATAGTCACTGTCGAAAACAATGATTCACACAAGTATGTAGAACCGAAAAACGATTTTATTTTATATGCTTCTCTTTTGAAGAATAGAAATGTGTTTCTGTCTATATTTCAAAAGTCCTCATCTGACACATTGTATTTTAGTACAATGTCGTTCTAAAGGTCCAAAATTTTTAGCACAAATTATTCTGCCCTTACTTGAATAAGCTTAGCAATATATGTACTTATTTCGGTTACTTTTACTTAGCAAGTAAAAGGATTGATAAAAAAGGGTTACCATTGACTCGATGATAAGTAATTGATAGTTGATAACAAATGATGACAAGTCATTGTCACCGTTGCGTATAATTTTTTGATATTTGATAAGTGCACAAGTGACTTCTTCTGCAGATATGATATCCACAAAACCAGGTTAGCTTTAAACCAGTTCACAGACCCTATCATTTCAGCTGAATGTTTGCTATTTCTCTGAAGCTCTAAGTATAAATAATTCAATTTTCCCATTATGTCTGTGATGAAGCCGAAATCTACCAGCCAGCAAAAGTCCGTTAGTTAGCAAAATTAAGTTTTTTGATATTCGGATATTTTTTTATTTTTTGAATTAAGTTTACAAATCTTGCAAGAACTTTGCCTTCAGTATCGGAATGTTCTAATAAGGCCTAGAAAAGGTAGTGTTGCACAGGCGCTGCTCAAATAGAGTTGACAATTTTTGTTATATTTTTACATTCGAAGGGTAGTATTTTACCACACAAAACTTCCAATTGGATAATACAGTGCTATGACAAAAACAATGGAAATGATTTATCTTTCTTGCAGAGAGTAACAAATCCATTGATATTACCAACCATAGCGGATGTTCTATCGGTAGTTATCGCAGACAGCTTGTGCAAAAGGTATATATTTCGACTTTGCGTAGGTTCTAAATCCTTACCCGTTGTTCGTCCTTTCAAGGGTAATGTTTTTCACTAGATCTTATATTACAGTAAAGTTACTAAATACCATTCTCACCATAACTGCTGACCAACAATAGAACTGAAAAGGTCGCGGTGGAACAGGCACTGGTGCCACCCATATAACATCTATAACACCATAACTGCTAAATGTGCTATATTTGATATATCTCAAGACTCAAATTGTATAGAGAACCAGTCACATATTACCAAGTCTTTTTTTAATTGAGTTTTGATGTCCTTTGAAATGACACGTATTCTTCTTGTAACGGTGTTAGCTTTTAACTGTAAGTTTTGTATTGCCGACATAATCTCCAGTTTTTTGGAAAATTCCTCAAATAATATATCCTTTATGGTATGGTGCTAACTTAATCAGGTTAATTAAATTAAAAAGTAAATATTTAAAATTTTATAACCAGAGAAAATTATGTTGCTATAAATTGAGAGTAGTCGATTTACCCAGCAAGGTTACATGTGGAATCAAGCACGATTACAATGCTTACTTAAAACTTCAAGAAAGCAATATCAAAAAAGACCCTAAAAAATGTTGGTCCTTCATTATGAATTGGAACAATCAGGTCATGGATTTTGAACAAAACATTGTTAATGCCTTCGCAAACTTCCTTAAAAGTGTTTACAAGAAAAAATCACATCAAAATATGGCTCCACACTCCTCAGTTTGTCTGAAGACAAACTGAGGAGTGTGGACGTCTGGTCCAGATGGCATATTCCGTCCTTTATTGTTAAAGATTGTATATTATGTTTTTTAAAACCTTTACAGCATATTTTTAATCTTATACTCAGTACTTCTGTGTTTCCTGGGATTTGGAAAAAAGTGATGATATTGCCAATATTTAAGTCTGGCAATAAAAACTGTATAACAAACTATCGTCCAATCTCAGTTCTAAATAATTTTGCGAAAGTTTTGGAAGCAATATTGTCCAAATTAATATCTTGTCATAATGGGTTTTCCAATAAGAGGTTTCATTGTGATATTTTAAAAACTGAGTATATTTTAAGAGAAATCAATGTATATTTATTTCATTGTAAAGATAAAGGTATGTCATTAACGATGGAAAACGATATCAGGCAAATGGCCGCCAAGACTATGGTTGCAACACCATATCATTTTCATGAAATTTTCCATGACCAATTCGCAAATTTGCGCTTGTATGTCCTCGATAACTTCACGAATTCCATCTTTAAGGTCTTGAATCGATTGTGGAACATTGGCATAGACCTTATCTTTTACGTGGCCCTAAAGAAAAATGTCTAAAGGTGTTAAGTCACAAAATCTCGGGGGCCAATTGTAATCACTTTTTTGCGAAATAACACGGCCAGGAAACTTTCCTCGTAAAATTGCAATTGTTTTTCCGTTTTGTTGAAAATAAACGCCGTCCACATTAATATCTTCCAATTCCGTCCATAAAAATCGTTAATCATTGTGATAGCGCAATCCATTCACCGTAACAGTTGCACCAGCCTCATTTTCGAATAAGTAAGGTCCAATCACATCGCCAGTCCAAAAACCGCAACAAACAGTGTCACGTTGATATACTTTAAATAAGCATTCTTGTATTTTCCGAGTTCCGCGGCAATTCTGCTTATTCACATAGCCTCCGAGGTGAAAATGGACCTCATCACTGAAGATGATTTTTCGATGAAAATCCTGATCATTTTGATGCATTTTAGCATCAGCAAAGATACGACGTTGCTGGTGATCGACCGGTTTGAGTTCTTGTGTTAACTGAACTTTAATCTTTTAATCTTAATCTTTATGCAAAATACGGTGTCATATCGTTTTTAGTATGTCTAATTCCAAAGATCGACGAGGAATCGAGAAACCTGGGTTTTCGTTAACACTATTGGCTACAGCAGCAATATTCTCAATTGTTCTTGAGCGAAGCACACTGTTTCGATTCCTCACATCACTAAGTTGTCCCAACAGCTCAAATGTTTTAACCAGTTTTACTATTGCTGGCCGAGAAGTTGCTTCAAGACGACCCAAAAGTGCTTTAGTTTGGCGAACGGTGACTGCAAAATTTTCACCATTTCTGTAGTGAAGTTTAACAATTTCAATGCGTTGTTGAAGCGTGTATCGTTGCATTTTTACTAATTGCGTAGTTTTTACTTGTCAGATGTCAAAAAATAACAGCTGCAAAAGTGACAGCTGCCCAGAAAACGGGCTATTCAAAATGAAACCTCTTATTGGAAAACCCTTATATCAAAATATATGAACTAGAATCAATACGGTAACATGCCTCATCGATCTACAGTAACAAATTTACTTAATTTCACACAATTTACTGATGAAGTCTTGGACCGTCGTGGGCAGGTTGATGCAATTTATTTATTTCAAAAGGCCTTTGATAGTATAAACCACAGAATTGCTATTCAAAAGCTTTCAATGTTCGGTTTTTCTACAGCGCTATGCCAACTTCTTAAATCCGATTTAGATGATAGGTCACAGTATGTCGAATTTAATGGTGTAAAATCTTTTGATTTCTTTTTATGTCTATAAGCGAAATACCACAAGGCTCAAACTTAGGACCTCTCATATTTATTTGTTTTATAAAAGATCTTGCTGATATTGTAAAAAAATCATATTTTGCTCTATGCGGATGATGTTAAAGTTTACCGAGAAATAACTGATGTTAATGATTGTCCAAATCTATCAGATGATCTTAATTCAATTCATCAGTGGTGTCTGTCAAACGAGTTAGACTTAAATATGAAAAAATGGTTAGTTCTTTCATTTACCAAGAAACAATCCACAATAAATTTTGATTATAAGATAGATTCCAAAAATCTGTTACAGTGCGATAATATTAAAAATCTAGGAGTTCTGTCCGTAATCATATCTCCGTAATATGTGGTGCTTCTTTTAAAACTTTGGGTTTTATTGTACGAAACTCGCACTACTTAACAATATTGATACCATAAAAACATTATACTTGCACTTGTTCGGTCTAAACTCGAATGCTGCTGTTTGATTTGGTCCCCACACTGTGGTACACATATTTTAGACTTAGAAAATATATAGCGTAAGTTCTTGAAATTCATGTTCTTTTGTATACACAAAAAATATTCACACCAAAATTATGAATATTGTAAACTATTAGATGAATTTAAAATAAAATAAACTCATTTGCATTTTTGTTAATGTCACTTGTGGTAAACATCCATGCTTCATAACCTTATAGAATTCCGCACAATGCTCCCTAGTTGCTAGAGACAGTTAATTATTTATTAATAAGGGTTTTAGTGTTTTCTTATATCTCAATACTGTTGAGCCCGAGTCCATTTTGTTAATAACCATATATTTGTTTTTTTAACATGAATAGTTAATCCCCACTCTTCACAGGGATTGTTTATTCTGTGCACTAGTTCTTGAAGTTCATTAGTGGATTATACTAGGATGGCAGCATCATCTGCGAAACGGATATTATTGATAGTTTCTCCTCCTATTGGAATTCCGTTTTGGTCTTCTAATGCTTCTTTAAAAATGTTTTCTGAATACATGTTAAATAGTGTTGAATAGAGCACACATACTTGCCTTATGCCTCGTTTGATATTAATTGTTATTATTTTTTATGATGGTTTGGATTACCTGTTAACAAAATATACTACTAGACATTTCCATAAAAAATACACTAAATTTTGAGCACAGGAATCACAGGCGGACTTCATTGGTGGTCTTCTTCTTTTGTTCGTTTCTCCATGTGCGCAATAATCTCTTTTGTCATCCACAGTAGTTTTTTTGGGCATTGTACGCCAACCAATCTGTTTACCCGTTTCATTGGTGCCATTTCTTATGTTTGCCCATCTTTCTTCGACTCTTCGCACGTTGTAGGACTGTGTAATGTTAGTAATTATTTTACTGTTTAGATCTAGTTCAAATGTAATCTGTCGTTTTCGTCTTTGAGTCTTTGAATGCCATATGTTATTCTGGTGAAGCATTTTGTATTTTTTTTAACTTTAGGTTTACTGTAGCTGCGAGTATGTTATGATCCGTGTCTGCATCGGCAATCGGATATGTTTTTGCGTCCTTAAATGCATTTTTGAACAGGTTGTTGAATAGAAAGTAATCAATTTGGTTGAGGATTACATGGCCTTGGTGGTCTTTTGGTGATGAGCATGTGTATAATCGCCTTTTAGGTTGCTAGAACTAGATATTGGTCACCACGTATCTTTTACTTTTATTAGTTTATCACCTCTCTTATTTCTTTTGCCAAGTCCAAAGTCTCCTTATGCTCATTGTATTGTTTCTTGATCTACCTTTGCATTGAAGTTGCCAACTATGATGTTAACTTCATACGTCTTAGTGTATGTCCCTATTTCATCGTAGAATTCCTCTATTTCATTTTCTGCACAATTAGCTGTGGGTGCATAGCTAACTGTATCAGGTTGGTATTGAAAGCGAAAAAAATATCTTGGGAAATTTCTCCATTTGATGATCAAGCATAATAGCTACACCATTTTTGTGGGTATTATCAGGTTTACCTGAGTAGTAGTTTCAAGTCACATTACACGTGGCGATAGGATTCAGCTTTAGTTTGATGTTGATTGATTTTGAAATGTAAGAATGTTGTATTTAGGTTATATTGCAGGGATTTCGCTGGTTGGCAGCCCAAGAGGCCTTGTGGTTATTTTGCGGTAATTCTCTCTTGTCGGTCCTTGTGTTCTGATCACAAGTATTTTGCGCTTGAATATTTACTAGGGATTCCCTTGCAGGCCTTCAATGCAGGAGTTTCTCATCCTTAACCCGTTGATTTTGTTGATTCCTCCGTCTTCTAGATTGATTTTTCAGCCTAGGTGGATAGCTCATATTAACACACTATGGATAGGTCGGGTATTTATACTCGATTCGCGAACTACGCTCACTACGACCGCTTTAACCAAGACTTAAACGTTGCATTTGTTTAGACTTGTTTTCATGTATATGCATATAGGAGAAAATGTTTATCATTTCATAATTTTTCAAATAAATAATCAAAATTTTTTTTCTGCTGAGAATTTAGTTTATGATCGTTATTGAACGTAGAGAGATCGAATTTAAAACGTATCCTTATTACAATGTTATATACTTGTTTATAATGAAAATAACGTGTATGCCGACAATTTTTTAGACGATGACGGAAACGATATAGTGAATCAAAATGATAGTGGCAGTGAAGACATATTTCGTGTTGTAAGAAGAAGTAGAGTTGTGCCATTGTCGTCAATCAGTCCTGATAGTTACAGTGAGGATAGTGATAGTGATGAATAATAATCCACCAACATTTGAACCATTTTTTTGAGAAAAGGGAAATCAACATAATACCCAGCAATGCGAAAAGTGTCATGTGGGTTGTAAAATTATTTATTGGCGACGATTTATTTGAGTCTTTTGGGCAAGAAACAAATCGGTACCATAACCAAAATTGTCATCGAATTTTTGGAGCAAAAAATATCAAATGGAAGGATGTATCCGCGAAAGACATACAAAATGTTGGGTTTGCTCTTGATAATGGAAAGAGTGCGAAAGGAATATTGGTCAACGGACTTCAAAATACAAACCCATGTTTTTGGCAATGTTATGAGCCGGTACCGCTTTATTCAAATTTGGGATTCCTCACATTAGTCTGATAATGCTAATTTGGACCCTAATGGCCATCGATTGCAAAAAATCCAATAGCTTCTGCATTATTTTCTTTTCTACCAAAGTTTAGAGATGTTTATCATCCTGATAGTGAATTGTCACTCGATGAAAGTATTATGCCTTGGAGGGGTCAACTATCTTTCAAAGTTTGCAATACATCTAAAATTGTAAAGTAGGAATTCTGATACGTAAGGTTAGCGAGGAAACATCGGGGGTAAATTTAAGTGCTACTACAAAATAAGGTGCGCGTATATGGTACAATTCGCATAAATGGAAGACCTACTTTAAAAACTTTTAATCACAATTATGTCTGCACATACAAATACTAAATAATTAAACATCAACGGTTATAGCCTAAGCAAAATGCCCTCATAATATTTTATTGGCCATTCTCGATCCGCATTTCTTTAACATCCTCCCGGTATAAAGAGAACACGTTCCAATACAATAATCATGTTAAGGTATTCTGCTCGTGCTTATTATGAATAGTTTATGGCCGTGGGAAGTTTTAAGAGTTGAGCATGACATAAGATATTGCGTGGCCTTTGCAGTCTTATCGACCTATTCTTCATTAATAAATTTAGAAAAAATACCTTGACGTACTTAAGTATTTTTATTTGATGTGCGAATTATTTATTTACATTAATTGAAGATAATACTGCGTATGTATTCATGATTCCTTTCATTGCTACAATTTTCTCACACTGTGTTATAAAGATACATTCAAGCAGACCAATTGGTTAACATCAATAAGGTGTAAATAAATACTCTATTTCGTTTATATTCTAAATTATTAATAAGATAGATAATTATATATTTTTATGCACATACTGAATCAATAGAATAATGAGGGAATCAAAAAAAATAATTATGTGAGACTTTATGTCTTTCTGAATTTTTCAAATTACAAAAGGTTTATAGAAAAGTTATCGATAAGAAAAAACTGACCAGACTGACTGAACAAAAGTTTCATATATATTTTGTTATTTGCTAAAAAACTGTAGGAGCCACATGCAAATTTTATAACAAATAATTGTAGATAATAATAAAATGTACAATTTAAAGACTAAAGTGCGAGATTTTCGAGATAAGTACCGCAAAAGCAAATCAAATAATTTGCAATTGTTTTTTGTTTTTAAATAAACACCACTCCACAAGTCTACCTTTTTCTATCCTCACGTCCAACTGTCAAACAGCAAGCCTCGAAGGTCGTAAATCTGCCATATTATTCCTAGACATTCCATATGATTCCGTTTGGTGCTGTTCAAGTGCAACTCCCTTAATATACCTTCACATCTAATCAACTTCGTGGACAGTTTCTCCAAGCCAAGTTAAAATACGCCAGATCCTATCCAGCCCCTTCAGTCTTAAACAAGGCTTGCCTCAAGGATTCTCACTATCACCATTTCTTTACAACCTCTCCGTCCATGATATTTACAACCCTGATACTAACAATTTAGGTATTACATAATTTTCTACAATTTTTTGATCACACTTGGAAAGGCTTAAATTCACAAATTATATGTTCTTTCATTCTCACCCTCTAGTCGTCTAGCAGATGTTTAGCTGGGCGATGACTCTTTTGATGATAATTCACAAAATCATTGGCGTTTTTGCCCTAAGAAGGCATTATTATTTAACACTATGTGTCATTACGAGAGGCGTTTGAAAATAATAACTACTAAAGTTGTTTATTTTTCCTTTTAGGCTTATACACTTCGTCCAACGATGTTCTAATTTGTTGATCCCTTCCGAATAATAAGATTTGTCCATGTCTGCAAAATATCGATTAGTGTCTGCAATCACCTCCTCGTTTGAATAAAATCTTTGACCCGCCAGCCATTTCTTCAAATTGGGGAACAAATAGTAGTCCGACGGAGCCAAGTCTGGAGAATGGGGATGTGAAACGAGTTGGAATTCTATTTCCATTAATTTTACGACCACAACTGCTGAGGTGTATGCTGGTGCATTGTCGTGATGGAAAAGGATTATCTTGTGGGCCAATCGCGGGCGTTTTTCTTGCAGCTCGATTTTCAAACGGTCCAATAACGATAAATAATATTTACCTGTAATAGTTTTACTCTTTTCCAGGTAGTCGATAAGGATTATCCCTTGCTAATCCCAAAAGACCGGAGGAACGGTATTCGCCTTTTTTGATGCAGATTCCCCCTTGGTAACCCATTGTTTAGATTGTTGTTTGGTCTCAGGAGTATAGTAATGTATCCATGTTTCATCCACAGTGACGCTTAAAGTCCTTTGGATTCTTCTGGAACAGCTGCAAACCATCGTTGCAACACTTCACACGATTCCGTTTTTGGCCAAGCGTGAGCAAGCGCGGCACCCATCTTGCGGATAGCTTCTTCAGGTCCAAATGTTTATGCAAAATATTATGTTCCCGTTCAGTCGAGATGCCCACAGCACTAGCAATCTCACG
The DNA here is from genome assembly GCA_963969525.1 of Ontholestes murinus. NCBI lineage: Eukaryota > Metazoa > Arthropoda > Insecta > Coleoptera > Staphylinidae > Ontholestes > Ontholestes murinus. The sequence continues at coordinate 31,951,468 of OZ018397.1, forward strand.
CATCTTAACTCTTCTGTCATCCATCACCATATCATGGATTTGATCAATGATTTCTGGAGTCGTAACCTCCACAGGCCATTCAGAACGTTCAGCATCACTTGTGCCCATATGGCCAGTCCAAAAATTTTGAAACCACTTGTAAACTGTTCTAATCGAAGGTGCTGAGTCATCATAATGTTTATCAAGCTTCTCTTTAGTCTCCTGAGGCGTTTTGCCTTTCATAAAGTAATGTTTAATCACCGCACGAAAATTCTTTTTCGTCTATTTCTTTAAAAACACTCGAGTTTCTTGATTCACACGAATGCCAAACACAAAGAAATAGACCAATATGGATGAAACTTAGTGTACGTTCATTCAAGAGATGCTACTAACTAAACATAACCTCGATACGCGCCGGTGGTGCCATCTCTCGGACTTTGCTGATGTCTTACTCCTGTACACCGACGATACTGTGCACACGCTTCAACCCAAAATCACTCTCCGGGGGGCTTACCTGACACTATTCAAATATGGTTTGCGAATTGACGATTTTCCATAAATCTCAATTAATTTCAACTCCAGGTCCCTCTCCACCTACCCAACCACTCCCCATTCTCAATATACATAAATGACCAAGTTATCCGTCCTTAAACCACTTGCAAATACTTAGGTGTCCACCCGAAATTTACTTTCGAATCTCACTCCACAATCTTCAAAGCAAAAATCAAGAATCGGCGGCTCATCTTAGAACACTGAACTTCAAACATCCATCCCACCATGCTTTTTATGAAAATAGACGTTTTAAGACCTCCCTACCATAAGCTGTGCGGGACATTTTTCATTTCATAGTTCATTTTTTATTATGGTTTTGAACAATTTTCGAAGGACTGAAAGAAGGGTGATAATTGCTAGGTTCTAGTGGGTCATTTCCCTGATTAGGTAAATAGGTAATTATATCCCGCTTCCACTCCAATGGTAAAACCTGGATGGAGTATATGAGATAAAATATTTTTAGGATATAGGTGTGTTGGTTTGTTGGAAGGGATTTAAGGATAGTTCTAGGAATGTTATCATCCGGGTGCTTTATTTTTTTCCTTTTTTTGGGTTATTATAGTATTATTCCTCTTTTATGGTATCATTTGGGGGAATTGGTTTTTGGGTGATTTGAAAAGGCATATATCAGTACCAGAAGTTTACATTGTCAAAGTCTGTGTGGTCTGTCATTGAATTCTAATGTTTTAAGTAGGTTGCAATAACATCAGTTACTATGATTTTTTGTCCTATGGTCTGTGACATTTTGAATATAATCAGTTTTTCGGTACTTACTGAGTTTTTGACCTTCTGCTAGTAAAATTTTCCATGAAGGTCGTTTATTTTTCAAAGATTTGATCCAAACATCCCTTTTATACTGTCCAATCATCGTGACCTTATTTATATTTAGTCTTAAATTTTTGTTGTGATCACTTTGTATAGTAATGAAATGGTTCTATAATACTAACAGGATATTGTAAAGCTTAAATTAATTAATTAATATATTAAGAATATTTGTAGGGTTATTTGGCTATGGTTAATATGTTGTGTAGGGTAGATTTAGATATAGTTTCCAGGAAGAGGGAAATCATGTTACAGTTAATGGATTGAGTTTCAGAGATAAATTTCGTCAGTCACTTTTGCAATATCACAGTGTTTGTAGTTTAATTTTGTCTTGAGAATGTATGAAAGAGAGAAGTAAACATTGGAAAATTGGATAGACAAGGATGACATTATTTATAAGGTGTTCAATGTTGCTTGCGCAAAGAAGGATGTTGGAAGTGGTGGATTGGTTGTTTGACATGTTGAATATGTAATGCGCACAATGTTGGAATTTGTTATATATGAGACAAGTTTTTTAGATTTGATTATTATATGTTAATATCGCCGATTAGGACAACATGGTCATAAGAGAAGCTTTTCATGGGAATGTATCTTCGACAGATGAAGAATTGTGTATACAGGGTGACAGGCTGTATATCGCTTATTTTTTATCCGATTTTAATAAATAAAACATCAAATTAAACCATTTTTAAAAGACTCTAATAGGATCTGAACTGTTATTTTTTCTCGCACCCAGTTTTTGACAAAATACGATCAACATTTTTTTTTTAATTGCACTGTATATATATTTTTATTGATTCGCAAGGAGATTTTTTTTCTGAATATAAAATTGTAGACAAATTTATCCATACATCAAACTTAAGTCGAGAAATTGAGGATTAAAAAAATAAATAAAAAGTCAAGTATCCATTGTAAACAATATACAGACCCTATTTCAAATGTCAAAAGTGACAGTGACAACCATTGATACAATACTGCAACGATTTTTAATTATTTCATAATTAAAATGTTGCAATATTTCAAACACTGTACTAGAATTTTGTGCTTCTACAGAAATCGTTTTTCAGTTTTTGAAATCTTGCAACATTTTTATTATGAAATTATTAAAAATCATTGCAGTATTGTACCAATGACTGACACTGTCACTTTTGACATTTGGAATAGGCTCTGTATATTGTTTGCTATGGGTATTTGATTTTTAATTTTTTTTGAATCCTCAATTTCTCGACTTTGGATTGATGAATGGATAAAATCGTTTACAAATTTAGATTCAGAAAAAAATCTCCTTGTGGATCAGTACAAAATATATATACAGTGCAATTTGAAAAAAAAAAAAGTTGATCGTCTTTTGTCAAAAACTGGATGCAAGAAAAAATATCAGTACAATTCATATTAAAGTCTTTTAAAAATCATTTAATTTGATGTTTTATTTATTCAAATCGGATCAAAAATAAGCGAGATACAGCACCAAAGGTTTTTCGTCCGTCACCCTGTATATACAAGGAAAATGTATGTGTGCATTTAGGCAACTTAATGGTGCAGTGCAGATATTCGTTCATGACATTATTTATTTTAGGTGGATTTGATTGCAATAACTTTATATCGAGTATTTTTTCTCACCAAATACCAACAGTAGTCGACCATCATCTCATCGACTCTGTTACCTCACTTTTCTGTCTTGATGGAATGTCTCACCATGTTCTTCACTCAGTGCTCCTAAATTCTATGGGAAATGTTCAAGATAACAGTGGAGGAAGTGTAACTTCAAGCTCATATTACATCGCAGTCCCCTGAACTTTTTGGGCATAGTGTTTAGAATTTCCTCATATTGATCATCTCTAACTTTGCCCAGAAACTTCTCGATGACGTCCTTGTATTATTCCCAAGCTTGAAGTTCCATGTCAAACATGCAATTTTTAAAAGTAACGTCCTTCATAAGTTTGCGAAGCTGTAGGCCACCAAAAACGCCTCTCTTCACCTTTGCCAACTACTGGAGCTGAAGCTAATTTATTCCCATTATGCAGAAGGCTTGTTTTGCTACAATCAATATATAAACGCCAATCTGTCGGTTCATAAACCAAGCGAAATGTCGTGGATTCTTGTGATTCTGGGGGACCAAATTAAAATAATTTTATGTGGTGGAGGTGGAAGAAGAACTGGTACTACTCTCTTGTAATGTTGTTGGTGATGTTGGAATAAGAATATCTGGCCCATGTACTATAGATCTAATTGCTGATGGAAGACTTGGATATGTAATGGTCTCTTTGTTTTTCTTATTAAACCCCGAAATTTTGCAGCAACAAATATAAAACTCATTATAATGATTTTCTTGTTTCTTCATAACCATAGGAATACCAAAAGGCAAAGATGAGCGGTTCCCCTTAAACCACTGTCTTAAATTTTCGGAACAAGTTTTATATACTACCAGGGTAGCGAAAATTTAGTAAGTAATGTTTCTCTTCTACTGCTTTATTACATAGCACCCACAGATATAAAAAAAATATTTGGATTGTTCACACAGCTTCTTCTAGACGTTTCACTTGAATTTGCCATTGTTACACATTTAAACACAATGGAAAACTAGTATGAATAAAAATGAGTGATTAATATTTTAAAACCGTATTATATTTGAGGCTTTTACACATTTTAACACAACATACATGACCCTTGAAATTTCAAGGTCAAACATGACGACGAATGCCTGAAAAGTTAACATGAGTGTCTACGTTAAATGAATCGATGATATGGGTTTTTCAGTTTGATGAGTATTTATTTACCATATCCACGAGACTAATAATTATTATTGTTAATAATTTAGCTTCACTTATGTAAAATCATTGCTAAATAAGGAATAAGCTTTTAATTTCATAGTCAAACATACGTAAAATATTGATGGCAGTTATTGGCCATTATCGGAAAATGCTTAAAAAATGCGCGTAAACCTAATAGTGATAAGGAAATCGTATGTTGTGAGATAAGAATGCAACTTCCCTAGCTATATAGCACTAATAGTAGTTATAAATCCTTTAGGAGTTCCAAAAACTGGCGCAATAACGTTGATATATGAGTTTTAATCATTATTAACAAGTAACAGCGATAAGTATGCAAATGATATATTAAGTGCGCTTTACTTCCTAACTGGTATATGGTTTTCGTGCAAAGAGACTATTAATATTAACCTCAATACCAATCGATAAACCTTATCGAATTACGATTTTGCCAACACATCCTTAATAATAGGTTGTTCGGATGTACTTAAAACTTCCATTCTTAGTAAGGGCCAATTTTAATGGCAACAATTTACCCTAATTGAAAATCGAACCTCCAAGAATTTCCCAGTAAACACCATGATAAAAATTTCAGCGGTTATGTGTGTGTGAACGTGGGCGGCGAGCTGAATGGAATTTCCACGTAAAAGGAATATTTCTTTTTGTAGGCATCGATTTCTGGAAACGCGATTTTCTCAGAATAAAAGACGAGATGAGCGGTGTATATATATATATATATATATATATATATATATATATATATATATATATATATATATATATATATATATATATTTGTGTATGTGTGTACAAGGTGGGAGAAAGAGGAAAGCTGCTGGATTCTGGATTGGGAAAACCCACGCCAGGGCGTCACTGAATCGCACGGAATCGACCTTGGCAGCCCGAGGGAGCTGGAGGGAAAATGGAGGTTGTTTAGATTAATACAGGCCTTCACCTTGAAAAAAGAATTTAAGTTTTGCAGATAAGAATTATTTCGCCCTCTAGTATACGTGAAAGAACATCATTGGAACGTTGCAGTATATACACGAAAAATATTAAAAAAATCTTGGAGATTTCCAATTAGATTATGTAAATTAATTATATATTTAATAAGAAAGCTTGATAAGTAATTATTAGTAAAGACAATGATGAAAACCAGGCTCAGAAACTGAGTTTTCACGTTTAAGCATGTTAAAAACTTTCGGCTTTCAGTATCATTCCCATTTAAAACATTTCGTTTTACATCTTTAATAAAGTGTTTAAACGAAGTCATCGTGTCTGTTTCTTTATTATTTCCAAGATGTACCACAAAATAAACGCCTCCACAATTAAATACATAACATTACATTCCAATTTATTTAAAAATATCTTGAACACTGAATAAAAAACTTTCTATGTTTTTAACCACTATAATTTATTATAATATATAAATATATTACAATGTGTACGACTTAAGTTTCGACTTTTGACGATCATTATCATTATGATTAAAAATATCTTCCTGGAATGTTCGCCTTCTTCTGCTAGCTAATCATTAGTCCGGTGATTAGTAAGGAATTTTACTAGATATAATACAAAAAAAATGCTGATGTTAAAATTAAAAAGTTTAGATGTTGTTCACAGTACTTCAATGAAGGAAGAGTCCTTTAAAAGTCTTAAATTCAGCATTACTTACTTCTCTTTCTGCATAGTTTGCAAGAAAATATATATTCTTCTTTAAGTGCGTATCAATTTTAACCCCAATACAACCTACCCCTAGTACTTTAGGATGCATATATCGATCGCTGTTTAGTAAAGATCGTAGTCTCTACATGTGCTCTGTAATTTTTGTGTGTTTTGCTGGTTTATAATTGAGGATCAATTGTGATTTTTTCTGTGATAACTTCTTTATTAATTGGCTACTTTGTGAGTAGTGTCCCACTTTTTCTAATTTTATTCTCTCTGTGATAATTTCATGCTATTTTTCCTGTGCATTAATCATGGACTCGTTTTATTAAAATTTATTGTTAAAATCAGTGAGAAAAACTGAATTATTTGAAAGTAATAAAACAAATATTTACAGGCGTGTCAAAATTAAGCAGATGTTAATTCTAATATATGAAATATTTGACAGATAACGGATGAAGTATTGCCTAAAAATCCAATCCTTTTTTTGTATTTGAAAGAGAATAAATAGTTATTTAAGGTACAAGTGTAAAAAGTGATGCTTTATTGCACGAACTGGCGTTTAAAAACACGAGCGAGGAACGAGCGAGTTTTTTTAAAGCCAGGAGTGCAATAAAGAAACTTTTTACACGTGTGCCTTACAAAATTTTATCTTCGATCGTAAAGGATTTCAAAGAATATATTCTTATGAGTAATATTTTAATACCATTTCAATAATTCAATTAATGAAAACATATTTTATCTACGATCGTACAGAAAGTAGACGCTTTTTGTATCATTTTTCATTGTAAAAGTGGCTTTTTAAAGCACTAGTGCTTTTTTACGTTTTTATTGCACGGTAATGTCAAACTGTTTTTATTGCACAGAAATGTCAAATTTGACAGATATATATTATAACACAAATTTTAGACGAAAAACTTATTTTTTTATTAATTGATACAAATAACTAATAAACTATAAATAAAATATATAATACAAACCAAATAGCAGATTTAAGAACTCTGAAGATTTCATTTAATGCAAGTCGAAGGGATTACAATAAAGCGAACATTTTTTCCATAAATAATAATGGCGGCCGACATTTGTGCAACTTGTTTACTGGTTGCTAAGTAACGCTTTCATTAGTGCACTGCGGGTAAAATATGTTTTCATTAATTGAATTATTGAAATGACATTAAAATATTACTCATAAGAATATATTCTTTGAAATCCTTTACGATCGAAGATAAAATTTTGTAAGGCACACGTGTAAAAAGTTTCTTTATTGCACTCCTGGCTTTAAAAAACCTCGCTCGTTCCTCGCTCGTGTTTTTAAACGCCAGTTCGTATCAAAAGTATCACTTTTTACACTTGTACTTTAAATAACTATTACCCGATTTGACAGATAACAGATGACATAGTTCAAAACTTATAAATTTACTCTGTATTTAAAAGAGAAAAAAATCATTAAAAAAATTAATTTAACATTTAAAAAAATCCAATCTTCTCTGTATTTTCCCTGTATACAAAAAACAGAAATTGGAATTTCTAGAGTTGTAAAATATTGAAAAACACTGGAATTTAGCAAATAACCCTCCTGGCACAGGAAATATTTGACAGATTACACTTTGATGAAAAAAAATTCATTTTAACATTTTTAACTATTATAAAAAAACACTTCACAGATTATGTAATATTATCAGATGAAAGATCATACAAATAAAATATTTTACAGACGACAGACGACATATTTCATAATTGATAAATTACTTTTTTTAAAGTAAATCAATTTGAAATAGAAAAACAAAATATTTTAACATAAAAAGAGCATCTCAAAACTTACAAATCATTAACAGATTTGACACATTTTGCAAATAGCAAATTTGATACATAAATTATTTGACAGATGAGAGATGACATATTTGAAAACCATTTATTGACTTTAAAAATCCAGTTTTTCTATTTAGGACAGAACAAAAAATCATTTTAATATTCTAAAAGGTTATAAAAAAGTAGAACATTGATAAACTGGGGGGCAAATTTAATAGATGATAGGTGATATATTTCACATATAATTGTTTTTGGGGTTTCACAAATAATTAATTGTTTTTCAGAAATCCAACATTTTTGGTCTCTAAAAAAGAAAAATACATGCATTTCTGTTGTAAAATTTTACAGGATGATAACAGATCTGACAGACGAAATATTTTTTAGATAAGATGGTTACAAAATAAAACAGCATTTTAGTAAAATTGTAATCATTTTAACATTAAATCCCAGCATTTCAAAAGTCGCAAAATATCGGCAATTTATCTGATGACAAGACAAATTTTACAAAATGTATATTTCACAGATGACAAATTCATAAATTGATTCTAAAAAATCCTATATTGTCTATATTTTAAAAGAAAAGTAGAATTATTTCAAATATTATTAATAAGAAGAGATTAATACTTCTAAAGTTGGAAAATATTAGCTTGTTAAAATTGAGCAGATGATAGTTCTGATAGATAAAATAATTGACAGATGACAGATTATATATTTCATAAGAAATCATTTCGATATTTTCAAATATTATAAAAAACAAGCTCATTAAATAACGAAAGACTAGGCAAATTTAGAAATATGACTTTGGTATTTACAAAGTTGGAAAATATTGATATTGACTTGCCAAAAGTCAGTTCTGACAGATGAAATAATTGACAGATGACCTATGACAAATTTCATTTAAAGCAATAAATTGATTTTCTCTGTTTAAAAATGAAAAAGAATTCATATTAATATGTATTTTTAAAAATTATCAAAAACCAAAGCTCTAAAGTTTAAAAAACTTGGTCAATTTAGTGGACGACAGATACGAAATATAAGAGATTTGACAGATAATAGGTGGCGTATTTCATGAATTAAAAACTGCTTTAACAATGATTTCTGTATTTAAGAGAGAATAAATAAATCAATTTCATTTAGATGTGCCAAAATTAAGCAGATGATAGATGTCAGTGATATTTATAAATTGTTATTTAGTTTCATTTTAATATTTCTCTATAAATAACGGGCGTTCAACAATTATTGCAGTCCCGGGTGGCGTTGGAATAAAAAACGTAGGTCGATTCTTACATGTTGCAAATAAATGAACTGACATTTTTAATGCACATTTAAGTTATGTTTGACAATTAAAATGTCAGTTTATTTATTTGGCACATGAAAGAATTGACCTACGTTTTTGATTCCAACGCCACCCGGAACTGCAATAATTGTTGGACACCCGTTAGATTCATTATATATTTGTTGAGAAATAATAAATAAACAAATAAATAAAGTTGGAAAATATTGCTAAACTTGCCAAAAATCAGCAAATTGTTAATAAATTGATAGTAAATAATCCAATATTAAAGAAATTAATTACATTGTAACATTTTAAAAGATTATTAAAAAAACTAATCCACAAAGTTTAAAAAATATGTCAACCTCTGCAAATTTTGCGGATCTGTCAATAGGTGAAGTATTATAAATATCTTATTTTGCGTACTTCTTTCTCTTCAAAATTCACTCTGATTATCGTCTATTGTTTCTTTTCCTAATTTGTCTCTCAGTCTTTTTACTAATTTGTTTTGTAAATTTGCATGTTATACTTGTTATAGTTATTTTACCTATTCCAAGATGGAATACTACAGTATATTGCCATCTCTTTGAAAAATATACTTTTTTGTCAATTTATACTTCCCTGAAGGTTTCTTTAAAATTTCCTTCTATCTGGAAAGAACATTTTATCTATCCAGTGGCAATAGAAATAAAGTTTCTGAACAATACTTCCTTTCCTTGAGTTAATTGATAGACTAATTGCTGGCGAAATAAGGTTCTCTTGTAAAAGTATTATATGTGATGATCAGTACATAGTATTTATCAATCTAACTCACTTGTATATAAGTAATTGTATGATATTTAATAATTTCATAATTAAAATGTTGCAATATTTCAAACACTGTACTAGAATTTTGTGCTTCTACAGAAATTGTTTTTCAGTTTTTGAAATCTTGCCACATTTTTATTATGAAATTATTAAAAATCATTGCAGTATTGTACCAATGACTGACACTGTCACTTTTGACATTTGGAATAGGCTCTGTATATTGTTTACTATGGGTATTTGATTTTTAATTTTTTTTTTAATCCTCAATTTCTCGACTTTGGTTTGATGAATGGATAAAATCGTTTACAAATTTAGATTCAGAAAAAAATCTCCTTGCGGATCAGTACAAAATATATATAAAGTGCAATTTGAAAAAAAAAGTTGATCGTCTTTTGTCAAAAACTGGATGCAAGAAAAAATATCAATACAGTTAAAGTATTTTAAAAATCATTTAATTTGATGTTTTATTTATTCAAATCGGATCAAAAATAAGCGAGATACAGCACCAAAGGTTTTTCGTCAGTCACCCTGTATATATGATCTTGCATACTGTAATATAGTATCTGCATTTAAGTGTATTAATTGCACCGATAAAAAAAATCATAAGGCACGAGACTTAGATTGTCCATGTTATTGAAGAATTGTGGAGTCAATTAAGAATAGAATTGATTTTGCAGGGATATAGCAATTAGATAAAAGCGTAAGTTTAATAAATATACAGGGTTTACTGGGCATTAAGTATGAATTAGAAGATTACATTAGAAAATATAAATTATCTATTATAGCGCTAACAGAGACTCATGTTACACAAGATATAACTGATAAAGAGCTTACTATATCAAATTCTACAAATTTGAATTGTAAGTCGCACAGCAGACACACAGGTGGTGTAACAATATACTTACACAATTTAATTAAATATGATGTAATGTTTAACTATAACATTTTGAATGCAGTTTGGCTTATTGGTATAAAATTGTCTGATTATGATATGATAAGTATCTATAGATCTCCATCAGGAAGTATAGTATGGTTCCTCGCTGAACTAGATATCACCTAGGAGATAAGGTTAGTACAAGAAATTATGGAAAAATAAATAGCTCCCTGTTTCAAGCAGACTTAAATAAATTAACTTGGCAAACTATTCAAGATGATTAACGTCTATCTTTTATAATAATATTATAAATACGCTAGATGCTCCTGCTGTAACTTTCAACTGCACTCTTTTTCATAATAAATGGTATGACAATGAAATACGTACGTTATGTAAGAATTGCAGCTGTACAAAAATTCACGCAATTTAGTTACATCAACAATTAAATCAAAAAAGAAAAAATACTTCTGTAATCTTATTAATACTTGCAAACATAATCCGAAACGTATGTGGCGAGGTATACAAGAACTTTTAGGTAGTAAAACACATCAAAAAATGTCATTCAATGGTATCATTTATTACGATATTAAAACAATTACAATTAAATATAATACATATGTAGTAGACAGTATAGAGGAGTTAGTTGCTTCCTGTAATCAGGTCTTTCCAGCTGTATTTTGCCAAGTGGACTACTCTAGGTTCAGATTTTCATTGATTAATTCACGCGATGTAAGGATGGCACTTGCACGCTTGAATAGTGGTACATCTACAGATGAAATTAACTTAACAGTACTAAATATTGGTGGTGAAATCCTGGTTGATAAATTGTGCAACGTCGTAAATCAATCTATACCCACGAAAGAAGTTCCTACTAAATGGAAAACATGCCAAATTACTCAAGATAAATTCAGTTAAGGCAAAAGAACATCGCCTGATTAATATGGTACCTTTAACAGAAAAAGTTTTAGAGCGAGTAATTTATAATCAGTTCCTATAGTACATTGAACTAAATAATATCCTTATTCAAAATCAATCAGGATTTCGACATCAATACTTATGTGAGTCATCATTGCAACTTATAGTAAACAAATGGAAAACAACTTTAGATAAAAAAATAATACCAAAATTGTAGCTGTGTTCGTTGATTTCAAGCGTGCCTTGAAACTCCGAACCGTGAGGTGTTGCTCATAAAACTACATAATATAGGCATTCATGAAGATTCACTTGGGTGGTTTAAAAATTACTTATCAGAAAGGAAGCAGATAACAGTAATCAATGGGGTCAAAACTCCTAGTATAATTAATAAGTATTGTGTACCTCGGGGAACTATACTAGGACCTATAATGTTTACCCTTTATATCAATGATATTAATGTGATTATAGAAAATCAAAATGAATATTTAAATTTATTTGCCGATGACACCTTGTTGGTCGTTGAGCATACTGACATAAATGTAGCTATAATTCAAATTAATAATCTACTCAGGAGACTGGAAGAATGGATAAAGAGGAACCAACTAGTGGTAAACACTAACAAAACGAAGGTCATGACTTTGGGGATAAACTCAGATAACCTTACAAATAACGTGTGCCTAATGGGGGAGAATTCAGAATTTGTTAAAGAAATCAATAACTTTAGATTCAAACCTGAATTTAAAAAGCCACTGTAAGGAACAAATAGAGAATATTAGGCCCAAAACATATCAGTTCTATAGGACATGCCAGTCACTCAGAAAAAACTTCCGCTTGATTTTATATAAGGCTGTTATCAGTCCTCATTTTACTTACTGCCCCACATGATTATACTATATCAACAGTAATGACATGGATCAACTTCAAATATTACAAAATAATTGCATGAGACCAATATTACAGTGTGACAGATTAACTCATATTAAAGACATGCTTCATGAACTATGCCTCTTTTTTGTTCGTCAACAGTTATTTTTTATGAACATGTGTTTTATATACAAATTAAATAATTATATCTTACCACAATACCTTACATGTAACATCATAAAAAATACATTCATTATCATATGACAAGAAATATAAATAACTTGTTTATTAATACAGTAAAAAAACAGGAACTTATTGTTCATTGTTCTATGAAGGTTTATATAAATATAATAAACTAGATACAAGCATTAAAGAGTCTGCGAGCTTGAATCAATTTAAGAAAAAGTTAAAACCTTATGTTATGGCTATCTTTAATCTGTAATAAAATAGCAATATGGGATAGATATTAACATGTGATACATCGATTTAGTAATGCAACTTATTTTGTAACCTGTGGTGATAACTTTGTGATTTTGTTTCATTTTGTTAAACTTAGGCTTAAGAAATGTTAAACCGGTTGTATTTACATATGTATCTTTACACATTTAAATAAATAATAACAATACTTCTTCCTCTTCTGAGTCCACTCTGTTTGTCTCTCAGCCTATTTTCTAATATTCTTGTTTAATTTTGTATGGTATACTTGTTATATAAGTTATAGTTATTTTATTTACTCCAAGATGTAATACCACAGTATCTTATAAAGAGATGTATTTTTTTAAATTTATACTTCACTGAACGTTTCTTTAAAAACCAACTAATTTCCTTCTGCCTGGAAAGAAAGTATTATCTATCCAGTGGCAGTAGAAATAATATTGGGTTTCTGCAGTATCTTGCTTGTCTATGTAAATGGATAGACTAATTCCTAATGAAATAAGGTTCTCTTGTGATGATCAGTATCGATTTATTGAAGGCACATCTACTATCAAACTCACTTGTATATCAATCTTTTATTAACAATGCACAAGAGAAAAATTGTCAAGTTGATGCAGTATATATAGATTCCTCCAAAGCTTTAGATCAAGTTTATCAGTCAATTTTAGTAAAAGATTTAAAAAAGTGTCCAATAGAATGGTGTAATAATGCACATTTAAATATATATTTTTTATAAAAGTTAAATAAAATAATAATATGGGATTCTTCTCATGAATTTTAATTATTTCATTACTTTAGTTTTCCAAAAAAATGTTAGATAATGTTTGAGAACGTTCGCGAACACTAGCAAACTACGATTTACGTTCAAGAACATTTGCAAACATACGACGTCGTTAAAAATCTAATAGAAAATCGACAAATTAATTTCATTATCGTCCACCACTTGACGTCACCCACTGATCAGATCTGCCTGAATTAAGCGATCAATGTTTAGCTGTGCCATCACAGACACTTTATAATCATCACTCGTAACACGTTTAAAATTACGCTGTAATACTGATTTTATAAACATTTTAAACGTTGAAAATGTTTGTGAATAAATAATACTATCGCTGCTACATTCTTGATGGAACATTATCACAGATGTGGATTTGTGAATGAAGGACTTGTTTTATTTCCTGACAATGCTACTATAAGGACTATACTTTACAGAAGTTAGTCTCAAAATTTTAGAAATAAAAAACAAAAATTTATTTGATTAATGTTTAAAAAAGGAATAATTAGAAAAGACAAACAACTACTTCTCACTTCGACAGACATTGAATGATACAAAAGTAATTTAGTCTTAAAAAGACTCATTTGTTGTAGATTTTACGAAATATTTTCGTGTTTTTTCTGATTATTAATATTTATAATGTTTCGAAACATGTACAATCTTCCGTTAGCTTAACGCGCATATCGCAAGCATTTGAATGGTAGACATATGCGAACATTCACGAAGTCCGAGGACGTTGAAAGTCTATTTTGCTCTTCCTTCCTCGGGTTCTTTTTCTCTCTTCCTTGCTCTCTATGTTGCTCTCTTCCGCTCTTTCTTGTTCTTTTTCTCTCTCTCCTACTTCACTCTCGTCATTTTCGCGTTAGGATTAGAAAACGTTTCCAGATATTTGCAGGCATTTTTTGAAATAAAAAAATACATATATGTGAATCTGTAAACCATCGCTAACAATTAAATACATTGAAAAATACTTGCAGTTATTCACCATTGCTTAAAAATATTCGAAACATTTACAAACTTTCGTTAGCTTAACGCGTATGATCGCGAGCATTCAAATATACCAACTAACGTTTATTGAATGTTAGAGAACATATGCGAACATTCATGAATGTACGAGGTCGCTTAAAGTCTATTTTGCTCCCCCTTGCTCTCTTTCTGGTTCTTTTTCTCTCTCCCCTGCTCTCTTTGTTTTTTCGCTCTCTATCTCTTGCAATCTTTCACGCTTTCTTGTTTTTTTATGTCTCTATTTTGATCCGCTCTCCCTTGCTCTCTTTCACTCTCGTTTGCTCCGCTCTCTCTTGCTCAATTTCCCTTGCTCTATCTTGTTTTCTTTCGTTCTCTCTGGCACTCTTTCGCTTTCCCATGCTCTTTCTTGCTCTCTCTCTCTCTCTCTCTTTCTCTCTCTCTCTCTCTCTTGCTTTCTTTCGCTCTTTATCTTGATCAGTTTCACTCTCCCTTGCCCTTTTTCTCTCTCCCTGATGATGTAATGATGTAATAATGCACTTTTAAATCAACTTCTTTATAATGCTTAAATATTTTAATATAATGGAATATGCTTCTCGTGAACTTCAATTATTCCATTATTTGAATTTTCGGAATTAACGTTAGGGAATGTTCGAGAACGTTCGCGAACATTTGCAAACGTACGTATCAACAATTGTTCGTGAGAGTTACAGAACGTTTGCGAGCAATACCATCTGTATATACTAGAAAACATCTAAAGTTTGCAAACCTTCTTGAATTCAAGTAAGATTGCTGAATTATTGACATTTTGAGCCATCGCGAACGGTTGAATATATCCGTAAATTTTAACTAAACATTAACTAAAACATTCAATATGCAGTCATCCTGTTTAAGAATATTGATTGATGATGATGATGATGATTATCATGCTGACATGAACAGCCAAAAGTTTCTACTAAAAGCAAGACAAAAAAATAAAAACAGCTTATATAAAAGATTCCGTATACCAAAGAGGACATCCACTCCCTAAACATCAGGGTTTGAGTGGAACAACATAATTTGTGATTGTGAATGTATTTTTTTTAAATTAATTAAATAAGTAATTTTTAAGAAAGGAGATCACAGAAAATAAATATGTTCATTAAAATGCTAATAATAAACCTGTTACCTAATTTCCAGTCTACAATGAAAAATATACTTTAGATATATTAGTAATCGTTACGAAAGAACGATATAGAACAAAAGAGAATAAGAAAGAACAAAAAAGAGCGAGACAGAACGAGAGAGAGAGAGAGGGCGAAAGAAATCGAGATAGATCAAGAGAGTGCGAAATAGTGCGAAGGAGAATGAGGAATTTTTAGTCTACAATGAAAAATATGCAGTTATACAAGAGGGTGAAATATCCACCAATATTCCAAAAATTGTTGAATATTCGGAAATATTGTAGAATATTTAAGAACACATACAAGCATTCGAATATTTATTTGCATAATCGCTAACATTCGAGTACGCCAATCAACGTCTACGAATGTTTGAGAACATTTGTGAGCATTCGCAAACACGTGGAGTCGTTCAAAGCAAATATAGTTTAAAATCTGTACTAGAAAACATCCCCTGATATTTGAAAACATTTTCTGAATCTGGAGAATATTAATAACATAAAAAGCATTCGAATACTTATTTACATGTTCGCTAACATTCGAATACGCCAATCAATGTTCACGAATGTGAGATGACGTTCGCGAGCATTCGCGAACACGTGGATTCGTTTAAAATGTACCAAAATTTTTCTTATAAATAGTTTAAAATCTGTTTTCATTTTCATTTAATTTCTGAATTTATAGAATATTAGCGAATATTTACATTTTTAAACCATCTCGAATAATTGAATACATCTGTAACCTTTAAGATTAGTCGCGAATATTAAAATTCTGAAACTGCAATTCAAAAACTTTTAGCTGAATAATTCAATATGAAGTAATGTTTTTTAATTTTAAAATTTAAGATAATATATTGTTCATTGAAATTCTAATAATAAAACTGTTATTTAAGTATGCATCAATTTATAGGAATATAGCAAAACGTTTAAAAGTATTCGCAGAATTTCGCCAATGCTTGAGAATATTCGTATAATATTTTATGACGTTCAAGAAGATTTATGAGCGTTTGTTAACTAATGCGTGTGATCACTAGAATTCTATTACTTCAAATAACTTTCGCAAATGTTTGTGGGCATTTGTGAACATTATTATCACTCGTAACAAATGTATAGGCTTTCTAATCAACACTTCCTTTTAATAGACATTGCAAATAATTATTTATACAGGTATTCATTGATTTATGTCCGTATGCATCTATAGGTTGTAGTTAACACAATATTTATTTATGTAAAAAAATATCAATTGTCCACATATGCGGTACATTTGGAAGTACCAATTATTTCTTATCGAGCCGTTCGCATAACGAAAATCAGTGCACGTCTGTGTGACCAGGTCAGGTATGAAACCGGTCTTCATGAACATACCTTCTTTAGGTAACTCTTTCTCCCATTCGGATTGTTTAGGAGGCTGGCTGCAAGGAGTGGAATGCGCCGTGAGGTCGCGCAATTGCACAATGGTTTATTTATAATTTTGACTGTGTTCAATCGCCTACCGAACTGAAAAATGTAATGCTGCGACCTTCTTTTGCCATCAAATGTTCGCATTGCACACGTTAGAACGGGTACCCCGCACTGGGTCGAGGTCTGTCTGAGAAAGGTTCAAAAAACAAGGATGCAATTAGAATGTCGTTAAATTTGAATGCAAGTATGGATTAATTGATTACGATATTAAATCTTTATTTGTCCATTGTGGAATAATCATTAATATGGCTTTCACCAAAGGTAATCTTTATATTTATTTTTATGAAGATGCGCTTTCCTTCGTGGCCAATTCAACAATTGTTTGCTCTACTTATTTAATCTCAAATAATATCCATATTTCAATTAAAAACTGGATTGAAGATGCTTATGAAAATGCCCGGCATCTTATTTAAAATTTTTGTATAAGGTATTTAATACAAATTATTACTGAAGTCTTATTAAAGACTGTTGTGTCAGATGGATAGACAGATTTCAGATTGCCATCAGGATCGCTTTAATCTGCTGGACTATCAGATTCCTCTCCAGAAGCAAAATGGATTCCTACAAGAAAGTATCCAGTACTTTCGTACAGACACATTGAGAGATCGCACTGGTTACATTAAGTAAAATAATTTTTGTATTTACAGAAATCTTTGTGATTAGTAGGAACAAAACTTGTGATGAATCCAGTAAGCAAGGAGTTTTTACCCTTCCAAAAGGTACAGGTATTTGTGAATGCCCGAGTAGACGTTTCGTTTCTTCTCTTTGCGCAGATTTTCTGTTTTAGTTTGCAGGCGAGAGAACAACTGCACGCCCGTCATTATATTATTTCTGTCCAGAGGTTTAATCACCAGTTCATTAGGTGGCGAGGCGGTATATGTTACATTTCCCTTAAAAATAATATCAGCATCATGCGTTGCAATCGTCGCAGCATTTCTTTTATCACGAATCCCCTCGTGCAGTCTGCATCTGTAAGAACTTCTTCAACGTTTCAGGTATAAACTCCAAATCCTTCAAAAGGTGTCCTGGATTTGGCCCCTGACTTTCTTCGCATTTTCACGCAGGATAATTCTGACTGTTTCGTCCTCAACATATTTAACAACAAGCTTGTATTTGTATTCAGGGGTGGTGTCCTCGACGTCTTCATCCTCCTTCTTCCCTTCTTACCCTTCTTTCCCCTCTTACCTTCAGGAGCACTGGAACGCTTGCAGTGCTGCTTCACATAATCCAACACTTGCTTGGATCTGAACTGATAAATTTACTTGAAGAGATGGCGGTCAGAAATTAGGTTTTCTTTAAGATTAATTTCTTTAATCTTATTACAATCCACTAATTCGCCAGGATTTTATTTTTACTGAAATTAACATTTTCAGTACCTTATAGTGTCTGGAATAACCAATAGCATTTCCATTCAAATTTAAATCGGTGATTAGATGTCGCATTAAAAGTAATTAAATCCTCGAAATGACTAATTTCCTCTGGGATTCTCTCCAGCTGATTTCTTGGCACATCTAGCACTTTCAGTTTAGCGAGCTTGGCCACTGCCAGATTCAGCTCGGTGAGCTTGTTCGAATGCAAAACCAATATTTGGATTTTGAGAAGTTTGCCAATATCTTCCGGGATGCTGGCGAAGATTGGCTCGCATATATATAAATAGTAAAGATTTGTCACGGAAAATATACCTTAGTCGAGACCGTTTTCTTCGATCTTTTTGGAAATTTGTACCCCACTGAGGATCAACTCGTGACGTCCTTCAGTTTTTCTTGTGTTCACCTCTGGTCAGGACATTTTGTTTTAGCGAAAAAACAAAAAAACAAAATAGGTTTCAAAATAATATCCAATTGATAAAAGC
Source organism: Ontholestes murinus (assembly GCA_963969525.1). Lineage (NCBI taxonomy): Eukaryota > Metazoa > Arthropoda > Insecta > Coleoptera > Staphylinidae > Ontholestes > Ontholestes murinus. The sequence goes on from OZ018397.1 coordinate 31,970,441, forward strand.
GCTAACCCTTGAATGTTCCTCAACCAAATAAAAGTTATTTTAAAACAATGAATACTAACAAAGTTATACTCCATTAGAAAACAGTTTTTAGATAATTGCAAAAACCAAAACAATTGATTATTATTCCCTGCCAACAATAGGCACGGACCATTTTCGATCTAGTTTGGATCTCATTAACGTAGCGCAGTTGTAAACATAAATATTTTTTGATAAGGGAGAGGAAATCCAAAATGGACACCCTTATTGTAAGATAAACCTACTCCAACGCGATCGCTATTGTTATGACTTGTCCAGGACCTAAAGGTCTTATCTCGTAGGAATTTAAGCGATATATCGCTAAGATTTGAGTGACGGGAATCCCATCAGCAAATGGCAGTTGGAGACCTCGAAACTTTCTTGTCTTGATAAGAGGAGAGGAAATCCATCATGGAAAATTTTATAGTGGGGTAGTATCGGACTCCTATCGATTAAAACCACTGCTTCGCGATCGCTGTTGTTGTGACTAGTCCAGGATAAAAAGGTCTTTTCTATTCGGATCTCAAGCGATGGATCGCTAAGATTTGGTAGGTCCCATCGTCCTATATGCCACACTCCTCGAAAGGAGCAGTGACCTCCCTCGAAAGGAGCAGTGACACCGATCACATTATATTGGCTCATGTTTTTTTTTTTTTTTTTGATGATAGGAAATGAAATTCATTATGGACATTCTTATAGTAGAGTAGTGTCGGACTCCTACCTACTAAAACCACTTCTTCGCGACCGCTATTGTGACTAGTCCAGGACCAACAGGTCTTTTCTAGTCTGGTCTCTGGCGAAATGATCGCTATGAGTTTTGGAGGTCCCGTCGTCATGTGTGCCTCTCTTCTTAAAAGAAGCAGCAACGCCGAGCGGATTACGGTGGATCGAGGTTTTGGGGAGCTACTTGAACTCCAACTAGAATCATACCTGGCCTCCGATGTTTGCTATCAGCAGTGACATCGTATCGAAGTTTATTACGGAAGGGAAATTGTCTTCTACTTTGCTGTAGAAGTTTTCAGCGATCTCTTGATGTACTCTAGGATACTTAGAGTCTTCGTGCCATGGTGAATCTGCGTAATCCGCATATAAAGCGGAGCATTCAGTACGCGTCTAAGAGCGATGAAGTGATGTTTTGCTTTTCAATTGACAAGGGTCTACAATAATACTCCTATCCGCGTTGACATCAAGTCGCCATACTTCCGCCTACTTCTCGTAAGTATCGAGATCAGCTTTGGGAGTTCTTTCAAGATTTCTATCTGTCCATTGTTCTCTTGTGTAAACCATTTCCGTGGTCTTATTTGTCCACCTGTGAAGTTTTGTGTCTTCTTACAAATACCATTAAATATATCTTGTATTTGATTCTCATTTTTCACTTGGTGAAACATTATGTTAATAATAGGTTGTTGAAACAAACCAAGTGAATTTTTTCAACAACCTATTATTACCATTAAATATCCCTTAACCATCCATAAATATGCCAGAACTTAAATGTGTGGGCCTATGTGGCAATGTAGTAGCAAATAAGACTACTTGTGCTAAATGCAATAGATACTGTCACCCAAGATGCAAAAAAAAACACATATGTGACGATGCGAGATCTTTGTAATTGCGTGAAAGAGTTACAGAAGTCTGTGAATGATTTGACATTAAAATGTGACAAACTCTCAACTGAAAATAATGAATTAAGAACATTGATATCCGATATGGCAATTTTAAAAACAGAAAATCAAAAACTTCGCACAGAGTTCACATCACTAAAATAAAAAATGACCACCGATGAATACTATGAATATCTTATCTGAAATCGAAGAACAGAAAATTCGATCAAAAAATATCATCATATATAATCATCCCAAGTCTCTTAAGCCAAGCATTCAAGAAAAAGCAAACGATGATAGACAGTCAGTATCTTTTACAATAAACGACATTGTCAATACACAACCCTCGAAAATTATTTCGCTTAGGAAAGCGCAATACTAAACCTCGTGCCATAAAGGTAATATTTGAAGATGATTCCGCAAAACAAATTTTAATTAAAAGTAAATCAATTAAGCATAACGTTGTAATTAAATCTGATCTAACACCACTTCAGCAAAATTACCTGAAATCGCTCAAATCTGAGTTAAATAAGCGACGTGAAGAAGGTGAAAATAATTTAACGATAAAATACTTTAGGGGTGTACCCAAAATTATCGAACAAAAAAACTAAACCACAATTCATTAAAAGCAAACAACACAAAATCTTCGAAATTATCAATTTTTTACCAGAACGTCCGTGGCTTAAACACGAAAACTAACGAATTTTACAACAACATATATATAAATAATGGGGTAATATAAAGTACTTCTTGATAATTTATTTATTTTATTTATACAGAAAATAAAATAAATAAATTATCAAGAAGTACTTTATATTACCCCATTATACTCACCTTGATAAAACGGACTAACAACTACCTAATATATATATAAATGACTTCGATGTGATTGCTATTACGGAAACGTGGATGAAGGAGGATGTATATGATGCTGAGTTGTATTCAAATAATTATTGTATATATAGAGCTGATAGAAAATTACGCAGAGCAATAAAAAACAAATTTAAATCAATCCTACTTAATATACCTATTAATATCGATAAGATCGATGTAATTGCTACCGAAGTTACACTACATGGTATAAAAAATATTATTATTTGTGTTTACATCCCTTCTCAAACACCACTTAATCATTATGGCACTCTTTTTGAGATAATTGAACAGCATCTTATGTCAAAAGAGATCATATTGGTAGGTGATTTCAATCAATCACGATACGCAAATTATTTATTGCAAAATGATGGCGATAATACTCTTAATCTTCTTCTAGACTTTTTAACTTTAAACGATTTAAAACAATTTAAATTCTAGTAATAAAATATTAGATTTAATAATTACTTCACACGATGGGTGTGACGTTATAAAATCCGAGTGCAATCTAGTGGAGGAAGACAGACATCACCCCCCATTACTTATGAATTTCACCTTTACAACAGAAAACACTTCTAACTTCATAATCAAACATAGAAAAATCGACTTATATAACTTCAAAGCAGCCAATCTTCCTCTTCTCTATGAAGCTATACCTCTTGCGGACTGGTCCAAAATAGAAAAATACAAGAACCTATATAGATGACTGCTGTACTTTTTTATATAAAACTTTATTTTCAATTTTTGATAGTAATGTACTCAAACGAAAAGAAAAAGGCAATATAAATCAGTTCCTATATCGTTTGATAAAGAAATAATTTCGCTCTTAAAGGAAAAAAAAGCTACCTTTGGAAGAAGAGTAAACGTTTCAGAAACAGTAATTCCCTGGAGCAATACAAACACATACGTCGTTTAACCAAACACAAAATAAAACTAGCTTACAATAAATATAGCAAGCATACAGAAGATATGATTACCCACGATCCAAGTGCATTCTGGAATTTTGTTAATAACCAAAAGTGCCAGACACGCATCCCGGAATATATGAAGTTTCAAAACACTGTTTTAGAGGATCCATTTGAAATTGTTGAAAGTTTTGCAGAACAATTCAAATCCGCATATCTACCATCCGATAATAATAACACAATCTTGGACATTATTTTATGAGCGAAGAAATCATCTTACGAAGTTTGCGACGTCTAAACCTTTCCTTCATATTAAAAGATTGCGCTATAGTTTTAGTTAAACCTTTATTGCACTTATTCAATCAGATTCTTTCCACTGGCATTTTTCCTCAGTGCTGGAAGGTAACGAGAATATGTCCGGTCTTCAAGAAGGGCGATAAAGGGAACATTGAAAATTACAGACCCATTGCCTTGATATCGAACTTTAGTAAGGTGTTTGAGTTTATTATTGCTGACCACATTTACTCAAAAGTCAATATTGAATTGAGCCCAAAGCAGCATGGATTTATGAAATAAAATCTACTCAAAGTAAATTACCAAACTTCACCCAATTTATAGCTGATAACTTAGATAGCGGAAATCAAGTGGATGTTTTGTACACCGACATGACAAAAGCATTCGATAGAATATGGCACAGTATTCTTATCAGCAGACTTGAAAAGTGTGATATTAGTGCCAATATAGTGTCGGCAATATCATCGTTTCTAAATGAGAGACAACAATAACAATTTGTTTCCTATATGGGAGTAAAATCAAATATGTATTTGGCTAGTAATGGGGTGCCGCAGGGCTCTAATCTTGGTCCTGTAATGTTTTTAGTTTATGTGAACACCGTATGTAATTTGTTAGATTGTGAATTCTTAGTATATGCTGATGACATAAAACTGTTTTCAGTTGTAAATAACACTCAAGATACAAATCACTTGCAAAATAATTTCATGAAGTTAGATCAATGGTGTTCATCCAATAATTTAATGCTAAACGTAGCTAAGTGTAACGTTATGTCTTATTCACGCTCACACCGACCAATTATATATGATTATCAGCTTAATAATATTTCTTTAACCCGTGTGAATTGTCTAAAGGATCTTGGTATATATTTTGACGATAAACTAACGTTTAAGCGTAACTGTAACGATTTCAGATCTGTAAATACGGCAATATACTTATATCATTCCCTCATACTGTCGAAAATATCGTACTGTGCTACTGTGTTGTCGCCTGGCTATTTACATTATATTAATAATCTTGAGAAAATTAAAAGAGTAATCTCTTTAGTTTCTTAAGTATTTCTCTGTAATTAGGTTAGTGTACCTGCTGAGAAATAAATAAATAAATAAATAAGATGAAATATGGTACTTCCTCTAAAAAGTAGAGCTGTGTCGTCAGCATATTAGGCGACCATTGCCGGATCCAAATTCGCAATGTTTCTTGTATAAATGTTGTAATGTGTGGGGGACAGAGCAGTCACCCAGTGTGGTACACCTGCACATATCATATGCGCGTTGAGTTGATTTTATAATGAAACTTTCTGTTCCGAAGAAAGTGGTGCACGGCTCTTATAAGATAGTAAGGGATGTTGAGATGGATAATTTAAAAAATGAGTCCTTCATGCCAAACCCAATCGAATGCTTTTGATATATCGAGGAAAAACTGCGGAGGCGTCACGTCTTATCGTAAAGCCCTCGGCGATGAATTCAGTTACCCTGATATATAGTGAAAAGGCCGGCATGAAAACCGACCTGAGAGTCTGGGATAATTTTCTGGTCTTCGATGAAGACTAAAATTCGACTCAGTAGAACTTTCTCCACTAGCTTATCTAACACGCTTAGCAAGCTCGATAAAAGTAGCAGAGATTTTCCCACCTTAAGGATACTAATCAGGGAGGCTAGCTTCCAGGTGAAGGGAATTTAACCCAAACGCATTACTGCATTAGTTATATTAAGCAGAGCGAATCTTCTCTTGCGGGCGAAGTTTTTGACCACCGCAGTGGGAATACCATCGATTCCTGGAGCTTTATGGATTTCGAGCTGCCAAATTAACTCGTTTAGCTCTTCGAAGGTGGCCGGTTGAATGGTCCACCTGCGGTTTTTGTAATTACTAATAAAAGTCGCGACAGTATAGCTGACTTCGATTGTTGAAATCAACATTATCGCTAGGATTAAGGGTGAATTGAAGCTCTAGGGTATTTTTCATTCTCTTTGATTGCCTAATAAAAGGTTTATAATAAAGATTGTATAGAAGTGAAATAAACCAAGTAAATATCATTATTATAGACCTTCTATTGAAAACACATATATTATCTCATGCATTTATGCCAGAAATCAATAACAGCAAATGTATTGATCGAATACATGCAAAACCGATTACTCAAGACAATTTATTTCGTAATATTCCAAATTACTTTTGATAGATAACGAAACTACACTTAAACATGAAATTTAAAAAAAAGTAGATATCTTATATTCATATACTGATGTCATATTCTACGTTCTAACATTATTTGTTATAACGTTAGTGTATTAAATTTTTTGAATTGTTTGAATATATTGAATTATGCTGTCGGTTTATGCTTATTTCTTTTTATTATTCATGCACTCAATTCAGATAACTTTCCATTCTGGCTCTTTTGCATACCATTTGACAATTTAATATTTTTTTGTTTATGTATTGTATTTTAGAGTCACGTAAGAGAATTTATAACTATAAAATAACATTTTGCTTAATTAGTTGTCAAACATTAATACTGTTCTGTTAAACATCTAATAAATTCTGGCCATTGTCTTAATTTTTCTGTAACAAATAAAACAATCTAAAATTGTTAATTTAACGTTTATATTATATATGCATTAAATTTCCACGGCGGTAAACTTTTCCTACGAGTATTAGTTTATTAGATCGGATGCATAAACATGACGAATCTCATTAAACAAGTTTTGCGTTGCCCAACTCTTTACGTTCATTGTCAAGGTCGGCGCTGTGCCCCAAGGGTCACCTTTCGGACCGTTGTCACGGACGTCCAAATGGCACGCATTAGCATATTTCACCGCGATCGGAAAATCAATCACAGGTCATAACAATATGTGCGCTATATTTACGCTTACTTTATTATGTAAATAACGGACCGGACCAATGTCGAAAAGACGAAAATTCATGCAATGACGTGCCGCGCGATCCCGCTGCTCACTTTTTTTTCGCCCCGATCAACCGGTAGCCTCTTCAGTAAATCACCAAGGTCACGCAAGATTGCGTGGATACCCGATATCAGGGTTTATCGGTACGTATAATTTCACGTGAAGTGAAATTCATCATATTTCCCAAATATGATTTATCGTAATGAACAGTGGAGTGTTCGATTATTATCTTGATGTTGAAAACGTAATATATACAGTGTATATATTTTGGGTGGATATTTGCATAATGTTAATGATCTAAAATTAAATAATAAGTAGTGATGTTACTATCTAACTAAAATATCTATATTCAATATTGAAATTGTCTGAGTTATAGATTCTTTATTATAAAATTTCCTCAATAGATAGATATGTTAAAAAATAATTTTTGCTTTTACTAAAGATCTAATTAGATGCAATTAAGCGTTCTATACTATATTGATTTATTAAAACACTTCAAGTATCTCACGTGGATTTTTTTTGCGCATTGTTATGAAAAATTTGTATTTCTTAAAAAAATCGCTTCATTGTGAAAAGGAATTTGCGCCAGTAGTTGAGGAATTTGAATCAATATATGCAAAAGCCATTGAAAGGATGAAATATGTGGAGAAAAATCAGTAGGAATATAGGTACAACAAATACTCTCTAAGACTTTTTTTAAACAAATCAGTAATTTTTCGCCCCGTGTATCTTCGAAATAAAACGGATTTTCAAAAAACATCGAAGTATAAAATATTCTTAGAATAACCTTTTGAATTTTTACTGTATGTTTAGAAAACACCCTGTGTGAACAGTCTGTTCGTTAAGTAGGGGAATTCCCCGATTATTCTTAGCATTATGTGCCACAAGAAATTTTAGTACTTTCATTTAGATAATCATTGTTACTAAAGAAATAAATTCTTTAATTATTTTCCATGGTAAAAAACGGATCGTTTTGATATGGATATCAAACTATAAATTAACGGAAGCGCGCCGCATTAATTATAATTCCTAGCCATTATCACTTTCACTCTTTTGATTTAGAAATCGGTTAAGTAATAATTCAACCAACCATTCTGCCTGTTCTTTCTTCTCCGCCCGGTGGTTGTCGCGCACATAATTAACGCCACGCGTTGGTTATGTTGGTATAGCATTTTGAATTCGCAAGTCTACGCATTACAATTACATAAAGCGTTATTATTAGATGCATAATAAAACAGTTACTCCGTTATGATTATTACAGAGATGATTGATCTACGAGGAATTCGCGTGCTGCGCCGGGTTCTATTATTAAAAAGAAATTGTCCAGATAATCACGACCGGAATTTATTACTGCCAGTAAAGAACAATGCTGAATACGAAAGTAGGAAGTGTAATGTAGTTTCGCTTTGCTTTGGATTGATTAGGAAGTAATGTAAACAAACATGTATGAACCTCATCATGTCGAAAATCCACATAATAATTTAATTATTATTTGCTTCGAAATAAAATAAGGTATACTTTATTGTGTTCATGTCAATTATTTCAAATACAAAGTTTACCACTTATTATTATCCTGCTAACAGTAATCACTGACCGGTTTCGATCTATTTAAATTTCGTCAGCATATCGCAGTTGTAGACAGGAAAATGAAATATGATCATAGACTTTTAATCTCCATTTAAATAAATTCATCAATTGAAGGTGACACCTATTTTCTGGGCGTGTAGCACTTATTTCTCGAATTAAATGGAATTACTATCTACAATTAAAGAAAAACTTTTAACTGCGATAATTATTAAGTGATAATAGTAGAGTTTATAATGGAAACATTAACGAACAAATGAAATTATTGAAGATGGAAAAATCCTAATTTATAGAGTGGATATATATCACCTCAACGAATAATATTATAAATAATTATAATAATATAATAATTTAGTACAAACAGCGCACAGTGTGGGATTTTGCGAATCCAGGAGGAAAAAAGTGCTAAAAACAACATACAAAATATTTACCTATAACCCACTAAATGCTTAGCTGATGTACTAAGTATGCCATTAGCAAAATATATAATGTGTAGATGCCCGGGCTTATTGCCAATCGTTCGACAAAAGAGGTTAAATATTTTTCACTTAAAAACCGCCTCGCAATCATTCCTTACGCGTAAATTGTGAAGGTCGTATTATATAAAGTATTTATTTGTGACAATCTTTTTGCCATGGATAATTTACATCAAGGTATATAGTTTATATTGTGCCCTAGAAAAATTCATCAGTTATGTATTTTTAATAAAATTTTAGAAAAGACTATTCGATAAATAATCAGAAATAACTTAGAATTGGTGATTTCATTAGACTGTCAAAATTTTTGTACACCTTTGTACGCCATGATTTTATATTTTTTATAATTTTGGATCCATCTAGAATATATACAATAAAATTTTGAGTGCAATAAATTGCGTATTTCAAAAATATCCAACTGTTAAAAAGTGACGATTATAACCCACGATCAACTTCTACGACTGAAATTGACTTGTGGATTACCTTAACAGTAAATTTAACATACATAATTGTTTTCAAATAACGTAAGACGAATTAAACCGGACTGTTCATTTGTTCACGATCAGAATTAACCAAAGATGGAAGACGTATCATCGCTATAAAAATGTGTTTTTAAACAAGTTCAATGATTGGTTAAATACTACCGTTACAATAATTAATTTGGATGCACCCAGTACAAGTGGAATCCAGAATGGCAAAAAAGTGGGCTGCCAAAAAAAGACTTTAGTTAAAAGTTAAGTTGAGGCAATCTGGCAAAAGAAATGCTGCTTCTATGTTGCAGCAATTGGTTTCAAGTCCAAAAAGAGCAACTAAAGTGAAGAAAGCTTTTCACACCACAGGCCAACAAACACCTCAGTATTCTGCAGAAGAAGAATTGGCATTTATAAGTACGACAAAATTAACGAACAGAAAATATGAAATTATTAGAAAATCGGCATTAGAAAAGCAACTAAAAATATATCCATCCTACGACAAAATCAAAAAAGCTATGTATAAATGTATATACATTTCTGTAAAAATATGCGTGGATTATATTTTACAAACTTATTTTAAATCATGACTAATTACTTGTTATTGGAGTAATATTAAATGTATGTGTATGTTTAAGTCCATCGATCCTCTGCAACCAACAATTATAAAATCTTACAATAAAAATAAATAAAACCTTATGTTAAAAATATAAAACGCTGTGTATATTTTAGCCCTTAGATACTCGACAAACAGCAATAATACAATCATTTTTGAGGCATTCTAGTTTTTAAAGCAAAAAATATACGAGGGTGGATCAAATATAATTCTTTTTTTTAATTTATCGGTCGCTAAGTAAAGTGTTATGCGCGGTACCGCTGAATGTATTGGAGGTGATTGTCATGGGGAGGGGAGGACGCCTAATGCTTATTGCCGCCAGTAACACCATATATGAGCACGAGGTACATACATCTGATAATCAATGCATAATTATAAAAATTTTGGCTCGGTAAAGCGTAAAACCTTCCGAATCTCTTCGTCGACTGACTGCACAATTAGCTTTCGACGCTTTCGAAAACTCAAATTTACGAATGGCATAAAAAAGTGGCTGCACATCAATCATGTACGCCGACCGCAAACAAACATTATTGAGGCGAACATTCGTGCTATTATGCGCTGATTGAAACTGACCGGCGACTATACAACATTGCTGCAGAGGTAGGAATATCGTACGGGATTGCTTAAAAAGTTATTTTCAATGAGTTGAGTTACCGAAAATTGTCGGCGAAATAGGTTCCTCGTCTACTGACGGAACACTACAAAGCGAACCGACTTGTTATCTGTCGAAGGCTTTTGGCGCGATATCAAGCAGGGGTGATAAATTTTTAAGTCGTATTGTCACTTGTGATGAGACGTGTGTACGTCATTACACTCCAGATTCTAATCAAGCAAGCATGGAGTCCAAATAGCCTAGAGAAACCCCACATCGCAAAGCTAAAACCAGTTTGTTTGCGGGAAAAGTTCTTACAACTTTTTGGCATATATAAGGCATACTGTTTGTTGATTTCCTTCATGAGCGACGTACAGTCAGTGCTGAATAATATTGCAAGCTCCTTGATGAAGCCAAACTGGCTAATCGATAGAATTAGGACATGCCTCGTGCCCTTCCGAAAGTGTTAGTGTTTCAATATAATTTTACAAGGAGTAATAGTTGATTTCTTGATTGCGTATTTCAAAAATATCCAACTGTTAAAAAGTGACGATTATAACCCACGATCAACTTCTACGACTGAAATTGACTTGTGGATTACCTTAACAGTAAATTTAACATACATAATTGTTTTCAAATAACGTAAGACGTATTAAACCGGACTGTTCATTTGTTCACGATCAGAATTAGCCAAAGATGGAAGACGTATCATCGCTATAAAAATGTGTTTTTAAACAAGTTCAATGATTGGTTAAATACTACCGTTACAATAATTAATTTGGATGCACCCAGTACAAGTGGAATCCAGAATGACAAAAAAGTGGGCTGCCAAAAAAAGACTTTAGTTAAAAGTTAAGTTGAGGCAATCTGGCAAAAGAAATGCTGCTTCTATGTTGCAGCAATTGGTTTCAAGTCCAAAAAGAGCAACTAAAGTGAAGAAAGCTTTTCACACCACAGGCCAACAAACACCTCAGTATTCTGCAGAAGAAGAATTGGCATTTATAAGTACGACAAAATTAACGAACAGAAAATATGAAATTATTAGAAAATCGGCATTAGAAAAGCAACTAAAAATATATCCATCCTTCGACAAAATCAAAAACGCTATATATAAATGTATATAGATTTCTGTAGAATTATGCGTGGATTATATTTTTCAAACTTATTTTACGTCATAAAAAAACTAATACAATTCAAAATTATGTTTTATTATAATTTATAATTTTTTCCAGCTAGATTTGTAAAATCCCACACAGTGCAACAACTGGATAATTTCAATTTAAAAAAGTTTAGAACGAAAAATAAGGAAATTTGTATTACATCATTAAGTTGTATTGTAAAACAGAAAAAAACACATGATTTAGGGTTTCACTATTTAGTGGTTTCATCAGGCAAATGAATAATGGATATATAAATAAACTATGTGTTAATTGCAATGTTGGAAATAACTAAATTTAACACAAATAATGAACAAAATAATTTTAAAAAAATTTTAAGTTATTTTAAAAGTTTAATGAGGCGGAGTTATTTACACCAGTTTGATCATTTAATAGAATACCTTTACTTTTGTGTCTGTTTCCAGTTCTTCTAAAAGGTTTAATTTACGACTTTTACTGCAAACGTGCAAAGTTTTATAATTTGGCTTGAAAATATGTTGGTATTTGATTAAATGATTGACATAAGTGGAAGAGGATTTATTATTTTCGAAATATTTTTGATGTTCTAAAATTCTTTTTTGAAAACTACGACCTGTTTGTCCTAAGTAGACTCTAGGGCAATTTTAACATATAGACGCCAGATTTTTTATATCTATTAAAATGATTATTACCATTATTGATAAATTTATGTAATGAATTATTGGTTTTGAAGGCGGTTACTATATTGAATGACTTAGTTTTTTTTTTACTAATATAAATTTATGGTTTTCCATTGCATGCCAAAGTATAGATGATTCTCTAATTATTTGAAAATTTCTTAGGGTATGCTAAAGAAAGAGATTTTTGTTTGCGTTTTTATCTAATATATCTAAAATAAGTTAGTTTATCTGAAAAACCGTTATTATTTGCAATGACTAAAATGCGTTTTAATTCTTTATTAAACTTAGTTTTAGACAAAGGCACACTTAATAACTGATGTACCATCGAGTGATATGCTGCTAACTTTCGAGACATTGGGTGATAAAATTTTTGTGGATGGCGGTGTCAATATGTGTGGGTTTATGAAAGATGTTAAACTCATTCGATATGTAAAATAGCAAGATCTAAGAAATTAATTATATTCTAAAAACAATATTCGAACTGTCTATTTGTGCCAGTAAAGTACACTATAATGTCATCCATATATCTCTACCAGTAAAGGCATTTTTAAAAAGAGGGTGTTTGCTGATTGATTCTTCTAGCGAAATTATAAATATATATGCAACAATGGTGATGTGGCCATCATAGTACTTTCCCTATATTTTCCTCGAAAACTAAGAGGTTTACGCGAAAAAGTTATTCTTAATAATTTATTCATTTTTTAATTCTCTACAATTATTTGTTATATAAATTTTATGTAACTCCAGTAGTTTATTAGCAATTGACAAAAAAATATCAAAATTTTCAATTTTTGTTCATTCTCTCGAGAGTTAAGAATTTTATGAAAAATATGTTTAAATAAAACTTGTTCAGTTTCTCATTTTCTTTAAGTTTTGTAATATTTTTCATATTAAAAAAATATCGGAAAACTACTAAAAAACGGGTGCGCATAAACAGCCACTTTCGGTTTTTTAATGTTCACCAAAAGCTTTTCAGCGCCAGTCTTAAACGATAAAACCTTAAGCAAAAAGTTTCATCTCAAACTAATCATTCGTTTTTAAGATACAGCGCCCACAGCCATTCTCAATCACGAAAACATTACTATTCAATGGTGATGTGGCCATCATAGTACTTTCCCTATATTTTTCTCGAAAACTATGAGGTATACGCAAAAAAGTTATTCTTAATAATTTGTTCAGTTTTGAATTCTTTACAATTATCTGTAATATAAGTTTCATGTAACTCTAATAGTTTATTAGCAATTGACTAAAAATGTCAAAATTTTCAATTTTGTTTTTCTCTAAAGTTAAAAATTTTATGAAAAAAATGTTTTAATAAAAGTCGTTTATTTTCTCATTCTCTCTAACTATTGTTTGAAAAGTTTTGTAATATTTTTCATATTTAGAAAAATATCGATAAAAAACCTCATTTTCATGCATTTTCATGCACAATACTATTCAAATTGTGATGTGGCCATCATAGTACTTTCGCTATATTTTACTCGAAAACTATGAGGTTTGCGCAAAAATGTTATTCTTAATAATATGTGCACTTTTGAATTCTCTACAATTATTTGTTATATAAATTTTATGTAACTCCAACAGTTTCTTAGCAATTGGCAAAAAATATCAAAATTTTCAGTTTTTATCTTTTTTCTCGAAAGTTAAGAATTTTATGAAAAACATGTTCGAATAAAACTTGTTCAGCTTTTCATTGCCTTTAACTTTTGTTTGATTCATTTTTTAAAATTTTTCATATTTAGAAAAATATCACGAAAAAACAAAAAAATGCCTCGAGTAAACATCCACTTCCGGTCTATGAATGTTTACCAAAAGCTTTTCAGTTCCAGTTTTTAACGATAAAACCTTAAGTTTAAAGTTTCAGCTCAAGAGGATCATTAGTTTTTGAGATACAGCGCCCAACGACAGACATTCACGAAAACATTACTACCAAATGGTGATGTGGCCATCATAGTACTTTCCCTATATTTTTCTCGAAAACTATGAGGTTTACGCAAAAAGGCTATTCTTAATAATTTGTTCAGTTTTGAATTCTTTACAATTATCTGTAATACAAGTTTCATGTAACTCTAATAGTTTATTAGCAATTGACAAAAAATGTCAAAATTTTCAATTTTATTTTTCTCGAAAGTTAAGAATTTTATGAAAAAAATGTTTTAATAAAAGTCATTTATTTTCTCATTCTCTCTAACTATTGTTTGAAAAGTTTTGTAATATTTTTCATATTTAGAAAAATATCGACAAAAAACCTCATTTTCATGCATTTTCATGCACAATACTATTCAAATTGTGATGTGGCCATCATAGTACTTTCCATATATTTTACTCGAAAACTATGAGATTTACGCAAAAAAGTTATTCTTAATAATTTGTTCAGTTTTAAATTCTCTATAATTATTTGTTATAGAAGTTTCATGTAACTTCAATAGTTTATTAAAAATTAGCAAAAAATATCAAAATTTTCAGTTTTTATTATTTTTCTTGAAAGTTAAGAATTTTATGAAAAAAATGTTCAAATAAAACTTGTTCAGTTTATAATCCCCTTTAACTTTTGTTTGAACCGTTTAAATTTTTTTTTTTATATTTAGAAAAATATATCAAAATTTTCAATTTTTTTTTTTTTTTCTCAAAAGTTAAAAATTTCATGAAAAGTATGTTCAGATTTTCATTCTCTTTAACTTTTGTTAGTAAAGTTTTGTAAAATTTTTCATATTAAAAAAATTATCGATAAAAACAAAAAAATGGCTCGAGTAAACACCCACTTCCGGTTTATGAATGTTTACCAAAAGCTTTTCAGTTCCAGTTTTTAACGATAAAACCTTAAGTTTGAAATTTCATATCAAACAGATTATTCGTTTTTGAGATACAGCGCCCACCGACAGACACACAGACACACAGACACAAAATTTTTTTTTCCAGAAATTAGTGTTTTGGGTTCAGGGGACCCTAAAACGGATATTTCCGCAAAAAAAAATTTTGAAAAAAAAATCACGAAAACAATACTCCCCCTATATATACTATATAGGGAAAGTAATAATGGGCTTAGAGGATTGCCCATAGCTAATTCTTTGTTTTGGATAAAGAAGGAATTATCAAATTATAAGTAGTTCTGCTGCAAGCACTCATTAAGGAGATTGAGTAAATATGAGACTATTACAAGATTATTCTTTTGTGAGAGTAATATCTACTCAATAATAGCGACCAACTCCTGAGGTGATACGCTGGGAAATATCAAAGGTCACTAATGTGTTGTTTCTGGAAATATTATCCTATATCCTAACAAAATACACATGAATATACAAAAATATAATACAAAACATACAAAATTTTGGCTTATTCACCTATTATACCAGTAGTGTCATACTCATACTTCCACCCCAAGTAGGATTGTATCCAAATTCTTCATACCCACTATTTTAAAACATACTAACTTTAAACCCACATATTCGGCAAATAATTCTTTTAATTTAATCAAAATTTTCAATCTTATTCCCAGAAACAGCACATTAGTGTCGCTGTTATTGAAAAGTTATTACTCTCACACAAAACCTGAAATCCTGTAATAGTGTCAGATTTACTCAATCTTATGTGCTTATAACAGAACTACTTACAATTTGATAATTCCTTCTTTATCAAAAAAAAATGGTGATGTGGCCATCATAGTACTTTCCCTATATTTTACTCGAAAACTATGCGGTTTATGCAAAAAGGTTATTCTTAATAATTTATTCAATTTTGAATTCTCTACAATTATTTGTTATATAACTTTCATGTTGCTTCAATAGTTTATTAGCAATTGGCAAAAAACGTCAAAAAATTCAATTTTTAATTTTTTTTCTCGAAAGTTAAGAATTTTATGAAAAATATGTTTTAACAAAATTTGTTCAGTTTCTCATTCTCTTTAACTTTTGTTTGAAAAGTTTTGTAATATTTTTCATATTAAAAGAAATATCGGAAAAAAACAAAAAACGCCTCGAGTAAACACCCATTTCCGGTTTATGAATGTTTACCAAAAGCTTTTCAGTTCCAGTTTTTAACGATAAAACCTTACGTTTAAAGTTTCATCTCAATCTGATCAGTCGTTTTTGAGATACAACACCCACGGACAGACAGACAGACAGACAGACAGACACACACACAGACACAATTTTTTTTTTTCCAGAAATTAGTTTAATGGACTCAGGGGACCTCAAAACGGATATTTCCGCAAAAAAATTTTTTCAAAAAAAAATCACGATCACAATACTTCCCCTATATATACTTCGTATATAGGGAAAGTAAAAAAAGGATTAGCTATGGGTAATTCCCTAAGCCCATTACTTGCCGAAATATTTATAAATTCGCTAGAAGAAACAATCAGCAAACACTCTCTTTTCAAAACTGCTTTACCTGCACAAATAGATAGTTAGAACAATTTTCACCTTCCTTAATTCCGTTTATTCGAATATTTTTTTTTTACAATGGAGTTAAAATCAGACAAGTTAATTAATTTCTTAGATCTCACCATTTCATATATCGAATCAAGGCATGTATCTTCTATAAACCCCACACATTCCGACACCACCATCTACAAAAATTATTTTAAATGTTGGCAGTATATCACTCGATGATACATCAGTTATTAAGTGTGCCTTTGTCTAAAACAAATTTTAATATAGAATTACAACGAATTTTAGTCATTACAAACGGTTTTCCAGCAGATAAACTAACTTATTTTAAAATGTATTAAAATCCTTTAGTTTGTTGTAGAAAATTAAATAATAAATTTGAAAATACGAAAACATTTCGTGAATCTACAACAGTGAGTCTTACTAAGATGGAATTCACGAAATGTTTACGTATTTTTAAATTTATTCTAACTTATTTGAGATATGGTATGTTAGACAAAAAGGTATTATAAATAAAAAGCTCTTTCATTAGTATACCCTAAGAAATTATCAAATAATTTAGATAATCAATTCTGTTCTCTGATATACAATGGAAAACCATAAATTTCAATTAGTAACAAAACAAAGTCATTCTGGCGTCTACATGTTAGAGTGTGGGAATTGTACTAGAGTGTACTTAGGATTAACAGGTAGGTGGTAGTTTCAAACAAACAATCTTAGAGTTTTTATTTATTTATTTATTTCTGGCCTTCTATCTTAAATAATACACATGAAACTAAATTATTTAAAAACCATACATAAAATTTTGTCCGATGGAAGCACGGAGTTTACAACTAAATATGTTCTTCCACTCAAACCCAATCAATAACCATGATGTTGAGGCAGCAAGGGTCCTCGTCGACATCTGGAATATTTGCTTTATATTTACTTTTTAATTCTTTCATCATCTTTTTCGGAGAGAATATTTTGGCTTTTAATATCAGCATGTGTTTCGAAAATAATAAATCCTCTTCCTTCTATGCAAATCATTTAATCAAATACCAATATAATTACAATCCAAATTATAAAATTTTGCACGTTTGCCCTAAAAGTCGTAAATTAAACCTTTTCGAAGAATTAGAAATAAACAGATACAAAAGTGCAAAGTATTCTATTAAATGATCAATTTTTTTTTAAATTCATTGTTTGTTTCAATTATTTTGCTCATTATTAGTGTTAAAGTTAGGTACATATTATTACGGTCATTGTAATCAACATCCCCTTCCAGATTATAAATTGTAATAGTATTTAAGCTCGTAATGTATTTTTGTATATTCATTATTCATCTGATGAAACGTGTTCAACATTAAATATTGAAAAAATAAAGCCTTATTTATGTTTTTTCAAACGGAGTTTCGTAAAGTATCCATTTCGTCCATTCAATTTTTTAAATGTTTATTTCTATCAAATAATCTGCAATGTATTATTCAATACCTGTCATGGCATTAGCCATGGAAGTAGTTGTTTTAAGGCGACTTATTGAAAAAAGCAATAATTTATGTATATTTTAAAATAATTTGTATATTGCAAATATTGAATTTGTAATGTTCTAATCATTTATAAGAAAATACAAATGTAACATCACATTTTGAGGCATTTTTTGGTATATTTTAATCTTTTGGCATATAATAATATTTAAGATTTGTATAAGATCACTAAAATATATGGAAACGAATCTTGAACAGTTTATCAGTCAGAAGATTCGGCCTAATACTATAAACATTCAAGTTCTACTAATGTTTACACCATTATATCAGTTGTTTTCACTTCATCAATTTAAAAAACATATTTTTCTTCTCAATTTAGTAATGTGGCACACACATCTTTTATTTTATAAGAAAAAATACACTTAATTGAAACGTATTAGTTTGTAGGTTGATAGTGTTTTCAATACACTGTTATAATTAACTTTTTATGGTCTCTTTACAATGTTAATTGTTAAAAATGGTGAACTTCTGTAAAAACTTGATCTCCAAATCAATCAATTAAAGACATTATGGAAATTTAAGAAATCTGGAGATGTAATAATCGACCAAAATTAAGATAATTAAAAAGTATTACCAAAGATAAAAACGTGTTCAATTGTTTATTATGTATTATGGAAAATCCAGTAACATCTTTACAGCAGTTTACTTTGAATCTAAATTTTATTATAGTTTCAGTTCAAAAAGTACCTTCCCCATAAATTGTTTGCTTCGAGAATTGAGCAAAGATAATTTCGAGAAATTAATTATGGTCAAGATAAAACAGGACAGCAACTTCATTAGCAATGTGGTGTTTTTTTAAGAATCTACTTTTTGTTAAAATGGATATGTTCACTGCCATTATAGTAGATTTGAACAAATAAGGTTCATACCCATGAGCCACAAAATAATAATTTTTGATTCTTTATTACTGATCGGTATATTCTCGGCTCTTCTTTTCTCAGTGGCAATTCTAAGCGAAAGCTTTAACTTTTGCCACAAGTTGTACTTCAAGTAAAGCAAATAATCATGAACTATGGTAATTCAAAACGTCCACCTAATAGCATTTGTTTCCAATAAGTTGGAGCAACACTTAATTGTTGACTACTAATACGTCAGAATTTCTTCTTCTACTTCATGTGCCTATTCGTTCCGAATATTGGATATGATTACTTTGTTCACGGCTACTCTGAATAGTTCGGTGGTAGTTCTTAGAACCATGTTCTTAAGTTTTTAAAACCATGTTGTTAAGTTTTTAAAACCATGATATTCTTCTTCCTCGTCCTCTTTTGCATAGACTTTTCCTTGGAGAACAGATTTTAGAAGACGGTATTTGGTCTCGTTTCTCATAATGTATCCAAGGTCTTCTAGTTTTATTCTCTTGATAGTGTTATTTATTTATATATGTATTTATTAGTATTTGGTTTCCTTTCTTAGAAATTACAAATATTACAAATCATTACAATAAAAAAACATACGTCTAATTTTGGGCGAAAGAAGCACGGGCGGAGTTCACAATTGCAAATCGTGTTCTTCCACTCAAACCCTTCCAAGTCCTCCTTCATTCGTTCCATCACTACATTGTTGGTCACCCTATGTCTCTAAAGAGATCCTCATTATTCTCCTGTATAGTCACATTCCAAAGCCTCGAGTCTTCTCTGTGTTGCTTCGGTTATTGTCCATCACACTATTCTATATAAAAGTATCGAAAAAATATATTATCGAAGCAGTCTGATTTTGATTTTGATGCTGAGGCTGTGACTTTCAAACAGTTTAACCATTTGGTTAAAGGCATCTCTTGTATTTTCGATTCTGCACCTAATCTCCTGTGAATGGTCCAAATCCTCATTGATCATGGTTCCCAAGTAGGTAAAATGTGATACCCTCTCTATTTGTGTGTAGTTGGTCATTTGCCTCTTTACTAATTACTATGAATTTAGTTTTACTCATTTTAATTTCTAAACCATCACGAGTGCTGACGTCTTTTATTCTGTTCATTAATTCTTGTAAACTGTTCATACTATTGGTGAATATCACAGTATCGTCTGTTATAATATAATTTCTGTTTGCTTTATTTTTCGGATTATTTTGCTTCTTGTTTTATGTTTTCATACCACCATGCTATTTTTCATTCCTTCCAGGTAAATACGACGGTTACACTAAATTGTTTTACATTTGTAAAAAGACTCTTTTCTTTGACCACTAAGATCTATTTCTGTGGACATTTCTAATAAAACTTAATTACTATTTAATCCAACGACTTGATTAAGCCGATTGCTTTTTTAACAATTTCTTTTCTCGCCAAAATTTTCGATTAGCATGAGGAAACCATTTAATATTTACGCGAGAAAGCATACCGTTTCTTTTTCCTCCACCGTCGGAAGTTGCAGTTACCTGCTAAGCGATTAGAATTCATGAGCGAATTTATATGGCTCGATTTGCATATCTAATTACTGCACTCACGTATTGCGAAGACAATAATGGAACCATATGTTGGAAGTTCCTAAAGCAGATTGATAGGGAAATCGCAATCTGCATAAAAATCCGAAATAATGCAGTTCTAATATAAGCTAACTGATACAAAAAGGTTACGAAATATTTTGTTAAATACTGCTTTTTTTAACAAATATTGTAAGGATACTTTTGGTGTCAGATAGTAATGGTACATCTTTTTAATTTTCCGTATTTAAACCCTTTTGATTTCTTCATTTGGAGTTTAAAATCTTTAAACAAGTTATTGCTTTATGATTAAATATAATCTATCCCTAAAATCATCGTTGGATGCGGTGATGCAAATTATTCAACATTTGAATCAATTATCTTAGTCAATATTTTCATTGAAATATAATGAAGATTTTTACTTTAACAACACAAGTAAATTTTGTTTATATCATACACTTCATTACTTCTCTGTAACAAGAGTTTCGTCTCAATTTATCTAGTCATTATCAAACTGGAAGTCCAATGCCATTGCCAGAAGAAAATCCAAATTAACTGTAGAGAATCGAAGGCATAGTTACAAGAAAGTGTGTGATATAAACAAAGTTTACTTGTGTTCTTAAAGTTATAAAAATGTATCACAAAGTGAAAGCATCCATGATCAGGTATTGAAACATTTTTGGACTTACGTTTATTAAACAAAATATATCCGGATACTATGGAATATTATAAACCAACGTGTTTTATTGATGGTATGGTAATAGAACTCTTTGTATATTTAATTATTTATCCCAATAGATAATTTTGTTTTAAATAGAAGGTTAATTAAACATTTGATTTTGTTTCACTATTTTTATTCTTTTCCGACTGGTTTCTAACGTTGGTCATTCTAAAGGAGATATTCACCACGGGTTAGTTGATAATTTAAATCATCATAGTTTGGTTCTGTTTGAATAAAAACATAATCACTGATTTTCCATCATTCGAGCATTTAATCGCCGTAATATAGATGTAGATAATAAATGCTTTATTATTTATGTATTATGACTGTAAAATTTTCCGTAAGTATAAATAAGATAATAAATGTATAAAAAATACTGATTCTACAAGTCAACGAACGTGTGCTAAGAATAATGTTAAACGTTAATAGCAGTAAATGTAATATGTCAATGCTGCTTGCATTTCATTGTCAATGTTTAATTTTATCTATGGTGATTGCAAATTATCAAGTAAATTATGTGCTAGACTACAAAAAAATAAAATAAAGAATTTGCATGAAACATACAAAACCGATATCTTCAAAATCTGCCTTACAAATTACTAGATAACAACAAAATAATAATGTAGTTGATAATTCGATGATACAAATTATTTATCATAATGGTTACCCTCGTTGATTGTTGAGGCACTTATATTTTGAAAATCCATTATCACTTAATATAATAATAATAGTAAACTTTTTATTTTACTCACTATAATTGTTAATAATAATAATAGTATTATATTTCTTCACCTGAAGAAGCTACAGTGTAGCGAAACAATTATAGAGAGTAAAATAAAAAGTTGAAATCATCAATAGTTTACTATTATTATTATATTAAGTGATAATGGTTACCTGTTAATTTATGATTAATACTAATATTTTTATAATTTCAAAAGTACGACTTGTTGTTTTGTTTAGTTTTATTATTATTTTTTGTTTAATAGTCCTAGAAACTACAAATGTAATTTAAACTAATATTCTACCATCCTAGCCGTCAATATTAGAACTGTCCACTGCACCTCTATTCCTGAATGTTCAGAAATCATTTGACTCTGTCTGGCATCAAGACCTATTGTACAAGTGCCACCTTCTAAATATCCGTCCTCTCATCATTTTTATAATTAAACGATTCAGTTTATGTTTATGTTTATGTTTATTATTCTTTAGCTTACAATCCAAAATTTAAAAAATACATATCAATATCTACACAAAAATTATAGGAAACGTACAAAAATTTTGACTGGACGAAGCTGGGCGGAGTTCGTGCAGCAGCGACGATCTTCCACTCTAACCCTTGTTTGACCACGATGCTTAGGGAGCAAATATCCTCTTGAACATCTGAATTCTTCTAGAAATTGCTTTAATTTTCTATTTCGTCCCATTTTTAGGGGAGACTTTTGGCTGTTAATGTCAGCATGACAGATATATATATATATATATATATATATATATATATATATATATATATATATATATATTCCTCTAATAGATCCCTAAAAGTAAAAATCCATAACTCTTTCTCTTCTTCTTTTACTCTTTTACAAGGATTACCCCAAGGCTCTTCTCTTTCACGTCTATTATACAACATTTTTAGCGTCGACATCTATAATCCTGATCCTCACTACTTTAATCCTTCCAAATATCTCCTGCAATTTTCAGAAGATACTGCCCTAATTACCCATGCTCCCACGTAACCAAAAGCCCTTTAATTCCTCCAAGAGCTTATTGACTCTCTTCAACATTGGTTTGCAAAATGGCCCATTAAAATTAATCCCCACAACTCGCACCAAAAAAGTGTTACCTTTAAACCGTAGAATTTATGATCAAAGAAATTTTTACAAACAGAAATATAATTTTAAATGAAAATCTTGGACATTTGAAAAAAAGTATTCGAAAATAAATACAATAGCCTGAAAACCTTTATAATTTTAAATAATTAAATATAATCAAATATTTATTTATTGTCAAGTAAGACATAGATGGTATATTCTGAACCCAATCTTTACATATAATTTAAAAAATGCAAACAAGTAATTTTTATTGAAAATATTCCAGAAACTCCAGACTAAAACACTAGGGTCAGTGAAAAATGAGAAATATAAAATTTTTATTTTGGTTTATACCAATATAAATCAAAATAAAATAAATTATGAAACTAAAAAGAATGAAAGTCTTAATCATCCAAAAGTATCTAAACTATAAATTTATCAAACAGAAAAATCTAAATACACAAGGAATCAAAATTAAACTTATCAGGTTTTAAAAACAAAAAACAAACTTTTCAATTTTCAAAAATAAAAAACGTCTTATTTACAAAATAAAATAAAAATCAAATATGTTTAAGGTTACATTTTTGACGCCTTCAGTACAGTATTTATTTATCGTTAATAATATCAAATACGATTTTAATAATTAATATTGAAAGTATTGTTATTATTTATTTAACCAAAATAAGAATTTAAAAAAACATGTTTTACCTTACTAGTTTAAAGCATAAAAATGTCTTGTTTGGAATTATGTATATCTCTGAGATACTTATGATCCTGAAATTAAATTTAGCTTAACAACTGCTTCTTTTAATAAATAATTTTTATTATTCTACGAGGCAGTTCATTTCAAAATATTAACAAAAAAATAGTGAACTTTTTATAACAATTTTATTTTTACATGAACACCTGCACTTTAATCTAATTTTACACATATTTGTCGCCACGATTAACCCATTTATCATTTAAAAAATCAATCCATAATTGTCATAAAAGTCTACCACCTGATTTGACTGCCACTGTCGCTTCCCTTCGAAATGCTTCTTCCATGAGGCATTTTTTAAATCCCATTTAAGTGCTCACGACCTCCAGTGTTGCCACTATGGTCTATTCACCGTCCCCGCTTTATTATTTGTGCGGGGCTCTGAACTTTATGATGTTCCGCCGCCATTGTCGTGGGAACCTTCCATGCTGGTCGACAAGACGGGGATACCAGTGGCATTGTTACACACTTCACCTGGTTCCATCACCTCCTCTTCGCCTCCGCCCCTTCATCCGTCTTCGTCCTCGGTATCTTCCTGCTCATCCTCGCTTACGATTCCTACCCCGGCTACCTCAAGTTCCCCAACTGCACCGGCTTACTCTGAAAGAAAAGCTTCCTTCCCCTCCAGAATTTCACTTGACCGTCCGGTCTGCCGCAGCCTATTTCTCTTCGCTCTCCAGCATGTACAGAACAAGGCTTCCTGGTTCGACAGGCCCGCCCAGCTCTCTGTTCAGCTCCTCCCATTCCGTTCCCACAATGAGCATGTGAAGAACGTGGTTCGCGCGTCGTCAACCACGTCCTTACATCACTCTTCGCTGGAAGCTTTTCCAATCTTGTAAAGGTACTTGCCGAATCCCCCGTGCCCTGATCAGATCTGGGTCAGGTGGTACGACATTTCGCCGTGCTTTCTGGTCGTCCAAGGCTTCAACGCTGGGATGAGCTCCTTCTTCAAGAAGCCCTTCTCCCGGTTGGTATCCTAACGCTCCTACCACTGGTCCATTAGTCTGCGTTGGGAGATGCGTTTCGCGGTGCTCTTCGTCATTCCACTCCTCGTCTCTGCAAACACCTCTTCTCTCGTCACGATCTCCAAGTCCGGAAGGACTGACGAGTCCAGTACTTCGGCGCCCTCGGTGGAAATCGTGCAGTACCCTCGGGCTACCTGCATGGCGCCAGATCTGATGTCTCCGCGTAGACTATCCCTGTTCCTTTGCGCCTTTACGCATTTCGTCGCTGGTGCGGCATACAGCAGGTTGGCTTGCGCGGCTCCCAGTAGTATTTGATATTTGATATTTATTATTTATCCAATGTGAATATAACTATTTCGAGACTTACAAATGTATACAAAAATACAAAAATTTCAACTTCACATGGAAAGGTTCAAGTTCACGTCCACGTGATCTTTCACTCTCGCCCGATGCTGACCATGACTCTACTGCCAGAGTTGGCCTTGGTGGCTCTGGCTACTCCGACGGCCGCCTCCACAATGTATCTGCTGCACAAGGGGTTGGTTTGTATTGTGACCCCAGGTACTTAGTCGTTTTGGCGACTGCATCATGAGCCAAAATCTTGACCTTGCCGTTTAAGCTTCCTCTGCCCGCGCGGCGTCTCGAAAACCAAACGGCCTTCGTTTTCTCGGCCGCTACTTCGACGTCCCATTTTGAAAGCCAAATTAGCGACCATGAGGCTAAATATCAACAATCGACACACCATTACTGTCCCAAAACACGATACAAATATTTTTCTGGCTGATATTGTCTGTTTTAATTTCCTGGGTGATGTTGAATGACCCATTTCTATGGAATGTTGTTTTGATTTCGGATTTGTTTGTGACAATTTTTTGCCTTGGATAATTTACATCAAGGTATGTAGTATATATTGTAGCCTAAGAAAAATTCCTCAATTATGTATTTTTAATAAAATTTTAGCAAAGAATATTCGATAAATAATCAGAAATTACTTAGAAGTGGTGATTTCATTAGACTGCGAAAATGTTTGTACCTAGAATATATACAATAAAATTTTGAGTGCAATAAATTGCGTATTTCAAAAATATCCATATTTTTACATGTACGTTACTAAATATCTCAAGGAGCGAATTACACGAAGTGTTTAAAAGTGACGATAATAACCCACGATCAACTTCTTCTACACCTGAAAATAGACCTTAAAAGTTAATTTAACATACTTCTTATTCTTAAATAATGTTAAATGGGCTAAACCGGACTGTTCATTCGTTCACGATCGGATTTAACCAAAGATGAAAGACGTGTCATTGCAATAAAATTGTCTTTTTAAAGAAGTTAAATGATTGGTGAAATACTACGATTACAAAAATTAATTTTGAGGCACCCAGTACAAGTGACTTGAAGTCAAAAAAAAAAGTTAAACCACTCACAGAACACTCATTAAACGAGTTAGTTCTTGCTACTAGTGTCTAGTTGAGGCAATTTGGCAAAAGGAATGCTATGTTATAGGAATTGGTTTCAAGTCCGAAAAGAGCAACTAAAGTGAAGAAAGCTTTTCACAGCACAAACCAACAAAGTATTCTGCAGAAGAAGTATTAGCATTGATAAGTAATGGGTAATTTTTTAGCAACTTCCTTTTTGGCAACACTGTTTTTGGCAGCTCATAATTTAATTATGAATCGACTTACAAACGAATAACGTTTGCAGATTATTGAATTTTATTATCAAAATTCATGCTCGGTTAAGAAAGTGCATCGTGCACTTATTTCACTTTATGGTCAGTTTGGGCGACCTTCTGAGGCGGCTATTCGGAAACTTGTGACTAAATTTCGCACCAAATTTACATTATTGGACATTAAACCACCAACACGCATACGTAGAGTGCGGACAGAGGAAAATATCGCAGCTGTATCCGAAAGTGTTGTTGCTGACCGTGAATTATCGATTCGGCGCAGTTCGCAGCAATTGGGCATCTGTTGCTCCACTACGTGGAAAATTTTGTGGAATGATTTGGGTGTAAAACCTTTTAAAATACAGCTGGTGCAAGAATTGAAGCCACGCGACCTACCACAACGAGTAACTTTTGGTGAATGGGCGCTGGCAAAGTTGGATGAAGATCCACTTTTTTATCGTAAAATTGTGTTCGGCGACGAAGCTCATTTCTGGTTGAATGGATACGTGAACAAGCAAAATTACCGTATTTGGTGTGAAGAGCAGCCAGAAGCATTGCAAGAACTGCCCATGCATCCCGAAAAATGCACTGTTTGGTGTGGATTATGGGCCGGCGGCATCATTGGACCGTACTTTTTCAAAGACGACGAAGGCAGGAACGTTACTGTGAATGGCGAGCGCTACCGTGCAAAGATTACAATTTTTGCCCAGAATTGAAGAGCTGGACTTGTCTGACATGTGGTTTCAACAAGACGGTGCCACATGCCACACAGCACGCTAAACAATGGCCCAATTGAGAGGCGAGGTCGGTGAACAGTTTATTTCACGTTTGAGGCCGGTTCATTGGCCACCTAGATCGTGCGATTTAACACCTTTGGACTATTTTTTGTGGGGATATTTAGGGCTCATGTCTATAGAGACACGCCCGCAACGGTTGACGCACTGGAAGCCAATATTGAAGAATTTATTCGTGAGATACCGGCCGACATGTTGGAGAGAGTATGCCAACATTGGACCCAGCGTATGAAGCATTTGAGGCGTAGCCGCGGTCAACATTTAAACATTGAATTATATTAAATAAAGATTTCATACGTTTCTCTAAATTTTATGTGTTTTTTTTTAATCAAATCCGGAAGCTCTTAAAAAATCACTCTTTACAACAAAATGAATGTACAGTAAATATGAAATTATTATAAAATCGGCATTAGATAAGTGTCTAAAAATATATCCATCCTACGACAAAATAAAAAAAAGGAAAAAATGTGCTATCCGGCTAAGAGTGATTGTTTAATCACTCATTCATTGGCAGAAATTAAGTTGCAAGCAATTGTCGATTTAACCCTTAAACGAGTCTGTATCGTGCAGCACGAAGTGTTAGCAAGTATATTTGGTAAAGGGGTAATGGCGCTGAAAAACTTGACATTTATTTTCAAATGGGAAAGTGATGAGATTGGTGGACAAAGCAGGTATATTTAGAAGCAAGGCAAATCCAAAATATTCTACCAACCATAGTGAAATTTACCGATCAAAGACTTAAAGTGGCACACACATTCGAAGAAACAATGGTTGATATACATAGGCTATAGGTTAAGTGTTCAGAAATAGCAATGTCGTAAACCTGAGGATAAACTAAATGTTGCGACTAGGAAGAAACTGATAATAGATAGATTTAAGGCAGAAACAGGATTATTATTAAATACTCCAAAGCAAGGAGAAGGTAACACTAGTGTTGGGAATAGTGTTAGAAAGTTTTTTTTAAATGCTTATGTAGCTTCTACGATAACCAGAGTCAATCAATCTCTAATTGAGAAATTTTATATTATATTACTACCTTAACATGTGGGTATGAAATAAATATACCTGCCTTTAAGAAATATTGCTTCTCCTATCTCCTTATACAATTGGCATCCAAACCGGAAAACGACGCAATTCTCAATTGGCGGGCGCATTTTAAATACGCACAAAACAGTGTAAACCTGATCAACTGTTGCGATAATGGCGCCTGTTGCTTGTCAACAGATGAAGAATCACAATGCATATGCGCAGACTGCCGATCGCAGCGCTGCAACAGCAAATTTTCGAAATGGTACATGCTTTAAAAAAATGTCTCTATTAGATATGTATGTATAGATATGTATGATTTTAAAAACTGGAGATTTCCAGTATGAACATTAAGTATTCAAAATAATGTAAATAATTGAATTACTAAGCACAAAAATCTGAATACAATGGTAATGTGCACATCATAGTACTAAGTTTAGCAAAAAGGCTATTCTTAATAATTTGTTCACTTTTGAATTATTTACAATTTTTTATATAAATTTTATGTAAATCCAATAGCTTATTAGAAATATATTAATCTATTATTATATAGTATTAAAAGTAATATTTAACATAATCTAAATGAGATTTTTAACAAGGTTAATTTGAAATTGTAAAATTGTTCGTGCATCAAAGTCTGTAATTATTTACATATTTATTCATGGGCTTCATGTTTATTTTAAAATTTCATAGTAGACACAGTCAAAGGCTTTTGACAGGCCGAGAAAACTTGACATTGAGACTGGCCCATGTTTAAATCGCCTCACCTAACTCCAAATTGGTCGTTTCGTAATAACTTCATATGCTCGAAGTATTCAGCTAATTGCATTTGGAGGAATTAATTAAAATTATTTGCAAAAACTAGAAGAATCGAAATAGAGCGGAAATTATCGAGATCATCGCAATCATCTTTTTTTGTGAACTGAAATTACTAGGGAAAATATTATTATGTATGCACATATTTAATAATTTTGTCAATAATAATAAAATATCGTTTAGTAGGGCTTTTATTACATTAATGTGAAATACAATAACATATTTATTTCTATTATTGCTTAAGTTAGCTATAATATAATATAACAGCAGAAACTTCCGAGAATTTGAAATGACATTTACAGTTACATTAAAATCATTGGGTCTATAACGAGTTTAAAAATTTGTAAGTGATATCAGGGGAAAAAATGTTATATTCTTCTAGCAATGAGCTAAGAGGTTTATTATTATTATTAGTTGATGCTCTTTTGAATTAATGATGACCCACATAGCTTTCGGTTAAAAGTTATTGACATTAATATAAGCATTATTAGCGTCCTACTTACATGACCTAATACTATAATTGTATTCTATATGTTTATTACAACTGGTAATCAATACCAAAACTTCTAAATAACAATTTTACCCCAACTGCACTTACAATTCTATAGTTGTTTTTTTCGACTGGAATTGAATGAAATCGATGGACTGTGGGCTCTTAGAGGTCTTTCAACTTTACCGTCCCCAGAACAATGTGTTAACAAATACCCCGCCGAGGAGAACTCCACCAATATTGACAAACTTTTACGGCCAAACTTCCGAAAATACGCCACACTTCCGGTTTCACTGTAGGAACGAAAACAGAGTGAATTCTATCGATTAGCCTCATGACTAATTACTTGTTATTGTACTAATATTAAATGTATGTGTATGTTTAAGTCCATAAATCATCTGCAAATAACAATTATAAAAACATACAATAAAAATAAATAAAACCTTATAATAAATATATAAAACGTTGTGTATGTTTTAGCCCTTAGATACTCTGCAAACAGCAATAATACAACCATATTTAGGGCATTCTATTGTTTAAGCAGAATGTACGAGGGCGGATCAAATATAAACTGGATTTTTTTATTTATCGTCGCTAAGTGAAGTGTTATGCCCGGTGCCGCTGAATGTGTTGGAGGTGATTATGATAGGGAGGGGAGTACGCCGATTTAGTTCACTAATGCTTATTGCTACCAGTAGCACCATCTCTGAGCACGAGAAATAATAGTTGATTTCTTGATTCGAGTTCAAATGTGACATTAATGTTAGGATAAAAATCGTTTAGTTTACTAAATCAGTGCTATTCTGATCTGGCAAAAACATCTTCGAGCTATCTAAACCAGATTCTGATAAATAGTTGAGTTTTTCCTTTGCCAAATTCCCAATCTCAACTCCGAACTGAAGCACCAAATCACAAAATGGAACTAAGAAAAGTCCACTGTTTTAACAAGTTCTAACTGCGATTTTCGGGTGTAACGACTTAGTATTAACACCATGTATATGTATTTTCAAGGTGTAACCTGTGAAAAAGATTATTTTGCCGTACTTCCTATTATTTATTCACGTTCTGTAATAGTGAGTACATACCATATAAATTATTACGTAAAAATCTCCGGCCATAATAAAGTAATAAACCTGAATCGTTAATGCATAGAATATTCGCCTGTAGAAGATCGGCATACGCTAATTTATTTATTTTAATGAATGATATTTTGTAAGATTCTAAATATGCCAGTTGGGAGAAACCTGGTTTATTTTAGATCAACTAGGTCATTCTAAATGAATTACATCTTCAGCTCATTGATACATTCATGCTCCTATTTAATTACAAATACAAGTGTTAGCTTGTGGCCATTTGAACCACGTCTACTTAATACTTAATAAACATATATTATATTTAATGAAGGAAATAAAGCTATAAAAAGCTATCACCTTTTAGCAGCCATATTTTATAGAGGTTGTGTAATCCCCACACGTCCAGACATAAATAAACTACAATTTTATTGCACATATTTTTCCAGAGAAATTCAATCAATGTTAATTGAATTTCAGACGAGCAGATTGTAGTGGGAATTTTAACTACGCTTCGAGGATCGTATTATTTCATTCCTGAAAGTGTACCATATTGTTTTTAATTATGTTATTTACTGTAGACGTAATTATATTATATTCCATGCAGTAGTTTCATGTTTGTTTAATATTGATTTTATTATTTTCTTTCAAGTTTATATCGATATCGCACAATAATTTTATAGATTATGTAATAAAATTGTGTATTATTCTAAATGTAGTTACTTCGCTTATTACTTTAAAATTTTTGATTATAGAGGCGTGTAATTAACTTTAAATTATCTATTATATATAGTTTTCTTGAAATTAGTTGTTTTAAAGTTAAAATATTTTTCTCTAGATGAAATCAGGTTGTAATTTTAATTATTGTTCATTAGCTTCGTATAAACATTCAGTATCCCTGTCATCAACAGCGTTGCGTTGAGGAGACCGGAATAGATCGAAACCGGTAGCTGTTGTTGACAGGAAAACAATAATTTAACGTCTAAGATTGTTATTGTTAATTGTCACTATTGATAGATCTCTAATTGTCTGTGGTGTTACATTCAATTGTTCTTATTTTACTTAATCCCGTAAGTATTAGATATATAAATATACTGGCCGCCATAAGTAAAAGAATACCAATAATTCGTCGTTCAATTTCAGATAATATGTAAATAATCCACACTAAGAAATTAATTAAGTTTCAACAAAAAATCATGATAACTTCTTCTTTAATTTCAATATTGAGTTGCTCCTCCACGATTTCTGGAGCACTCACCAACTCGCCTAAGCATACTTGAAATCAAATTATCAATATCAGCCTGAGGGATTGCATCCCAAGCTTCTTGAATTCGCATCCTAATATCATTTAAAGTGAGTGGGGGTGGCTGAAGTTGGCCCAGTCTTCTACCAATTGTATCCCACACGTGTTGAACAGGTGATAGGTCTGGAGAACGAGAAGGCCATGGAAGTAAATCAACATTAGCTAGTTAGAGGAATTCCATAGTTATATATGGCTTTGCATTATGTATCCTATTGGAAAATGGAGTTTTCCAACCTTCTCAGATAGGGCATTCATATTGGTTCTAGAACTGTGTTAATGTAGCGATATGCGTTTAATGTTCCTGGAATAAACACAAGAGAAGACTTACTTCCATAACTGATCGCCCCTCATATCACTCCGCGTGTAAGAGCTTTATGGCGTTCCACTGCAAACTGTAAATGTCCCCATTCTCCTCGGCGACGTCTATTTTACGACTATCGTGGGCACACAAACAAAATCTCGATTCATCGCTAAAGATAACCTGCCTCTATAGAAAGACCCATTGTAGTCTCTCATTGCACCATTCCAGATAGCACCTCTTAAGGCAAGGAGTTAAAGGCAAACAAAGAAAAGGACGGCACGAATTGAGATCAAATGATCGAATTCTCCGGTAAACAGATCGAACGAAGATTCCTTGGTTAGTTGAACCTCTCCAGATGTCTCCAATGGCTCTTATTGTTGAAAATCGATCCCGGACAGCGACGAGCCTAAGAGCTCGATCTTCACGTTCTGTAGTGTTTCTTGGGCGCCCAGGTCGTAATCTCCGCCGTTGCTCCTGTCCCTCGGTCCATCTACGCCAACATCGAGATATTGTACTGATACTTCTGACGGGTGTGAAGTTAGCAATAGATTCCAGCAATAGATTTCGTTAGCCGAAATTTAATTAAAATAGAATAATTACCATAAAATTTTCATGGTTATAATAAAATCTATCGTCATTAAATGCTTAAAATGCCTGGTACACGGATGGTGCCAAGAATACCAGAGGTACTGAAATAGGCATTTATGGCCCTAACCAAAACCACAGGAGCTTCATGGCTCTGGGCACGACGCCCACGATTTTGCAAGCGAAAACGATTGCAATTGATATGTGCGCCAGAGAATGCTTGGATAGGCACCTAAATGGCGCGCATATATACATCTGCTCAGACAGTCAAGCCGCATTAAAGGCCGTTCGAACAACTTGTTGACCCTCATGTGGGTCCCAGGGCACGGGGATATTAAAGGCAACGAAGTGGCCGATGAACTTGCAAAAAGAGGTGCAAATGCCACTCCTATAGGACCAGAGCCGTTTTGTGGACTCCCATGGCGAACAGAAAAGAGTATTACGTTACACCGCGAGCCAATGATTAGCCCTAGAGCAGTAACGTTGGAGCTCGCTTTACAAAGGACAAAATTTTGCAAATACAAAAGAAAATAATCACGTTCACTCGAATTCGTTATAGCAACCAGTATCCTCCCCTAAAGTAGGCTTACCCTGCTGTCAGCCGATAGAGTGGCTGGGTTCAAAGTTGTAAAGGAGCGCCACGAGCTTAAAATTAAAGTCTACTCTCAGGAAGGTTGGGAGGTAAAAGCTCGAAACCTATGTTGTTAAATAAAACGAATGAGTAACCAAAGAAATAAGATATTTAATTCCAAACGCAGAATATTGACGTCAGTTATATCGTAAAAAAAAAAAAAAAAAAAAAAAAAAAAACTTAAGATCACTTAGGTAAAAAAAAAAAAAGGAATAAATATTGAATCCCTTAAACTCACCACCCTGATATGAGGGGGGTTGCAATATACACTGGCTAAGTAAGATATGAACGTACTCACCGAATATCCGTTGACCTGCGGCAAGCGCTTACTGCAGATCCCACGTCGTTTACCTACAACAAAATTTACACAACGCGAGAACTGAGCCGGTGTAAATTACTGATAAACTGGTGACTTTAAGTTAACACGTTAAGTAATATAAGGTAACTATATAATATGCAAACTAAAAGATCAACACGGTAATAAGATGTAAGGATCAACTACGCACGTATAACTGACTCAATCTCAACTTGAATAAAATAACATGAACATAAAACTGATTAACGCAACTAAATTGAAACTGAGTGTCAAACTAAACTGAACTTTAATAATATATATGCTTAACTGAACTAAATAGCATAATCTGAACATGAATGACATATGTTTAAACTGAAACTGAGTAACGTAGACTAAACATAAATGATTTACGTTTTTAACTGAACTGAAAACGTAAACTGAGCATAAATGATATACGTTTAACTAAACTGAGAGACATAAACTAAATGTAAACGTTATACTTTAAACTGCAACGGGATAACATGAACAAATACAGTCCCCGGAATAGAAGAGCAGCAGTGCGCTAACGCCTTCTTCCGCCGTGTCTGTCAATCCCTCCGATCAGCTGAGCGAACACCACGATGATATGGTCCACAGGCTACGATTACGTCTGCACCCCTGGCGGAATGACGTTTCGCAGTGGATTAAGGCCAACTGAAGGACGGCTCCGTAATCAACACGGGTATCCAATTGGACTGAAGAATGAAGAAACGAAGGAAGAAAAGAAGCCAGGTGGAAAACCTGGACGAAAACAATATTAGAATCTCATACGCCTGAATATTCAATTAAGGATGTAACAAGAAATGCAACACCTACCTTCCTCTCCCGGCTCCTTTTAGGTTAAGTCTGCACGTGGAAGTAAATCCGTCGAAGACGATGGAAATCTCGCAGCACCCAAATTCAATGCCAAAAACAACGCACCACGCTGGAGAATTCCAGTACACGGGTTCAATATAATAGGCCACTACTTCGGCTAATTATTTCATTACAAACTGAAACTATATGAACACGTGCGTTCCACTGCATCAACAACAATAAGAATAAAAGGAAGCGGAAATGAGAACCTAATACGGTTTAATAGTGCCCTCTGTCAGAGAGATCAATTATAAATATGTAAATGAGGTTGCCGATATTACGCATCCTTAATCGAATTAAATCAATGCGCCGAAAAGTAACAGCACTAAGAGATAAGACGGAGAATAAAAGGCAGTGCAGTTTCGCACCGTAACAAGAGGTGGTGCAAAAATGGGAAGAGGACAGAAGACGTAAGTATTGGAACAATGTACCAGGTCTACGTCAATCAAAACGACTCTTGAAACTCGATCACAGCCACAAGGTGCTTGAATTCACAAGGAACGAGCTAAGAACTTTCACCGGACTCATGACAGGGCATTGTGCCCTCCGATACCATTTGCGGAAAATGGAAAAAGAGGAAAGTGGAAACTGCCGATTGTGTGATTCGGCAGATGAAACTACCGAGCACATCGGCAGGGACCGTATTCCCCCCAAGATAGTTACCAGGTTCATGGTGGACGTGGGACTGCTTGGGAAGTGATTGGTTAAGGGTAGAACAATATATCTGTTAGGTCGCAGTTCACGAGAGGCTAACACACCTCACTAAGACCCTACTTAACCTATAACCTAAATGCTTAAAAAATATTTCAACCCCTATTTTCACCCCTCTAAGACTACCCTCACAGCCCCCAAAATGTATGTCCTGCCTTTTAAAAGAAGACATGCACACATAAAAAAACGAAAATTACACACATATTCTACACACCCTCTAGAATAATAACCAGGAATAAACCGCGCACACCCCCCCCCCCATTTTTTCGAGAAAAAAAAAACTTTTATTTAACACTGTGCTCCCGTATGCTTCATCTCTAAATGCATTTTTCTTAATGATAATGTTAGTAATTTAAGAATTTTTATGGGTGCATGTCTTTATTGAAAAAAATGCATTTAGGGATGAAACATACGAGCCGGGCGCGCAGTTTTTAGAATTAAACTTTAGACTTAGATTTAGACTTTACTTACACTTTTATTCTAGACTTTGACTTTAGATTTCGATTTTGGATTTTAGCTTTATACTTTAGCTTAGTACTTTAAACCAAGATTTGTTTTTAGATTTTGGCTTAGAATTCTTTAACTTTAAACTCTAAATTTAGTATTGTAGATATACTAAATGTCTCATATAAGTTAGATTCTCAACATTTTTCTTTACCTAAAAATATTAAAAACAGATGACAGTTCACAGTCGATGGATAACAGTTGATATATAACAATTGCTAGATGATGTCGATAGATGACCATTAGCAGACGACAATTAACAGATAATACTAACTGGTAACCCAACACAAAATGATAGTTGACAGTTCAAAAAATATGTGAAAGTTGACAACTGACAGTTAGAAGATGCTAATTAACAGACAACAGTTAGCAGATGCCAATTGAAAAATGACACTAACAGATAACACATAGTACCTGGAAGTATACATATATGAGAAGTGTAATAAGAAATTCGTTTTAGAATTAAACTTTAGACTTAGATTTCAGATTTTGACTACAACCTTTGGCTTTAACTTTACACTTTGACTTTCGAATTTCACTGTGACTTCCACTTTGGACTTAGGCTTTAGATTTTGTCTGTATTCTTTGGCTTAGAACTTTGACTTTACACTTTAACAACTTTAGACCTTGGCCTAAACATGAGTTTAACTTTACAATTTGATTTAATTAGCCTATGACTGTAGACCTTGATTTTCAACAATGACTTTAAACTTTGACTTTAACTTTACACTTTAGACTTAATTTTATTTCTTTTAAATTTAATTTTTGGCTTAGAACTTTAACTTTAGACATTCACTTTAGAAAAAGTCAAAAGTTTAGACTTTTATTTTAGATTTTGACTCTAAACTTTGGTTTCAGACTTTGACTTTACACATTGATTTTTAACTTTAACTTTAGATTTTGGCTTAAAACTTTGGCTTTAATTTTACACTTTGAACTAGAATTTCATATAAACTTTCACTTTAGTCTTTGACTTTAGACTTTAACTTTATATTTTGTTTTAAAACTTTGACTTTAACATTACACTTTTATTCTAGACTTTGACTTTAGATTTCGATTTTGGATTTTAGCTTTATACTTTAGCTTAGAACTTAGTACCAAGATTTTGTTTTTAGATTTTGGCTTAGAATTCCTTAACTTCCAACTTTGAATTTAGTATTTAGATATACTAAATACCTCATATAAGGAAGATTTACAACTTTTTTCTTTACCTAAAAATATTAAAAACAGATGACAATTCACTGTCGATGGATAACAGTTGACATATAACAATTGCTAGATGATGTCGATAGATGACCATTAGCAGACAAGAATTAACAGATAATACTAACAGGCAACCAAACACAAAATGACAGTTGATAGTTGAAAAAAATATGTAAGAGTTGACAACTGGCAGTTAGAAAATGCTAATTAACAGACAACAATTAGCAGATGACAATTGAAAAATTACACAGACAGATAACACATTGTACCTAGAAGTAGATAGGTAAGAAGTGTAAAAAAACAGGTAACAGTTGACAGTTCGATGACAGTCGACAGATGAAAATTAGTGGATGACAATTACCAGTTAAAAAAACAAATGACAGTTGACAGATGACAGTTGACTAATAAAAATTAAATCAAGGAAACAAGGAGTATATGACAGTAGACAATTGAGAGTTAGCAGGTGACAATTGGAAGATGACACTTTTGTAGATAACAGGTAAATGATGAACAGTCTAGAAAATAAACAAAAAATAAACAGGTGACAGTTGATAGCAGATGGCAGTTGGCAATTAGAATATGACAGTTACCAGATGGCAGTCAACATATGAATGAAGTAAACAAGAAAACCAGATGACAGTTGACAATTAGCACACGACAATTTAAAACGATGTTTGACAAATGACATTTGACAAATCTAGTATGGAAATGGTGATGTGGCCATTATAATACTTTTCCTATATTTTTGTCGAAAACTATGAGGTTTACGCTATTCTTAATAATTTGTTCACTTTTAAATTCTCTAATTCTCTATAATTATTTGTTATATAAATTTCGTGTAACTTCAATAGTTTATTAGCAATTGGCAAAAAATATAAAAAAAATTCAATTTTTATTATTTTTTCTCGAAAACTAAGCATTTTATAAAAAATATTTTACAATAAAACTTATTCTGTTTCTCAATCCCTTTAACTTTTATTAGAAAAATTTTGTAAACATTTTTTTTATTAAACAATGTTCATTATTATATGAACGGAATACGAACAGATACTTTAACAAATGATTTTTTTTTTCTCGAAAAAATGGAGGTTGAGTCCGCGGTTTTTTCTTGATTATGATTCTAGAGGGTGTGTAGAATGTGATGATAAATGGGGAACCAATTAACTGATTTGTACGATAAAATTGTAATGTCACTGCTCAGTTAATTTAACAAAATAACAATAAAATATCTTTCATTTTTTATACTCCAAGGTAAAATGATCAAAAAGTTACCATGATTTTTTGTTGAAATTTTAATAATTTCTTAGTGTAGATCATTGATATATGCTTCTCTGACTTTGTATCTCACATAACTTTATCCAACGATGTGTTACTGAAGACTTGTGACCATCATTTCCCATATTGTGGTGCAATTTTAACAATCACGGATAACGATCTCATTGAAACTAAAAAGAAAATATTTCTCTTGAAATTTGCTGATTATGAGGGCCTTCATCACTTTTTCCATAATATTAACTGGGAACAAATTCTACCTAATTGCAACTTAGATGAAGCTCTCCGAAGCTTTTACAATCATATTCATAAGGGAGTGCATTTATTTATATCTTCAAAAAATATTAACGTGTAAAAACATAACTTCCCTAAATGGTACAATTCTGTATTATAGTTACCTTTTTGTGGCTCTTTTCTCATCAGTCTATGAACAAGATACGTCGAATGTCAACTTGTCTACACTTCAAATTAACAGTTCTCGATCTGTGCAAGATATGGAATTATCTGTCCCTTTGGAATCAGTTTTTAATCGTATTGCTAGTCTAAAAAAATAATTTTCTGTCGGCTCTGATGGTGTACCTTCTGATTTATTGATTAACTGTATTTTTTCGTTGAGCAAACTAATTCATTTGCTTTTAGTCTTTACTTACCTGTTACGAGCCTAATATTTGGAAAAAATCTTATGTGACACCTATATTTAAGTATGGTGATCATAATGAGGTTATTAACTATCACGGAATTAGCATACAGTCAGTTATTCCCAAAATGTTAGATTCATTAGTTACTGATCAATTAACCTGGATACATATATTTTCGAAAGCCAACACGGTTTCCAGCAAGTAAAACACGACAACCAATTTGTTGCAATTGAGACAATTTTTGTCAAACGCCTTTGAGAAAAAAAGCTTGTCGTGGTTAAAGTATTTTCTTGTTGGCAGGACTCAAAGGGTTAGGATTCATAAATACAGTTAGTTCAGATGTGCCCCATGGATCACACATGGGACCCATATTATTTAACTAAATATGGAATACAAAATTAATCAACATGTACAAGGCTGTTATCGGAATATTATGGAGATGTTAAATATTCAATTGCTTGCTGTCTGAAGAAAAAATACTGACTTATGTTTCTTGCACGGATTACTAAAACTCATACATTATTTGTACTTCCTTATTATCTGACATTAACTTTTGTACTTCTAATTACTTCCAATCCATCAGAAATAATAATTTATTTCCGATAAAAACTTATAAGTCGAATTTTTACATAACAACCCACTAAGATCGGCGAATGAATTTAATATAAACCCGTGGTTCAATTTATTTAATTCAAGTAAACAGGTATTTAAAAGGGAACTGAAGAAACATAACACACTAGATAAGTAGAAACAGTTTAATTTAAAAAAAATTATTTAGGCTAAATTTATGTAACTTTTGTATGTATATGTATATGTTAAATGGGGTTTCCTGTGTATTACAGCAATAAATAAATACATAAATAAATAAATACTCTTAAGATAATAAAATTTTCTGTCACAAAGCATTTTTACCATTCAGGCAATATTTTAGCCTACCTATATTCATTTTACATAGAGCTATTCTAATAAATGAATGATTTTCAATAAGGGAACTTAGTGCAGCCTTTAAACAAGAGATGTCACCTTAATGGTGTCTCTGTTCTTAAGGGTAGAACCTACTCCAGGCAAGCACTTTAATATGACGTTTATAAAAGTGCCACCATATTTAACATTACTGAAATAGTTTCCACGTAATAATTTCGCTGTTCCCTGTGACGATAGAAATCTAACGACCGTCGCAAAGTCGTGCATTATTCTCTAACCGGAAGTGAGCGGAAAAGCGACGTCTATTTTAACATTGTTCTCGTTTTTATTGCGTTGTTCGGGTTTCTTTTTTTTTTCGCTTACTGGTCAGTAAATAATTAAGTACGGAAAACGCGCGAGGAGCACGTTAAAGATTCAAAGGGGCGAACAGGAACGTGTGTTGGCGTGGAAGGGCGGCATGGATAAATCACGGACATTTAAGTTCTGGAATGAGATTCGATTTGTTTACGTACAAACTTGGGTTCTCATTGAGGTTGCGAATCCCTGAATTTAATGCATAAAGCCTTTAAAATAAACTGCCCTAGAAGATTTAAAGCAATTCTCTAGATAAAAATTCCCAAATATCATTCTCTCAAATTCTCAAATATCTCTTATCTCTATTCATACACTAATGCAAAATGGCTAAATGATCTTGGATCTTCTAAAATGTTTAAAATGTTATTATTTCTTCTTATTTAATAGAGTGAGAAAACAACGATATTGTAGACAGTATTACAATATATAATTATAATAATTATTATGTTTCTTCGTCCTCTTCTTGGCTATCGACCATAGGTTTAATATTTTTCAGGATAGTCAATAACTTTTTTTACCTAATCTATTTGTATTTCCAAGAATATTTTAGTTTAGAAAACTGTTATTGTTATCTTGTCTACTAATGTATATTATATGTAATTTTTGAACATACAAATTCAAGTCTGTTCTATTTTTTTACACTTTTACTTATATAATTGTATAGATATAACATACAGTTATATCAAGGTAAACGTAGTTCGTGTAAAATGTTAAATTATCTGAGTGACTCATTCCTTATCAGAAAGATATAGCAATTGTACTTTAATGGATTCCATGTATTCTGCGATAACGTTTATCAATGTAGGAAATTTCGCCGCAAATTGTTTCAAATGTTTGCACGCACTATCGAAAAGTATTTGCTTAATTGAAACGCTTTTCAAGCAAGTGTTGTTTAATGTGTCATCGATTTTGTTTTAAGAATTTCAATAAACAAATGTATTAATGAATCAATGTGTGTATTTTTACTTTATGATTTCATTTCTCAATAATTTAAATATAATTCAATGTGCGTCCACGTGTAATCTATATTCTAATATGTTTGTTTATTTATTAACGTTTTTGTTTTTGTTTCAGGTGAGTATCAAGAGTCCATAATACTGCTAATACTGTCGAAGAAGGTAACAAATTTAAAAATTAATAATTTTAATAAATCTAAATTGAAAAGATTAGATCAAGTAAAGAGTTCTAAGCGTTTTTTATCTATTTTGAAGCAAATTTCATAATTACGTCCTCGCCCCTGTAAAAAAAATTGCTAACTAATTTTCACAAGCATGCCTTAAGGGCAGTATTCTACTATCAAATAATTGTAAATGTTTGAAAATGGGATAATCACTTAACGCAATGTCTTCTGGCCTATATGGCAAATGCATTGAACCTTCGGTCCAAACCCTCGAAGCTTCTATTGTATCATCAATGATGTGTTGGGCTGGGTGTTGTCTTGATAAAACATAAAACCCTTTCAATTGGCCGATTTTAATAATAATAATAAAATTGTTTGAAAAAAAAATTTATAGTATAGTTTTGAAAATGACAGGCTAAAGCTGTTGATACTATAGTATATAGTAGCAAACATATAATTAAAAAAAAGAATTGTAACAGATAAATGTGATATTTATAATCAATTTTGGAGAAGAACTTAATTTAGGAAATATTGACCGGTACTTTAAACTTCTGTCTTACTAATTGAATTATAAGATCAAGATTGTCGTAATGAATAATCACTATGTGAACTATATTTTTTTTAACTGTGACAGCAGGAAAGCACAATCCAATCTATTATTAACAATTTTGTGTAATGTCTTAAGGCTAGCCATTTTGCGTCTGAGGTATAAGGAGTTTTCACCAATAAAATCTAATAGGGGTAGCCTTAGGCAGGACACCTACCCGTTCTTACATAGTACAAATATTATAAGAAAAAGGTTTTGTATCCTTTCGATTATTTTTATGTAGAAATTATAGTATGGTGGCGAAATTATGGACGCATACTAATTTTGATCGAACAAGCGAATAATAAAGCAGTTTGGTACATTGAAATTTTTAAAATTTCGTGCTTAACGAATTACAAAACTTAAACATTTACAAGCAGATTTTGTAATTTCTATAATATATGTCGGAGCGAATGCTGAATCACTCTTCATTTTCTCGGATTTTATATAGTTTCTTTTTATTCAACTGAAACGTACAAATTAACACTAACTTAAACTTACATACATACACGGATTTGTTAATATACATATATACATATTACATTTACAGTTTATGTTACAACTACCCTTCCTGCAGCCCCTTGATTAATTCCTCCTTCATCTCGAGGATGCTCTTCGCCGTGGCATCCGCGGCGTCCCACATCTCCGTCGAAGTCATCATCGCGGGGACCAGATTGTCGGGGGCTGGCATTCCGCCCCATCTTCCCAGGTGGGCTGCCCGCGCGTCCTCCCACTGGGGG
The DNA here is from genome assembly GCA_963969525.1 of Ontholestes murinus. Lineage (NCBI taxonomy): Eukaryota > Metazoa > Arthropoda > Insecta > Coleoptera > Staphylinidae > Ontholestes > Ontholestes murinus. The sequence goes on from OZ018397.1 coordinate 32,013,095, forward strand.
CAGATAAAGAAGGTGTGGAGCGCATCATCCACCTCACTGTTGCACCACAGGCACCTGTCCTCGGCTGCCTTCCCGATTCTCTTGAGGTAGGCTTGGAAGCAGCCGTGCCCCGAGAGTACCTGGGTGAGGTGGTATGATAGCTCCCCGTGCCTCCTCTTGGTCCATGGTGCTATGTTGGGGATGAGTCGCCGGGTCCATGCTCCTTTGCTTCCGGCGGCCCATCTCTCCTGCCAGCGGTCCATGAGGCGCCCCCTTGCTTCCGCCTTCGCTGCCTCTTTCGGTTGGCCCTCCGCGGTCTTAAACTTATAAAAACACCTGTTAACTAAACAAACTCGATTAACTAACTAATAACTATTAACTGTTTATAACTTGGCAAACTTAGCAGTCCAAAACCGCGTCTCACAGGGGTCACCGCTCTCTAGCTTCTCACCGTCTGTCCTCCCATTCCCCTGCTCCACCGATTTTGTTCTCCTCTCACACGGGGAAGTCCCTGTATTCCCGTGTGCGCGTTTATCAATTTCGGGGATCTACCAGTCCCGATATCGATGCGCCGACACGGCCTTCCTGACATGTCGCACGAACTCGTGCGCCACTCTCTATTGGTCTTCATTCCGGTCTGCCACTACAAAATTACAATTCAATTAATCATGTGACTAAACAATGCCACTCGTTCATCCTGACTATAGTTGCACTGCATCAGCAAATTTACCAACTCTGCTCTTGACTAGACTACCACAGAGTCTATCATAGCCCTCAAAACAAACATCATATCGCCTCAGCGATCTTTCAGTTCACAGCTCATGACCAGACCACAGCAGTGTCTATCATAGCCCTCAAAACAAACAATCACATCGTCTCAGCGATACTTCAGCTCACGGCTCATGACCAGACCACCACAGTGTCTATCATAGCCCTCAAAACAAACATCATATCGCCTCAGCGATCTTTCAGTTCACAGCTCATGACCAGACCACAGCAGTGTCTATCATAGCCCTCAAAACAAACAATCACATCGTCTCAGCGATACTTCAGCTCACGGCTCATGACCAGACCACCACAGTGTCTATCATAGCCCTCAAAACAAACCAGACCACAGCAGTGTCTATCATAGCCCTCAAAACAAACAATCACATCGTCTCAGCGATACTTCAGCTCACGGCTCATAACCAGACCACCGCAGTGTCTATCATAGTCCTCAAAACAAACAATCACATCGTACAAAAACAATCCTACCTAAATTATTAATCGCCGACACTGGCTCATCCAGGACTCCCGTTTCATCAATACTGTTAAATTCGGTAACCGGACTGCATGGTACCTCCTTCAATTGATCGTGAGCAAACTTGCACTGTAAACTCTACCCTTTTCCTCCAATTTTTACTACCTCGTACCTATCATTTGGTAAGATTTTGACTATCTTGTAAGGACCTATAAATTTACGATCTAATTTCGTTATCATTCGTTTGTTGCATTTAGAAAATACAAAATCACCAATTGCAAATGGTTTCACTGGTGCCTTCCCTTTTTTAAACCTTTCACTCTCTCTTTGTGTATTTTTTATAATGTTTGCATCACACGTTCAACCTGTCCATTTGCTCTGCTTGCATTATAAGCAATAAAATGTAAATTAATTTTATTCTGTGAACAAAACTGTTTAAATTTTGAACTTGTGAAACATTTTCCCTGATCAGATATTATTGTGTGTGGTGCGCCAAATAAATGAGTAAAACTAGTAATGGACTCAACTGCCTGTTTTGCAGTTAGTGAACATATATGATATAATAAAACAAACTTCGAAAAACCATCTATAATTACCAAAACATACTCTTTTTTGTCACTTTTTCCACTAAGTTTTCCGGAAATATCTATATGAATGGTATGCCAAGGTTTATTAATTTTTGGTATTTGGTGTAGTTGAATTTGTCGTCGACCAGATTTACCTTTAGAAGCTTTACAAATTAAACAATTATCGACAAATTTTCTTACATTCTTTCGCATATTTGGAAACCAATAAATTTCGTATATTTTTTCTAGTGCTTTTTTCCATCTTAAATGTTTTAAATTAATGTGAACATGATTGATTACTGACCAAGACATTATGCGGGGCACTACGGGTAACCACTTGGATATTTTATTTCTTTGAATTTTACGAAATAACATATTGTTTCTGACATCATACGTATTTATAATATCAGTGGGCAGTTCATTAGCTTTCCATTTTGTTATTAATTGGGTAATTTCATGATCTCTTTGCGGTTCAACACACAACCAATCTTTTTCTAAATTTATTATTTGTACCGTTTTTCTTTGAATATTTGTAGATGTTATATCGACTAAAGGTACCGCATTGCGAGATAGAAAATCAGCATGTTTCATGCGGGCTCCTTCTCTGTACTGAATATCGAAATCAAAAGCTTGCAAAAATGCCCACCATCTATGAACTCTAGGAGTTAAATCAATTTTATTTCTCGAGGCTTTTAGTGAATTACAATCTGTGACAACAGTAAAATGTTTACAACTGCAAGAGTTTCAAGTTCATATGAATGATAACGAGATTCAACATCTGTTGTACGTTTACTGTAATATGCAACAACGCGATTTTTTGACATTTCTTTTTGAAGTAAAACGGCACCATAACCTTCAGAGCTAGCATCAGTATGTAATTCATTTGGCATATTAGGATCAAAAATGGTTAAAACGGGTTCGGTAGTAGCCTCATGTAGTTTTGGTAACCAATCAATTTTTTTCTTTGGGCCAACTGCTAATTGATATAATGGTGTAGCTATTTTAGAGAATGACGGTATAAATTTTCTAAAATATGATGCCAAATCCAAAAATTGACGTACCTGTGTTGTTGTTAACGTCGTTGCACCATTTTATTACTATCTTTTAAACGAATGCCCAAAAACCCTGTTTTAACTCTATTCATTGGCACACCGTTAATAAAGTTGCCCTTATATTCTGCTAATATTTTAATTAAATTTATTCTATCATTCAATTCTAAATCGGTATTTACTTCATCAAAATCAATTACTTTGCTATTGCAGATTTGAATACATTTTTCACGAGTTATGGCCAAACCACTTGTACTAAAATGCCGAAATATTTTGGGATATTAAATCACGTCCTATTATTATATCATTAATAATACTGTCATCTTGTACTACGTGCAAAACCAACTCAATATTTATATTTTCGATTTGAGCCACAGTCAGAACCTGTTTAGTACACATAATGGCGTTTCTCGCAATACCTTTCAAAGATACCAAGAAGTCTTGTTCTTTTCCGTTTATAATTACGGAAATGCTTGTCTTTACATGTGAGCAGTCTGAGCCAGAGTCAAAAATAAAAGGAATAACCTTACCATTTTTAATCTCAACTGGCCCTTTGGGAGAGCTTCGCTAGTGCAAACGTTAACAGGCCGTTTGATCGATTGGGTAGACATAAATTTATTTTCTTTCTTTGGGCACTTTGTTGCAATATGGCCCACTTTTCCACATGCAAAGCAGGTCACTGAATCCATTTTCCTCTTGGAGAGATTTTCCGGCTCACGACGGGTAGTTTGCTGTTGCTTCCTGAAGCATTGGTTAGCTTTGTGTCCAATTCTTCCACACTGGTGACATCTTCCGGCGAACTCCGATGAATTAAGCGTAGCACGGCGTTTCGGATTGATATGATGATCATTACGAAATAACGCCGGCCGTTTGCCTAAATGTCCGCGCATAGCTACACAAAAACTTTTCAAATCTTTCGGAACATCCTTCTGAAGTTTGCGTTTAAGCGTTTCATTGCGTTTTCCGATCACGTGGCACGCAAACAACGTGGCTAAAGCTTCATCGCTTTCTCTTGATTTTATTAAATGTAATGCAAATCTAATTACATACAATCCTTCGTCCAATAAAGTGCTGTCGTCAGGGCATTGTTCACGCCAATTTACGGCCTCTTCAAACATATCCATAACATCAAGTGGCTTTGTAAAAACTAACAAAAATTCTTCGCGAATTTCATCCCAAGTTTTTCCCAATGGTCGACTTCTAATTAGCCAATCACCTGCTTCGCCTTGTAAGGTATTGGATAAACATGTAATAAGTTGAATCCCCGTCAAATTGTTTATTTTGATGAATTCAGTGGCTAATGTACACCATCCTTTCGGGTCCGCTAATCTCGACGATGGATTTAATTGTGGTAACTGCACTTGAGAGGGTGTAAACATGTTGTTTGAAGTTGTCGTTGAAGAGGCCTGAGGTTGCAGCTGGTGTTCCACTAATTTTTGTAATAATAATTCGACACGACCTTGACTGCGTGTAGATAGGGCGGCGACCGAGTTCGGTGACCCCGGGGCGTTGTCGTTTTCCTCCAATTCGGGTAATCCCACTTCTGATGTCGGAGCGAATGTTGAATCACTATTCATTTTCTCGGATTTTATATTGTTTCTTTTTATTCAACTCAAACGTACAAATTAACACTAACTTAAACTTATAAAAACCACTGTTAACTAAACAAACTCGATTAACTAACTAATAACTATTAACTGTTTATAACTTGGCAAACTTAGCAGTCCAAAACCGCGTCTCACAGGGTTCACCGATCTCTAGCTTCTCACCGTCTGTCCTCCCATTCCCCTGCTTCGTCGGTTTTGTTCTCCTCACACACGGGGAACTCCGTGTATTCCCGTGTGCGCGTTTACCAATTTCGGGGATCTACCAGTCCCGATATCGATGCGCCGACATATAATTCCTGAAACTTAAATGACTTTCGAATGTGACACCTAGATCTTTAAAAGTTTTGACTAGCTCAATAGAACTTCCACTGAAAACGATTTGGTATACGTAACCACTTTGCATTTATTTGTATTTAATATCAGGCAATTACCCTTACACCACTTTGTAATAATATCTAATTGCTGCTGTAGAAATAAACTGTCGTTTTCTGATTTAATTATTGTGATATTATCGTAATATCATCGGCATATGCTAAGACATTACATTTTAATTTTAAAATAATATCGTTGATGTAAATTAGAACAAGATTGGAGCCTTGAGATTTGACAACTTTGTTAACAATATAGTATGATTTACCATGGCCTTTGATAGATCGGTGTATACAGGGGGTTCAATTTAAGTGAAGACATTGAAATATCTCGAAAACTAAACATCGAATAAAAAAAATTATAATTAAAATTTCTTCGCCTCGGAAGGGGACATCTAATGATACAAAACTCGACCCACTACCCTCAACCCCCTAGTGGGTAGAGGGTGAGAAATAGAAAAGTTAAATGGGAACCCCCATTTTTGTACGGATTTGAATACTCCATCGTCGAAAAATGGGGATTTCCTAAGAAATACGAGGGGGTTCCGTAAAATAAGGTTCCCTATGCTGATGAGAAATAATGCAACGTGCTGGGAGAAATGTAAAACACTGCCTTACACTGTCAAATCTCCCTCTCTATATAAGTTTCCCCACAAACTTCGATTAACTGACGATGAATGTCAATGGGTGAACTTAAAAAACGCATCACAGCGCGAATTTCGCATCTGGCGGTAACAGCGATAAGGAGCTCCATCTTCGAAGGCTGCTAGGCCGGCATTGAGCGATGTAGCGTGGCGGGAGAGGTGGGAATACATCAAACTTCTTCTTAAGCTTAGCCTTATGGAAATGGAATATGAGCTCACATGCCGATCTGTTTAGACGATTTCCATGATTTAATCAACATATTGGCCTACCAACGCATTATCTGAAAGAAATTGTTGGAACCACCGCTTTTTGATGCATTGTATTTGGTTCATATACAGCTCAATTGCGTGGCGGGAGAGGTGGGAATACATCAAACTTCTAAGCTTAACCTTATGGAAATGGTTTCATACGGTTTTCATAGCAATTGAATATGAGCTCACATGCCGATCTGGTTAGACGTTTTCCATGATTTATTCAACATATTGGCCTACCAAAGCATACGTCATCTTTGACTTATCTGAACGAAATTGTTGGAACCACCGCTTTTGATGCATTGTATTTGGTTCATATACAGCTCAATTTTTGACTGCCATCTCTAATTTTCTCCTTACAGGTTACAGGATCATTATGAGGCGAGTTAACCCCTCGTTAACTGCAGCCTAACAGATCTATTGTTCTGTCTTTACCCAATCATTTCCTAAGCAATTCCACGTCCTCTACGAACCTGGTCTTGGAGGTGCTGCTGCAAATTTCTTCGTGGGATAATCGGTCCGATGTGTGAAAAACGCTTGTGGGCAATCGCGTCATAAGTGCATAGTATGTGCTCGCTTGTTCTTCGACAATTGCGAGAGGGATCGTCGACATTCCCAGACAGTTCGGGAACCGTGGCTGTAGGCTCGAACGAACGGCCTTTAGCATGACCTGGCTGTCTGAGCAAAGGTATGTAATTCAGACCTTTGTTAATTTTGGTATTATGTGTCGTAACGAAACTAGAGAATCCATATACGTTCTCACGTAAAAAAATAAATCTTTAAAAACTAACATTCGTACAACTAAGTCAACTTGTTTCTTAAGTCGTACCACCTATAACCTAAGTCGTACCACATATGGTCTAAGTCGTAATTAGGAGTTCAATCAAAAAAGATAATAATTAACACATATTTTTACAGATGCATTCAGTTAGTACAATCATTACATACAAATCTTTTTGTTCTCTTGTTCAATCCAGCGCAAACATCGTGCACCCAAGATTTGCATTTCAAGCATTGAATCATGTTTTCCGTCCGATCTTCTCCACAAATAAAACAATACCAATCGTTTTTCTTCTTTTTATTTTTGGATGCCAATATTTTTTATACTTTCTATATTCGGCGTGGACGTAATTTCGACTGACGAGGTAGAGCATCTATGGAACTCTTGGCTTTGGTTTATTATTGGAATCAGAGCTAAAGTATTTAATTGCAGTTTTATTTCTTGATTATTACTGTAGAAGCGTAAAAATCGTCATCAAATTTATGCTTATTGCATGGCCAAATACCGGTAGATTTGAAACCATTCAAAGCAATACGAACTGATTTTGAATATGCAATTTAAAATAGTTCTGGCACAGAAGTTTATTTAATTCTGTTACCAGGATTTGTTTTTTACCAAGAAGAAGTTTCGTTGGTTTTTAGTCATTTAAAACAAGATCTGTCAAAGGTCGAAGACGGCAGTAAATGGAAACATTATAATGGCATGCTTGCAAGCTAGTTCTATAGCTTCAATATTTTTTGTTGAGTAGTGTGTCCATTCAAAAGAAGAAGTATTTGCTTATTGTTACTATTCTCCAACTTTGTATACTTGATAAAATCTTCCAGCTGTTGAACAAAAAGTTCTGACGTTATCCACCCGTTTTTAGAGCATCCAAATACAGTACCCGGAGGTGCTCCTTTCTTTAAGGATTTTTTTCATTCGGATGCGTTTAAATATTAACATTGGAGGTATGTATTTACCTGCAACATTCATACAGCATACACTTATAGTGGTTAAATCTCCTTTAGCACTTGTAGGTGCACCAACTTGATGTTTGCCTTTCTGAGCAATTATTTTGGTTTGAGAACAGTGGATAATCCTGTTTCGTCAACGTTATATGGTTAGAAGTCAACTTGTGTTCATCTAATATGGATTCATATTTATCAAAGAATCCATAAACACTTTTTTTTTATTGAAAGCACTGGTCATATTGCTTCTGAAGTACGTTAAGATAAACAAGGTTTATTCTTCATAAATTTATAGTACCACTTCTTCCCTGCATTTCTTTTTTCTTTATTGAAACTGTGTTGTTTAAATTTTTTCTCCTACTGATAAGCAATACTTCTTAGATCAGTTGCAGTGCATCCCAAAAAAGATTGATTCTCAATTACGAATGTGTGCAAACAACTCCTTCTCTATATTTTCAGTTATATCCTTAGGCCTCCCAAATTTGACATTTATATTTAATCCTTTAAAACGACGACATAACTTTGGTTTGTCGATGAGCTTAATTGAATCCAAAAACTCCTTCCGATAATTTGTTCGCCTCGTTCATATTTTCTAGTTTCTATGCATTATAAATTCGCTTTGACTGTGTTGACATGATTATGGCTTAAAATATGAAGAATGTAGAAAACATCACATTAAATTAGGAAAAACAAAAACAAATAATCATTTCTTAAGTCGTACCAGTACGATTTAGGAATCTCATACGGGTACGACTTAGGACACAGCACATTAAAATTTAAAACTAAATATAACTTAATATTGAATATAATTAACACAATTTCATTCCGATAAAACGATTATGTAAATTGTACTGTACCTATGAAGAAAAATAATTTTATCAATAATTTACTTGCAAGATTTACTACCAGAAAATTATAAGAAAATCGAAATAAATTTACTTGCTGTCAAATTTTACAAAGTGGTTTGTTTACATCAAATAATAATACGTCACATGACGTGGTTGACTCAGATGTATATTTGGTTACCGACGAGTGTGCTGTTGTAGCTGTAGTGTGTACTAAATGCATGTGGTACGACTTAAGCAACATTACCTTATGAGCGCCGTTTAGTTGTCTACTCAGTCATTCCGTGTCGAACATATCAATTGCAATTGTTTCTGCTTGCAGAATCGTGGATGTCGTACCTAGAGCCACTAAGCTCCTGTGATTTTTGTTAATGCCATAAAGTCCAGTACTTCTGTTATTCTTGGCACCATCCGTTTACCAAATATTACTCGACCAAACTCATTGCCCCTCATCGAAGCCTGGACTTGATGTCCACTGGTTTTGGGCAGGAGGACCGAGTCGATTTGCTGTACTAACCTCCCGGCAGTGTTCGAGCAGTGGGATGATTTGGCATGCTAAATGTTGAAGCCTACCCAGCTTCTTTTGCATGTCTAGTTTTTGGGTTTTTGGCCACCTCACAAGTGCAGCACATGTCAATGGGTACCACCGCCGTTCTATACAGCCAATAAATAAATTTTGGACTTTAATCCCCAGGTTTTTCCCATTAACCGCGGAAATGATTTTGTCGACATGCAGAATTATATCTAGATACTTCATATCTTTAGAGAGGTTTATTTCCATTCCATTTAACAATGGGCCTTTATATAGAGCTTCCTCCTGCGCGTGAATGTATCTTTTGGATCGTTTTAGTCGGATTGAAACTTTGTTTTTCTCGAACACAACAATTATTAATGATATTCGGGGCTTGTTGCATTAGAATTGCCCGCTGAGGACAACCCTTTGCCCAGTCATAGATATTGTGGATGCTGCTGCTAATCGGTTTGAAGCATTGACTCCACCCATCTTATTGTGGAAACATATATTCCTTTACTTCTAGCCGCGAACTGCTTGGTATTTAAGGGTGCTAATAGATTATTTTTTCCATAATCTTTAGAAGAAATTAAGATACCGTGCATTGCTGAAGATTTATACAGTTTGAAGATGTTTATGGTCCAAGTCATTTTGCTGAGCGACAATATTTTTCCCGATAAGCATCGGCTGTCTCGATTGGAGTTCCTGAACCGCAAATTTGTTTTAGCCACTACCTTTGGTCCCGGAAAGTGAGTACCTAAGAGTCGCTCTAAGCTTTCGTATGGATCCTTGGTGTGACTGCCCTCAGTTATTTTTCACGATTCTATCTATCACACTGCCTGTGATATTGAAATCCCTCTTACAGTTGATGAGAATTTATCCTACGATTATTTTACTTATAATTTTAAGTGATTTCACTGCTATAAATTACTTCATGGCTAGTATCGATTCGGCCAAATTACTTAGTTTTAACGACATTTGTGAAGTTGTATCTATGTTTTATAATATAATGTATCAGGTGATTGATATGTATATTCCCAAAGTGAAAATAATGGCTAGTCTACCTTGGTTTAACTCCGATTTAAAATGTCTAATTCGAAATAAAAAAAAAACCTTGCACATATTCTATATAAGCAAACTTTAAGTTGATTATAATAAATTTTCTTATTTAAGATCACAATGTAGTGCAATGAGTAAATTATTACGGAGGATATATTTAAGAAGAATTGAAAATCAGTTGAAATACAATCCAAAAAGATTTTTTCGGTGTGGTATTTCGTGAATGACTCTCGAAAAACAAATGGTTTCCCTAAGTTTGTGTTTTATGATGACAAAAAATCGGACAATTCGGAGAGTACTGCCAATTTATTTACTGTGTATGCTAATATTGATTCTAGTACTATTCCTACTCTGCAGAATATTCAGTCAGTAAAACTTTTTCCCTTATCCTATATTATCAATTGACATTTTCAATGCCATAAATAATTTAAAAGGTAATCTTAGCTCTGGACCTGATGGGATTCCATCTTTCTTCTTGAAGAAATGTATTGATACTATTACAATACCTATTTCCACTTTGTTTATTAAAAGTCTCTACGAACTGGAATATTTCCAGTATTACATATTTTATAAATTTTGTGTTATTTAGGAGTATAAAGATGTTAATAAATAAATAAAAAATATTATGGAAATCTAGTTTTATTACACCGCCTTTTAAATCTGGAAACCGTAATAATATAAAGAACTACCGTGGATTATCTAAACAATCATGCATTCCGAAGTTGTTAGATGGTCTAGTTGCATGTTAGTTGAAATAGTTATTGTGTAACTTAATAATACCAGAATTACATGGATTCTGCACTCTGCGTTCAACGATATCTAATCTACTGGTATTAAAATCTTTTATTCTTACTGCCATGGAAGAAGAGAAGCAAGTGTACTTCATTAACACAGATTTCAGCAAGGCATTCGATCGGGTTCATCATGAAATTTTGGTATCTAAATTATCCAACCTGGGATTAAACACCGTCTCAATGAATTGGATTAGGAGTTATCTCAGCAACAGGACGCTGTTTGTCAAAATCGACAACCACATCTCAAACGGTATCAGTGTCACTGCAGGTGTGCCTCAAGGCTCGAATTGCGGACCTTTGTTGTTTTTAATATTCATTAAGGACATTGCGTAAATATTAAATCTTATAAATTTCTTATTTGCGCAGATGTTAAATTATTAAATGTAGACTCCTTGAACTGCTTATTGAATTCAGTCGAGTTGCCTGTTTTCTTGACACTGTTCCAATTCAACCAAGGAACGTTCCTCGAGTTTACCTTTTTCACCGCGCAGCTTTCCTTATAGGCTGCTATGATGGTATCTCTTAGGTGTAGTGAGGCCTGTTATAATTCCTCTGTGGTCGTAATGTTATTTTGGAGGCCCTGAAATTCGGACAGTAAGCACTCGTTATACAGTACCCAGTTCGCTCTTCGCGGCACTCTGCACTCTGCCATTTCCGTACTCACAGCTTCCATATCGATCTCAATTGTTTGATGATTCAATATAAAGGGCTCTGGGAGTAAACGCCAATTGTTTATCAATTGCGCGTCGTACGCTGGGGATAAGGTCAAATCAAATATGTCTTGCTTTATCGGATTTATAAAAGTGGGTTTATTCCCCCTGTATAAAATGTCTAGACCTCTAGCCTGTACATAATCAAGAAGGTACTTTCCTCTATTATTTATTTTTCACCTTGATCGTTTATGATTTATAGATAGCAACCAATTTATTTATAAACCAAAGTATCGATTTATTTAATATAAATTCACAGAGTGTCGAAAGAATTAAGTATTTTTTTAATATTCTTTACAACTTTGTTCTTGCTTATAAAATATTCATAAAATAATACATAAATTAATGAACCGCGTACACAAATTTAAACAGCAAGAACCACAGGCGGAGTTCACTGGTTTCTAATGATCTTCCACTCATATTACATATGTATTTCTTTATTTCTAATTATCATTATGTAATGATTCATATTCGTGTTTGTATTATACAATTTTTAATATTTGGAAGAGTGTGTAATTTATGGTGCTTTTGTCCAAGTCAAACGCTAACACAATAAAGTGTCTCCACTTTTCACGCCAATTAATTACACCGAAGACAATAGCACTCCAGTTAGTTCTCTACTAAAGTGCAGAGGGAAAAATGGGCGCCGTCGGGGCTGTCAACCCTGACCCGGAAGTAAGCCGACGTCGCGCCCGGTCTGCATCCCCGGAAAGATCCACTTTCGGGGTATTAATAGAAGTAACGCTACATCCAAAAAGAAGCGAACAAACAGTGTCGCGACACGAATAGTTTCCTTCGTTTATTTTCTTGAATGAATAAAAAAGTATATATAAATCCAATTTGTGAGAAACCCTATATAAAACAACCTGTTGCACTTTCGCGTGGGATTTGTTCATTCATTAGTGTTGTTTTATCCTAACTGTGAATTGTCACGTTCGACGTGCAGCTTCAGAAGAGCACTCCATACTTCAGAATTGCGATACATATGCATGACCCTCGAGTGCCCGTACGTGTCGGACTGTTATATCCCAAAGTCGCTAATGATTTAGGAACAAAACATGAGTTAACACGTAGAGTATATGCTATAAAATCAGATAGGAGAAAAATTTAAAGTAACACCTTTGGTAACTTTTATAAAAATATTCAAAATTAGTGTAACTTTACCATACTTAAAAAGAATCCTTGTACCTTAGCTGCAGAGAAAATAGCGTCGCTTTAAAATGATAAATTGATGTGGACGAAATTCATATCTTTGCATAAATTGGCTTTCACGCAGTCCTGATTTAATCCCTATGGTCTTTTTATGTATGGTCTATCTAACTATACAATTTTGAAATTTATTCCAAATGTAAACTTTTGCAGGCATAACACTCATTTATTTTAACACTTGGCAGGTAGAAATAGTCTATTGGCGTAAACTTTAGGTTGGAGATCACCCTACAGGAAAAAGTCTAAGGGTTCGTGAAGGCCGATTTATGTTAATTCTCCTGAAGAGCAGTTTGTCGAGAAAAATTCTACGAAGTCGTGGCAAAAACATGTTGGACGTGTGTGACATTGCTCCGTCCTACTGGAACTGTGTTATTGAATTTTGTAATTCAAACACTAAGAAGTTGTCTAACATCTCCACTGTATTATTTCACGTCCTTTTTCATCTTTAATTGTTTGCCGCCTACTTTGAGAATATTTTTTTTTTCTAGAGACCCCATCTTAATTTTACTTACCATTAAGTCTCAAACGCCTACAAGGAGGCGTTATCTCTCACTTTGAGAACCTATGCTTTAGGCAAATGGAGAGGTATCTGAAGCTTACATTTTGGATTCGTCGCTTCCAGTAGGATGTAAATGAGATTCGAAAGAAAACAAGATGTTAGTAAACATAATTGCCTGGTTTACGAAGTCAAGACCGTCATCCTGGGGCTTTAATTATTGAATTTTATAGGTCTGCAGCTTTAGGTCTTTGTGTATCGTCAAGAACAGAGTGTTTAACACTTTCTCTGCTGTTCATGATGATTTTAGTTAACCCGTTTGTGGTGTTACCAATATTGTACCAGTCTCTTCAAACGTCGTCGGCCATTTTCGGATTAAAGATATGCTTTGCATCTAATTTTATGAGTGGAAACCTCTGTTGCACTCGCCGGATTATAATTTTTGTAAGACTCTCGCACGCGCAACTCGCGGTCCGCTCCCAAGAAACTCTTCATAAATTTCCAAGAGCTAGACTTGAATCAGTTGATATACTTCACGCTCCTCAGATTCGTTGCGTTCATGCAGGAAGCTAAAGAAATATAAACTTTCTTTTTAGCTACCTTGTCTTAGGCACATGGTTTAACTTGAATGAAAAAGCTGATTCCTAGAAAATTCATTGACCTTGTAAACAAAGCAGATTTCCTAGAAATCTACTACTTATAATTCGTGAGACTTAAGGTGTGCCCCAGTCGCCCAACCCCGTTTTCTACAAATATGTTTAAGATTATAATAAGAATATTATCTCGGGCAATTGTTTTTCTTTATCTACTACAACTTTAAAGATAATATACTCTCCAGCTACATTACTTGTGTAATTTTTATTGGCATTCGCTTTATCGTTTTGATTATTTCACAAGCGTGAATTATTTAATTAAAGATAGTCCTACAAGTTATAATAAAAGTCGCTCATGCCTTCATTTCTTAAAAACCAGCCTTCACACTTTTGATTACGTTTTACGACAGCGCTATATTCGTGTTAATTTATTCAAGTATATTTCAAACTCGCTATCAAGAAATGTATCATATGTTTATTAATTAAATATTAATGGTCCTAAATAATCAGGTAAATTTTTGAGTACTCTTCTTGACAGAAATATAGTTGAAAATTTTGATAGTTATGAACGTTTATATAATGGAGAATTAAGATTTTTAAATGTACGAAGATAGAATTCAAGTAGCATTAACAACAAGAAAGTAAAAGTAAAATATGGAAATTTTTAATGTACCGTTTGCGGGATGAAAATACATCGCTAATTATACTCTTCTGGAAAATAAACACTTTTTTTCAAAAATATTGAATCTATATAACTATCTGTTAAACTGTTGCATTGTAAAAGCTTATGCATTGAGGGGTGGTTAAAACATTTCTAATAACTCTGACTGAATAACATAATTTATTTAAGGTTTGCACTAACTTGTTGGAATGTGTATTCCAATCTAAATTCTCTTTAAAGTAAATTCCTAAAAATTTAAATGTATCACTTAAATAGATAACTACAAGAAAAAGTCTATCTGGATTGAGTGGAGGCCAATTTATATCACCTCTGAAGCTTTAATTCTTGTGCCAATTAAATTTTATAGGGTTGCAGCTTTAGGTCTTTGTATATAATTTTCTAGGAACATTTAAAGCACTTGCTCATTTTATTTTGAGCAGACTGGTTCTCTGCCCTTCTTGATGATCTCGCTTAACTCTTTAATGATTTTTGCAATGTAGTACCTTTCTCTTCAAACTTCATCGCCCATTTTCAGATGAGAGGTATGTTTTTTGCTAAGAGCCTGTGGTAAATTTTTGTCAATAAATTAATATGTTTTAATAAGTAAGACAGATAAATTGTATATATATCTTCCGAAAATTGTAAGAATTTTGTGGAACCAACAGTGTTATTTGATTTAACCGAAATTAATTTACTTGAAGACTTCAGAATTAGTGACAGTGACCTAAAGAAACAGCGAGTTGCAATGAGATTAAAATCTGTGAGTGAGACTGTGTTCAATTCGACTTAGCGTGATGTTGCTACTAAACACACATAGTTCTTTCCACTTGAACATTTTAAAGTCGACAGTAGTTTGAAGTGATGAGCCTTTTTGAAGATTTTTCACATCAACTAACGAGGCCTACTCATTAACACCCAGGTGCGACTACACCCATATCTTATTGTTTTTTACAAAAGGACAGAAATGTGGAAGATTGGTGACTGTTTTTTTTTTCTATCACCATAAAGCCTAAGACTCATCAGATTTTTACCAGATACACGATTAGAATTGCTTCTCTTATATTCGTTACGTTTTGCTATTTTTATCGAGCAATCGATAATACCACGGAAAATCGAATATCTTGAAAGTGATATTGCTTCATCATTAGTGTCAAATATTTCCTATCATCCATCCATCCTTATTCACGGAGCAACTTAAAGTTATTACAACTTTCCAATAACTTTTCTATCTCTAAATTTCTGATCAAAATGTTTTTATATTGAAAAATACTAATCAGCTGAAACGAGTCTCTTTCATCGTTAAATATTAGTAGGATTAGTTTATCCAAATTAACAAATATTTTTACCCAAATTTAAACTCTTCGTAAGTGAATTAAGTCGAGTGGAAATGATTTGTTTAACGAAAAATTAATTCTGCATTGAATTATTATTAATACAAGACTACAAATGTGATTATTTAGTCACAAAAAAAGTATAGAAGAAAAGTTGCAGTTTACATCGATGAACATATGCTACTGAAATCGAATCGAAAGTGTTGATGTCAGTCGATTATAAAATGTGTTGTTAAAAATATAAAAGTTGTTACTATCGCATACTATTGTATAGTGGTAGACTTTATAAAACTAAAAGAAGTAACTTTTCGTGAAGTGTATTTAGGAGTTTTTACATATTCCGGTATATTTGATGTTGTTTTATTGTTTCGGTCATTAATGCTTGTGAGTATTTTGTTGTTATAAATCTTTCTGTTCTTATATTTGATTTTCTTCTTGTGTATTCGTCGACTTGTTTATTTATTTTTAATGTGATATTTGCTTTGATCAAGTTGTGTTCTATTTGTATCTATAAGTAGTAGGTTACTTAAGATTATCATATTTTTTATGTTAAGTTCTTGTGTTTGTTTTATTTTTAATCCTAGGTAGTTTACTTCATTTATTTGTTTTGTTGCTGATATTGATTGTCAATTCAGCTTTATGTCTGCTGTTGCAAATCATATATTCTGTTTTTTCTTCGTTTATGGTCAGTATCAATTTTCGAGTTGTTTGAGGTCTGTGTTTATGTCTCTCTGTATGTTTTCGTAGCTATTATATATATGATTTTCCTTTTAGGGTGAGTTCTAGTAAGTCATTTGTGTATATTAGGTATGTATAGTACACCACAGTTCCCTTTTTGCCTCTTATACCGATTGACATGAGTTTTTCGAGCAGTTTTTGTTTGGAAGTAGTGTAAAATACTTTTTTCATATCGATGTACAATACTGTTACTTTTATTTTTTTGTCCAGTTCTGTTTTTATGTAATTTATGAGGTCATTTATGGATGTTGTCCCAGAGAGTTTTTGGAAAACGTATTGTTCCTTGTATATGATTTTGTTTTTTATTAGGTGGTTGTTAATTTGTATTTGTATGAATTTTTCTAAAATTTTGTTTAATATCGATAGTATAGTAATGTAGCGGTGTTCATGTATTCTGGGTATTTTTATTAGCAATATCATTGATAAACAGATTGATTGAGTTACGTGAAGATCAAATTGATTTGACGAATAAAGCACTAATAACCTTTCTTCGCAATTTTATTTGATTTACCAAATGTACATTTCGGACACAAAGTGACCATTATCATGTATTAGTACATTTTAAGTAAAAATTTTAATGTATCTACTTTTCTATGGCATTTAAAAACGTCAGATAATTAATTTAGTATGCCACTTTGGTTTAAAAACCCTGTCTTTTGTTATAGTTGTCTTATTTTGCATTTTTGTGTTAGATCGTTAGTAATCGTTATTGTTTGAACATCGCTGTTGTATTTTTTGGTAAAAAATGAAGATTTACTCAAAAGAAGGGGGTATTGGCATTATCATTATGCTTGGAGAATGTCATCAAAATTGTTTATTGGCTTGTCGAGTTTATACTTAAAGGTTTCCCGAAAGAAATCACCCTAAGCCAGCCATTTTTGAGAGACTATTAAACCAATTTAAAGAAATTGGAAGTGTCAGTTATAAAAACCCCAGTATAAGAAAATCTGTGTAAATTTTCATTTTTTACTATTAAATACAACAACGATGTTCAAACAATAACGATTACTAACGATCTAACACAAAAACGCAAAATAACACAACTATAGCAAAAGACAGGCTTTTTAAACTAAAGTAACAGACTAAATTAATTATCTTACGTTTTTAAATACGATGGAAAACTAGATACATTAAAATTTTTACTTAAAAAGTACTAAAACGGTGCAATAAACAATATTTTGGCGTTTTCTGTAAAAACGAGAAGGCTTAACATTTAAGATATAAATACCATTCGATAGGTAATTAAAACGTGCATTTGCTGATAAATTAATAAATATATCGTTCCATTTAAATAAATGAAGTTATAGCCATTTAAAGTTCTCATTTGTTTAATTCCATTTTTTTTACACCCGGTATAAGATGTCAAATTTATTATATCTTGAATTTTGGAGGCGTTCACTTCGTAGTACATTTTTAATGAATAACAGAAAAAACGTTTTAACTTTTTTATACTACTTTTTATTTTTATACAACACTTTGTGACTAGTTTCGAATTACACAGTAATCATTATCAAACTAAGTTTGTAATTCGAAACTAGTCACAAAGTGTTGTATAAAAATAAAAAGTAGTATAAAAAAGTTAAAACGTTTTTTCTGTTATTCAAATTTATTATACTTGGAAAATAAAATATGATCTATTGTTACATTTCAGTGTAAATTTGGTATGCATAACTTAATTACTTTTTAAGTATTTGAAACATGAAAATTAGGTTAAATTTTTACAAAACTCAAATTATTTCAAAAACCTTAAGGTTTAAGTAATAAAAACCTTATTAAAACACACACTTATTTTGATCGAAGGATCCAAAAATGCAATAAAATACAGGGTGTTTCATTAAAAAAAACACAACTTTGATACTTTTAGGGTTTTTGGGACACCCTGTATATTATGAAAGTAATTTTAAAAAGTAGCCCTAATAGACCCCCATATATCCCCAAAGTGAACGTTTTTGAAAGTCACGTATTTTGGCCACAATATTCCGTGCCGTATAGCGTGAATAACCCTGTATATATATATATATATATATATATATATATATATATATATATATATATATATATATAAACTCAACAAATTTCCTGGTCAACTGAGTTAACAAACATAAATCAAAAATCAAGACAAAAATAAAACTTATAAGTGCCGACATTTAATTCCTAAGATAGTGCGTGAGTAATAACATTTTTCCTAACTTTATTCAAGTGAAAACTGCGAAACACAAATCACAAATACAACATCTCAAAACTAATAACTGATTTCCAACTTAAATTATTAAAGTTCTAAATCGGTTTATTACATGGAAAAAGAACAGATTTGGAAATAATGGCGTACGAACAACACTTGCACCTCAGCAAAACTATTACTCAACAAGCCTGGGACGATTTTCAACGAAACATGCATACAGTTATTCAGAAAAAAGTGAAAAACAAATCAATAATAATACAAAAGAAACTTAAATCTCTGTTATCGAAAAAACAATAAGAAGAACGAATCCCACATGAAAACACTTCTAAACTTACGCAAACATTAGTAATTAATAAGACGGACATCATTTTTTCCGATCAAGAACTCGATTTATTATGCTACGGTTTAAAAAATCCCATCCCTACGAAGTAAGAAGAAAAAACCCACTTAAAACTTACATAAGGAAGATTAATGAAACATTAAAGGACTCAGCATGTTTAATCGACAAAAACCCAGTTTGAAGTTAAAAGAGAAAAATCCTAAAATGCCGAAGTTATATTGTCTCCCAAAAACTCACAAAGAAGGTAAAAACTTCAGACCTATTGTTTCAAACATTAATTCCCCAACTTACAAAATGGCTAAATGGTTAGTCACTCAATTTCAATGTTTACAACTTAAAATTAATATGTCAGTTAAAATTTCTCTAGAACTTGCCGATAGTCTAAAAAAACTTAATATATTAGAAACGAAAGATTAATTTCATTTGATTTTGAATCCCTATTCCCAAGTGTTCCTATCAGAGATATATTATCAATCCTTAAAGAAATATTAGTTTAAAATAAAATCTCAGCTGAACATATTCAAATATATCTTCGACTTACAGAACTTGTGATGGACTGTAATGTATTTGAGTTTAATCACAAGTTCTATAAGCAAACTTTCTGCACTGCTATGGGAAACCCATCGTCACCGTTTTTGGCTAATATTTTTTAAAATCATTTTGAAAATAATGATAAAAACTCATTAGCGCAGTTTCCAAAGATCTGGCTTCGCTACGTTGATGACATTTTTGCCATTATAAGAAGTGATTTCAATATTGATTCCTTTATTATATCCCTTAATAGTTTTCATTTTACACATGAAATGGAACAAAATAAATCCTTATCCTTTTTAGATCTCCTTATTACTAGAAACAATAATAAATTAGAATTTCAAATATTTAGGAAACCCACACACACCTTTAATTACCTGCATGCAGGTTCAAGTGCCACAATAAATTATAAATTAGCATCATTCAATTACATTAGAGCCCTCAGCATACCACTATCCACAAAAAAGGGTTAAGGAATTCGACATCATCCATAGCATCGCGATAAATCTTAAATATAACCCCCAGACCATTTACAAATTAATTAATAATCACAAGTTCAAAAATAAACTTCACAATACAACGTCTCTAAAACCCATTAGTCCCAGCATAGATAAAAAATACGTTAGATTAATTTATTCACTCAATTTAGAACATCACTTTAACAAATAATAGAAAAAATATAACCTAACCCGTGCGTTTTATGTTAATTCCAAACTATGGTAACTTCTAGGGAACACATTAAACAAACCAGAACTTCACCTATCTGGTATTTATTTTATCAATTTCTGTAATTGTGATAAACTTTATATTGGTCAAACACAGCGTAATCTTAATACAAGATTCAAAGAACACCTTGCACACGCCAAACATCTAAATTACGAAAAATTTATTAGCCAGAGAAGTAGTTGTTTCAAATTAATTTGTTTTGTAGTCTTAGTAAGACTCACTGTTGTATTTATAGATTTTTCTTAAAGGAAAACAAAATGTGGACATTATATTATTAACCATTTGTTTTTATTAGATTTCGAATTAAATCATTATTTTTCAAACAGTTTTTTTAAAGGATTTGATTATAAAGCGTTTAATTAATTTTATGGTAACGAATGAATTACAATGGAAAGTAATAACGTATTCTTTTCAGAGAGCCAGACTAATATTTACACTGTCGGAACGGGCGGGTCTTTATAAAAAACCACTCTGACCTCAACCTCTGGGTAAAATCAACTAATCATTATGTATTTATTCAGCAATAATGGAATTTTTTAACCTTCATTGAATCCCGAATTGGAAACTATTCGATTAAACCGAATAAAAATCGTGGCTGGATTTTCTGGTACTCGTGACAACTGATTTGAATTTTTGAATTAAATAAGTTACATTTTGCATTTCAATAACGCTGAATATATTATGGTATTTCAATTGTATTCAAGTATACTAACTAGAATTATAAAATAGCGAAGAATTGATCCGTTGAAAACAATGCAATGTGAAAAAAAACATCGTCCCACTTTACCGGCCTTAATTTGCCGAAACGCCATAAATGGAACGTAACTATAACAATGTACGTTAATTTTGATTTATTTTTGTTATTTCAGTAAACAAAATTAGCCCCTAAATGTGTTGGCGTGCACATTCATTGAATCATTGAATATGTTGTTCGTTCATTTCTATGCTAAACCGATGTGGTGGTTTCCTCCCTCGGGATAGGTGTGGCGTTTTAATTAAAAAAATGTATACAAAAATCCGACGTGGTTGAATGACCTATGTTACGTTACCTAAATCAATTTCCCATATCACCCACATATATCACCCGAAGTTCCTGTTTATTCATGATTATAGCATGTAATGTAAACAAAATAATTAGGCAACACAAATGTTAAGCTATACATATTTTAAGTCGGAAGCAATATTTATTGCACTTCTGGTTTAATGCAGGGGAAGTTATCTCTAGGACTTCGATTAAAATTTCAATTCTGACTTTCATAATATTTTCATTCTTTTCATAATTTATTCTGTTTAACTTTCTCATTTCTAATATTTAAAATAAATGCAGATAATATTGAATTAGCAGGGCTGTTACTTGTTGAAATTCCATAACACATAAATGCAGGTACTACCTGCATGGTAAAGACAGGAAACACGCAGCAATATATAAAGGCAAATATTAATAATACATATATACCAAACTATCTAACACCTGGTACTAATAAATAAAATAACCTATACAAAGTGAGCTGTTAGTGTGTGGATGGAAGTTTGTGGGTTTATTAACGTACATTTTCATAATTCGTTAACGGGACGTGGTAGAAGACCCTTAAGGCTATAACCTAAAAATATTTTCGACTGAGTTGCAATTGTTATACAGAGTGATTTATACCAACATCGCTTTTTTAAAATTGATTCCTGGGTCAATTCTGGCGGGACTTTACATATCATACATACATACAACTTCTGCCAATAAAGAAATATTAACGAAAGTTACTTTACTGTCCTTCGAAATACTTCCCATAACTATGCACATCTGAGATCTGCTATACATGTTCTCGAAATTTGTCATGAAGGCCTTTTTTGTATAGAGTTCAAAAGCCTCGTCACGTTTCTTTGGATGTCAGGTATTTCGTCAAATCTCTTTCCTTTCAAAGTTTGAATCGTGAGAATAGGAAGAAGTCTGGAGGATTGAGATCTGGCGAGTATGGTGGATGTTTAATTTGCACCACCCCCTTTTTTGCAAGGAACTGTTTAACTATATTGGCTGTATAAGGGCGAGCATTATCGTGAACAAAAAACCATGAACCTTGTTGTGCGTACTGAGGTCGTACTCTGCGTGGACATTGACTTTTGACCAATTGTTTTTATATAGTTTTCAAGTTTTGGCAACTTTTAGGTTATTTATGCTAAAAGTAATTTGCGGCCGTTACCATGAAGTAACCCATAATATAGGCATTGAATATAAAATTACTATGTCTTTACTACCATTATTTATTGTAATTTATATTAATTAATAAAATAAATGATTATCAATATAAATTACAATAAATAATTGTAGTAAGAAACATAGTAAATGTTTTATTCAATGTCTAAACTCTAAATTGTTTTAGAAATAATATATTTTAGTATATTTTAGTTGAAATTATAAAATCAGTACATTTAAGGAAATTTCATTTATTTAAGGTATTGACCCAAATCTTAATATTGTTTTGTTGAAGTAGCCTAAATAAATTTGTAATCTAAAAAGTAAATTAAATTAAATTATTAAATTAAAACGATATATTTTTTAAATATTTATATCTTCCTTTATTTTTGTCGAAATATTTATTGCAAATGATTTTAATTTAAGATTTGTTTTTGTAAAAACTGCTAAACGAAAAATATTTGAACTTTTTTCAATTAGTTTATCTGTAAAATACTGACTTGTTTAAAACAATATTTCTTTATTTGTGAAAATTTCTTCTAGCTGCATCCCATCTCGCAGGAAAATAGGCAAATCAAATCCTCCTAAAATAAACCACCCATTAAATGAATGTTTACATTTCACCATTTCCTTTCCCACATTCCAAATTGATTTGTTTCTTCTATACATTCACCCTCATTCCCCTATTGAAGACTCCATTTTCACAAAAGCCTCACTTTTCAATAATGCAATTATCATTGGCGACTTCAATATCAACAAACAAAAATCACGACACCTTTTATCTTTCCTATCCAACTCCAACTTTGTACGTATCCCTACTCCGCACACTTTTATCATGAATGACACACAAGCAACCACCCCTGATGTCCTTCTCTGTACCCAGAACATTCAAAACCTCATACACTTTGTCAACCTTGTCCCTGACCTATGCCCCGATCACCTAGTTATCACTTTTCAAATTAAAATTCCATCTAATCTCCCACAACAAATTCCTAACCTCATTTACAATTTTAACAAATGTGACACAAAGACAGTAGCTTCAGACTTGACACAATTCATCGCTTCCAATCCCAACATTAATCCTAATACCATTACCTAATTCAATGACATCCTATATAAATCGATCAAACAAAATACTCCCCAAATTAAGAAACAATTTTATAAATATCCTCTCCCAAATTTTATCCTTCGCCTTATCAAACATAAAAGACAAATCTATAAAGACATTCAACTAACGGACATTCCTGAACTTCGACAAAAATTCAACAAACTGAACAAAGACATTAAAAAACTAATTACGGAATATAAGAAGGACACTTGGATTAATAGCTGTAGAAAAATCAATAACTCAAGAGGTAAAAAGTTTTGGACAGAAATTAGGAAACTTAGCAGATACAAAAAGACAGACAAACTACAAGAACTGTACGACCCTACTACTGACGAGACTATAACAGACCTAGACATTATCACACATAAATTTGCACACCAATTCAATTCTATTTATTCAAAGACACAAGACCCTAATTTTGACCAAGCAACGTTTCAGCTCGTAAACGACTGGTACAACGATTTCTTTAGATTTAATGACAGTTCAACCCCGACGGAAGATGACTATTTTAACACATTAAGGAAGGGCAAAAATACAGCGACTGGACACGACCTAGTACATAGACATATAGTAAAATCCTTTCCACACCATATACACGTTCATATCCTTAATATCCTTAATTTCATCTACCAACACCAATATTTTCCTTTCGAATGGAAACTTGGTATTATCATCTGCATCCCAAAACGTGACCATCCTCCATTCCTAATATCCAGTTACCGTCCCATTACGTTACTGCCCGTCCTAGGTAAACTCTATGAATCACTCCTTAAAAACAAAATACTATTCCACGTCCAAGACCGCATCCCGAATTACCAATTTGGCTTCCTTCCAAAACGTTCCACTACCCTCCCTCTTACCATCCTTACCTCAAACATTCAATCAACACACCTTGAAGGAAAATCATCAGCCATCCTACTACTAGATGTGCAAAAAGCCTTCGATTCTGTCTGGAATCAAGGTCTGTTCTATAAATGTTACCTCCTCAAAATTCCTTTCCACATTATTTTTATCATTAAGCAATTCCTTTCAAACAGATCCCTCAAAGTCAAAATCATAATCCATAAAAACAGCCCTTAAAATTTACAAAATGATTTGCCGCCCTTTACTTGACTATGGTAATGTTCTTTTCCTAAACTCATGCAATCTCACTATCCATAATATCCAAGTTAGCGAGCGACCCTCTCTGAGGACTTCCTGGCGGTAGATAAACGGCACCAACTATATAACATTGTTCCTGTAATGTAATTTTAATAAAAATATGTTCAACATCATTATGATTATTTAGTAAAATCTTGGCTTGAAGACTGTTTTTAGCCCAAGCATTACACCACCACCAGATTTTTTAGAACTTGTGAATGGGCAACGGTCCTTCCTGAATATGTCATATTGTGACAGCCTAAATTCATTAATTGATATATTATCACCATGTTTCCACAATAATGAATATGTCATAATCATTTAATAAAATATGCCTCGAAAAAGTAGTCAGTTTTGTGTTCATTCCTCCAATATTTTGATAGTAAATATTTACAGTTTTACGTTTTTTGTCGTTGGACCGTTGCTGTTACCTATTCGGAGGTTTCCATTAATGTACCGGATAGTTAACTTCTTGCCATTGCTTTTGTGTCGCTCAAATTCATCCCTTAAATTGTTCAACTGTAGCTGCTGTGCTTTGGTTAGATCCGATTTAATTTTAAAATTAGAGAGTAAGTGCTCTTTATTTAATTTTAGAACTTACTTATGTTAGCATTACTCTTGTCCTTAAATATAACTTTTGTAGGTTTCGGATTGTTGCCTTTTTTGCCAAATCTAATAATTTTATGTGGTTCCAGTTGTAAGCCACATGTTGACAAAGTATTATTTGTCGCTTTAGTATCACCTTCCACTCATATTATTAGTACACTGTTTTCTGACTCTTGTAAATTATAAACAACTACATTTTTTGTACGATTTTCTCGGTCCTGAAATTCTTCAATCCAGTCAGAGTTATTAAGACATTTTTAGTTTTTTACTTGCTCAGTTTCCTTTCGCAATTCATGATTTTCCTTTCTTAACGCCGTGATTTGCTCATTGATTTTCTTAAATTCAGATTGAAAAGACTTCAGAAATTAATTTTTAATAAAACTTTTTGGTCCAAAGATCCTAATGATATCTAATGAAGACTTTTTATTTAAACGTTTCTAGTGATTATTAATGAACACTCTTTAGTCTAACGATCCCACTAGTAAAAACTTTTTAGTTCAACGATCCTAGTAATTACTAATGATGACTTTTTCATTCAACCATCTTAGTGACTACTAATGAAGCCTTTTTAGTCGATCTTAGTGATTACTAATGAAGATTTTTTTTCCAGCAATCCTACTGATTATTAATGAAGACTTTTTATTAGTCCAAGATAGTTACTAATTTTATTTAGTCCAACTATCCTAGTGATTATTGCCATGTTGACAGACAGCAGAAGCATGAAAATGAAAAATCTTAAGCCAAAATGTTGAATACCTAATAGATGTGGTAGAGATATAAGGGTGAATAGTAGATAGTAAAGATTATAGAAATAAAGTAACGAAACACTTACCAACATGCCTGCCTGGATACATTTTGGAGGGAGTCCTAGTGATTCTAATGAAGACTTTTTAGTGATTAGTAAAGAAAACTTTTTGTCCAACGAATCTAGTAATTTATAATGTAGACTTTTTAGTCAATGATCTTATAACTAATAAATACGTTTTATTCTGTTTATATTAGTGATAAATATTTTTTAGTCGGTTATAGTGATTACCAATAAAAGCTTTTCAGTCCAACAATCCAAGTGATTGAATGAATGAAGACTTCTAGTCCAACGACCCTAGTGATTACTAATGAATACTTTTTGTCCAACGATCCTATGGATCTTAGTAATTACTATTGAAGACTTTTTTGTCCAACGATCCTAGTGATAACTAACTAACACTTCTTAGTCTATTTATATTAGTGATTTCTAATTAAGGCTTTTCAGTCGATCACAATGATTATTAATAAGAGCTATTCAGTCCAATAATCCTAGTGATTACGAATGAAGACTTTTTTGTCCAATGATCCTAGCGATTACTAATAAAGACTTTTTAATCCGACGATCTTAATGATACCTAATAAAAACTTTTTTGTTAAACAATCCTAGTGATTATTCATGGAGACTTTTTAGTAGAACAATCCTAGTGATTACAAATGAAGACTTTTTAGTCTAACGATTCTAGTGATAACTATCATCAGCTGTTCCGTGATGCCACGAAGACTTTTTAGACGTAGGATCCTGTTGATTACTGATAAAAACTTATTAATCCAACAATCTTAGTGACTACCAATAAATTCTTTTTAGTCAATCTTAGTGATTACTAATAAAGATTAATCTGTTCAATAATCCTACTGAAGACTTTTTATTTTTAGTCGATGATAATTACTAAGATTTTTTAGTCCAACAATCCTAGTAATAATCGCAATATTGATAAACAGCAGAAGTATGGGAGTGAAAAATCTGAGCAGAAAACTTAAGCCAAAATGTTGAATACCTAAGAAATATAAGGGTGAATAGTAGAGAGTAAAGATTACAAAAATGAAGTGAGCCTGTTACCCAGGTCTGCCTCGATACATTAAAGAAATTATACTAGTGATTCCGATAACTATTTAGTCGAACGATCCTAGTGATTACCAATGAAGATTTCTAGTAAATAGATCCTAGTAATCACTAATAAAAACTTTTTGTCCAACGATCCTAGGGATCCTAGTAATTACTATTGAAAACTGTTAGTCCAACAATCCTAACTATACCTAACTAACATTTTTTAGTCTATTTATATTAGTGATTACTAATGAAGACTTGTCTGTCGATCACACATAACGGCTTTTCAGTTCAACAATCCTAGTGATTATTAATGAGGATTTTTTAGTCTAACGATCCTAGGGATTACTAATGCTGACTTTTTAATCCAACGATACCTAGTGATTACTAATAAAAAGTTTTTTAATAATCTTAGTTACCAACCAATGAAGCCTTGTTAGTCAATGTTAGTGATTACTAATGAAGATTTTTTTTGTCCAACAATCCTACTGATTATTAATGAAGACTTTTTTAGTCCAAGATAGTTACTAAGACTTTCTAGTCCAACTATACTATGAAAGATCTGGCTAAAAACTTGAGCCAACATGTTGAATACCTAATAAATGTAATAGAGATATAAGGGCGAATAGTAGAGATTAAGGATTACAGAAATAAAGTAACCAGACAATTACCAAGAAGCCTGCCTCGGTAAATTTAAGAGAGGGTCTTAGTGATTCTGATGAAGGCATTTTAGTTGAACGATCCTAGGGATTACTAATTAAAACTTTTTAGTCGAACGATCCTAGTTATTAATAAAGTAAACTTTTTGTCCAACGATCCTAGTAATTAGTAATGGCGACTTTTTAGGCTAACGATCCTAGTGATAACTAATAAACACATTTTACAAATTAAACACAATAATTACTTTGTTTTGTATAACAGTTATTTATTTAAACGGTGACCAATGGTTTCAATACATTCACGTATCATTTTCAAACCGAAAGTTTCGGTTTGAAAATGATACGTGAATGTATTGAAACCATTGGTCACCGTTTAAATAAATAACTGTTATACAAAACAAAGTAATTATTGTGTTTAATTTGTGATTAAAATGTATAACGAAGTAGAAGCCTCCATAGTCAATGAAACACATTTTAGTTTATTTATATTAGTGATTACTAAGATATTTTAGTCGATCATAGGATGAACTCAATTCAATTCTCTTGCAGTCTAAATTATGTAATTAATATTATTTATGTATTTTTTGTATGTGTTGTTAGGCTTTTTGTTGGCACAAAATTAAAACAAATAAACATAATAAAGGCTTTTCAATCTAACAATCTAAATTATTACTAATGAAGACTTTATAGTCCAACGATCCTAATGATTACCAATTAAGACTTTTTAGTCCAAAGATCCTAATGATACCTAGTGAAGACTTTCGTGATTACTACTGAACACTCTTTAGTCTAAAGATCTTAGTAAATATTTCCTAGTAATTACTAATAAAAACTTTTTAGTTCAACAATCTTAGTACCTTCTAATGAAGCCTTTTTAGTATATCCTAGTGATTACTAATAAAAAAAAATTTGTCCAACAATACTACCTTTTAGTCTAAGATAATTGCTAAGATTTTTTAGTTGTTGACAGCAGAAGTATAGGAATGAAAAATTTAAACAAAAAACTTAAGCCAAAATGTTAAATATCTAATAGATGTGAAAGTAAAGAATACAGAAATTAAGTGACGAGACAGTCACCAACAGGCCTACCTTGCACTTGATTAAATTTATCGAATTTAATCAAGTGCTCAGTCTGAATCGGATATCGGTTACTATCTGATAACAACAAAAATAACCTAATTGTATATAAAACGAGGAGATTTCGAGCCTAAATACTCAAGAATATCCAATATCAAATCTTCGATAATTCTTCTTCTTGCTTTCTTGTTTGTAAAAAATAATTTTCCAGAAAGTTTCTATATACGGATCATATCCCACATTGGAATTTTCAGTAGCTCTTTAGAAAACTTCAGAAAACTTAATAGTTTTAAAAGGAAAGTTTTATGTGAAATTACTGCAAAAGTTATCCTAGGTTGAACCTATAGGTGTCCTCCTGTTGGATCCTCATCTTTCTTCTTGGCCTTCTAATTTGAAAAAGCTTAAAAGTACACTAAATACTAACAATTAAATACGCTGGTTTCATTACAATAAACTCAGGATTCAATAAACAAAGAGAGATAGATACATATATTTATTGACAAATTTTACAATATTTATAAAAACAGAGTGAATAATGAATGCGGTGTTAGTGAGTTAATCTGTCAAAAGGCTATCGACCAGAGGTCTTTCTGCCTTAAACAAACAGAATTATACTAAAAATAGGATTTACTTTTCTCTTGTTTTTCTTTTAAAACGTTCTTATCTTTTAATCTGAGTCAGGTTACAATGCCCGATTTTTGTTCTTATCTGGATTGATAAAGTAGTAGAAGATGATAGCATTTATAACTTCAAGTTTATGTTAAAAATTTTTTCGTATTATCACTACATTTTGATAGTTAAACCGAGTTCGATTATTTTAGTTTTAGCCCACTCAAATTAATTTGATATATTTATGGTACTCTGAGTGTTAGAGTTTTAAAGTGTTTGAGCTTTATTATTTCCAATCAAAAATGTTACATTCGCGCGTGAGTCTAAAATAAAATAAGAAAATTATAAACAACTTAATTGGCTATTAAAATAAATATATAATAACGTCATTAACAATATTATTCACTTTGAATCTGCAATGACAATTACTGACAAAATCGATTCACTCAGTTTTCTTTCTTCATGTAAATTATAAATATTGATTTGACCTTTAGACATTCAATACAAATCTCACAAGATAACAAAGCAGAATACGCAATACTAATATCAAATGTCAAATATTTATTAAAATACGTTAAAGGCAACACGCAATTTTAATCTTAATGCAGTAGTGACCTTTTTTTTAAACTACAGTACTATTACTATTTATTCATCGTTGGGAATATTAAAAACCAAATAAAAATTAAGAAATTTAGAAAAAAAATTCAGATTAATTAATTGCTGTATAGGCTAGGAAAGAAACTCTAAAAATCACATATCCTAAGCATGAAGAAACTATGGAATTCTAATTAATCGTCCTGATTTAGCTACACTAATGCATCGTTATCTACTGAAATCTTAAAATTACAAAAATAGACACAAACATTGCTTGTCTTTATTAGTGCGCTGAAGCAATTTTAATTTCAGTCATGTCTTCTGCTATACACGCCAAAGAATATTTGTTCCGAATTCATGTTTAGGATAAGAGCGTGAGGTTGTAATATAATGAATATTTAATTGAGGATTATAAATGTGCGTTAAACTGGAAAATTATGAAACGAGAAGTCACGTAATATTATGGTTGTTGAGCGGGCGTATTGTTATTTTTCAGTCAACGCATGAAAATTCGAGTGGGCATAAGAGATAAGGGTTATCTGCTTAACGCAGCGTTTGCACAAAAAAGACCTCTTTATATTTATTGATTACTATACTATAATATACAGAGTATTTTTTATATGGAATATAAGTGCTCCAGCCAAGGTAAATCAAAATATAATAAAATCCTCAGATGTGCTGAAATTATTCTCCATTAGACAACTTCTCATGTATAAAAAAATATGAGGTTTGTAATTTTTGATTATGGCGTCAAAAGTGTTAATTTTGGGCATAGAGTTGGTCATTTAATTGCCCCTATTCTTCTGATCTAACATGTCGAAAAAGTTTGGACTAAATAGTTGCACACCAGAAGTCCATAGTGCGGGGAAGCACCGTCCTGCTGAAACCATATGTATTCATTGATAAAGCTGGGGTCATTCATACCTGGGAAGTTCCCCAAGAACCCTCAGAATAATATTATTCTGAAGTAATTGGAGATATAACACAGATGTAATATTTCCTTCTATGAAAAATGAACCGACTGATACCACACATTGTTATTTTCAGGATGCTTGGTGTGGACAGACCACTACTCCTAAATATTCAAACTAGAATTCTTTGATGTTAGATGTTCTCTAATCGTTATTGATATTGATCGTAAAACAAATTGGGATTTTAACATAAAATTTGAATGTGAGATATTTTTCATGCTATACCGGCGGATTGAAACATACATGCAGGTGTTTAAGTCGGGGTGAATGCAATTTCTACCAGTAGTTAGACGTGTTGTCGCAGATTGTCCCTCAGGTCGTCGAACTATATAAAATCGCCCGGAAAACGTAACATTTTGTAGATCAAAACTGCTGTAGTGATCGAAAGAGATGATTTGTAGACTGTCCCGGTAAAATTAGTGGAAATTAGGTCCCCAATTTTTAGGATAATTGCTCATTCGGATTGAGACTTTAATTTGTCTATTGGGCCGTTCTACCAGACCGAACGTCCTACAGAATTTTGTGTTGGATTGGAACTGACGACCTCGGTCAGTGGTAACCGTCAATGGCGCTCCAAAACGCACTATCTGATAATTTAGAAACGCTTTGGAAACGAAATTTGCAGTCATTTCAGAAAGAGGGCATGCTTCTGGCCATGTATCTGAAATTGTTGCAAATAGGCAAAGGACATCCGGGTCCGGAAATTTCGCACTGTATGACGATAAATTTGGTTCTTTTGACACCTTTAAACATGATTTGACGAAGAGTGCCATGTCGTTGTCACATATAACGACGCCGGGATGCATGAGTTTATGAAGAGAACGCATAACGTCTTGACATTACGTGTCTACGTAGTGGTTAGTGCTAGAGCCAGCTCGGAAAAACTGTTCCAGTAAGGCCACCATTTCAATTCGACATCTTCAGATTGTAATTTGCTAGGGTGTTGAGGTCTAAAGAGTCAATTTCAACTAGCGACAATGTGTCAGCTATGTTGTCATTTCCAGGGATGTGTCGGGTATCAGTGGTGATTTGGGTGAAAAAGATCAAGTGTCTGTGCTTTCGTTCTTGAAAACGATGGGAGATAATATTGGAACTATTTTTATCACACGGCCGAATGTACTGTATTTGTGTTCAGTTGGTGTGAAAAATGTTTAAGATAGCGGTCTTTGAACGCCAGAAATGTCATTTTCTTGCAAGATCGCCCCGGCCGAGGATTTTAAAGCGAGCTGAACTCCGCAACAATGGGGTCTTGACTGTTGAAAAATTGCAATGCGGGTTGAGTCCAGATCAATGGTTTTTTACGTAAAATTGATACATCAAGTTAGTTTGACGATGACGAAATACTCTAACATGATTTAATGAAACGTTGATAAAAATTGATCATGCAACGTTGTAACACTTTTAGATCAGCGAGTTGGGGAAAGGACAAGATTGCATCAACCTTGCACAGCAGAGGTTTTATTCCGTCATCACTGATGGTGTGACCCAAAAAGCTCAATTTTGTTTCGCCGAAAACTCATTTGTTTGGGTTAATTTTGAATCCAGACGAAGTCATGAGCTCAAAAATTTGGAAGGGGTGACGAGCATGTTCGCGTTCGTCTTTGCAGAAGACGAGTATGCTCAGCAAAGACGTTTTGGTATAAACACAGCGAGCATTTTCTTTTTTATATCTTTTATCTTTCCCAATATCGAATTATTTACCAGATATAACGGCGTTGTCTAGGGATTAGCTAAAGGTTGAACGAAACCGAGAAGCTTCTCAAACTATTTTTATATCACTATCGAATATTTGCCTTAGTAACCTTCGCATGTCGGCAAAATCAGGGGGACCTGTGATCCTGACGTTATGTTCAATGGTCATGCGTGATGTAGTTCTGAGAAATTGAATGGAGATGTTAAACCAGAAAATTGCTGTGGTAATCTTGAATAAGTTGTATTAAGTGTTGATAAAGAATTACATTCTGCTGGACCGAATGCATTTATTATAAACCGGTTGTGGGCAATATCAACAACGATGTTAAAATATCGAAGGAACTCGGCGCCCAGAATTGAGTGGTTAATTTGTGTAAGTACGAAGTTCCATGGAAAAATCACGCCCAGGCCGATATTTACTGTCAATTTCAAGTGATCGAACGTGGGCATGAAATTACCAATCATGGTTGTTAACAAGAATTTTGTAGGGTGGTAAGTATTAGCGTAAAGTTGATTTAGGTCGATCGCAAGACAATGGACTGATATTAGCCCTGCGGCTGCCCTTTTCCCAACTCGCACGGAGGTTTACATTAACACGATTGTTTCGCATACTTGAATCCTCGCCTGACGTGAGTAGCTTTTCAAAAGTTGCGCTACCTGCTGTATCAAACCAGTATTTTGTTGTTGCAGCTTCATTATGTGGTCATCTGTGTTTAATGAAGCTGCTGGTGTTGCCTGAATGGAGTTGGTCATCGCGCAGATTGTCTGTGTATTAGATATTTCCAGTATCATATCTGCTAAATAACTTAGATTAATATCTGTGAAGAGACGGCTTGGGAAGATTTCTCTTAATATATTATCATCCATAACAGTGTCCCCCTAGAAGTTGATGTATCTTGGGTAATAATTGTGAAGGTGTCTGGTCACCTAGCGTCACTGCAGCACCTGTTGCATCATCATCATTTCTGCTTTTATTCTCTCATAGTTAATATTTTAGGCGGATTGATCAACAAATCTCATACTTCTAAAACCACATCGGGTGGCAAAGTCGCGACCAAATTTATAACACGATCATTCCGAAATAGTCCGATCCAATTTGAATAAAGTTGGTAGTTTGTAACCAACGGCATTGTCGGCTGGCTCAACCTGTTGTTGCATGGTTAGTTTTGTGCAAGAGGGTGTAGCAGAGCGTCTTCAAAGGCAGGGTCGCCAGATTTTATGTAGTGATTGTAGGTTCAGAATAAACAGATGCAAAAAAATGAAAATAGAAACACATTATTTAATAATAATAATAATAATAATGTATTTATTTCCCAACAGATCATTACATCTTACTACAGGGAAAATATATAGGTATATATTAGCAGTAACAATGTAATTTAAATAATATATGAAATAATTGAGAATACCTTAACTTAAAGCGATCACTCTAGTATACTATGATAATAACCTAACATAAGTTTACAATTAATTTACATAAAACATAAAGCAGAATTATTATATAAGGTATTAACAAAGACGACGTAGATGAGTTACATACAAAGATAAAGAGCAGTTGAATAAATCGATTAAATGATGTATGGAATTATACAAGCGCAACATAGGGTTAAGTGGCGAATTTAAACGCGAATTAGTATTACTTTTATTATAACGAAATAAAGCCGCATTCCTAGAAGTAGTACATGGGGTGTAGATATTTAGAAGAGATAGCAGTTTCGGACAATCAATTTGAAAATTCAAAATTTTATATAGGCAAACCATCTTCGAAATATCACGCCGTGTTGTTAGGGAAGGCATATCAAAAAAGGACAAAAGATCGTGATAGCTAATTGTGTGATCCGGATGCACATATACAGTCTTGTAGTACAGATATCTAACAAATCTCTTTTGTACTTTCTCAATATTTTTAGCATGCGTAGCATATGCAGGAGACCAAACCACCGCAGCATATTCAAGCTTTGATCTAACATACGCAAAGTATAGTTGCTTGATCACGTAAATGTTATTAAAGGCCTGACAAGTTCTTTTAATAAAACCCAACATTTTGAGAGTTAAATTGCAAAAGTAAGCTTAGTGTCAAATAAGACGCCAAGATCATTAATTGCATCACAGCGTTCCAGAGGTATGTCATCAATGTTGTATTTGTAATGAATAATATTAGATATTCTACCAAAAGTGATTCATTTGCATATTTTGATGTTAAGCGAAATATTGTTAGTTTTACACCAAGTACTTATGCGTTCGAGATCACGCTGAAGTTTGCAGCAATCACCATCTGTTTGAATAGACCTAAATAACTTAACATCATCAGCATAAATGAGAATGTGTGATTATATATTGTCTACAATGTCATTGATGAATAGTATGAACAAAAGAGGCCCAAGATTCGAACCTTGCGGCACGACACTAGATGGACAAAATATATCAGAAAAATAGCCTTTATGTTCAACATATTGACGTATGGCTGTTAGATATGAATTAATTAATTGTATCGTATTAATTCCAAGGCCAAAATTACTCAGCTTATGTATTAATAAACGTTGATCCATAGAATCAAATGCCTTTTGAAAATCCGTATAGATGACATCCCCTTGTTTTCTATTATCCAATTCGCTTGATATATACTCAGTGAAGTTCAAACGATTAGATATGGTGGAACGTTTCTTCATGAAACCATGCTGTCTAGTAGCTATTGCATTTTGAACATGAGCATATACCTTGGTAAATAATATTGATTCAAAAATTTTTGCAAAATTGTTTATAATACATATAGGCCTATAATTTTTCATATCATTTTTATTTCCGGATTTTAGAACTGGTGTAATTCTAGCCACTTTCCATAGATCAGGGAATGTTGCGTTTAATAAAGAAAGATTAAAGATATGAAGTAATGGTGTGAGAAAACAAGTTATACAGTCAGTTACCAAGAATGCTGGAATGTTATCAGGACCAGACGTGAATTTCGTTTTTTTCAGTTTATTTACAGCGTTAAGAATATCATCCTTGGAGATATTTTGTAATATTAATATATTACTCATTATTTTTGATTCTGAATTTTTGTATGTTACTTGTATGGCTCCTATAGACTGACTTGAAATAGTTAACAAATCCATTGACTATTTCAGGAGGAGTTGAGTATTTTACAGTATCTAACAGCATTATTCCGGGAATTCTACGACATATGACCAAATTTTCTGTGGTTTATTTTTAATGTTGTTTTCTGCGTTCGCAATAAACTGTTTATGATCTATTTCAATCACGCTTCGGACTTAATTCCGTAATCTTAAAATTCGCATCTTGTAACTTTAACTTTGTTCTAATGTAAAGTTTTCGGTAGTGGTATTTTATTTTTATTAAACGTCGAGCATAAGCACTGAACCATACAGGAAACTGTCTATTTTTAATTTTAACTTGACAAAGAGGTACACAGTCATTAATAATACTATAAAGTGTTTTATAGAATGCCTGACATGCTAAATTAACATCTGTACACCTTGTAATGCGATCCCAGTCACACTCATTAAACTGTCTGTACAGGTTAACAAAATTCGCTTTTTGAAAATCAAATTTATGATAAACAAGATTTTCATCGAAAGTTGGTTCCGTATTTATTAAAAATTCAATGGATATATTTAATGCTGGGTGATATGGGTCTTCAAGTACCAAATAATTATAATTAGCAATATTGCAACAGATATCCCGTGTCATAAGAACTAGATCCAATATGCGCCTGTTTATATTTAGTAAATTATTTTGTTGTGCCAAATTATTAGCATTCATAAATTGTTTTAGTTCAGTGGCAACCTGAGTTCCATTAGTGTAATTCTCTAAAAATTGATAAATGGGTGGTATATTGAAATCGCCACAGATTAAGACATTATCAAACGATGTAATATTGTCATCAACAACCTCTAAAACTTGTTGATACACATCTAGGTTCTGTGACGGTGGTACATACTAAACATAATTTTTTGCATCTAATTGTAATACTAACGCAAACTACTTCAACTTCTAAATTTAAAGGAAAAAGTAAGTTATATCTAGTACATGAATACTTTTGATGTACAGCAATGAGAACCCCACCTCCTCTTCGATTAACACGATCCTGCCTAAAAACTATGTAGTCGTCTGAAAATAATTCAGTGTTATAGACGCCATCTCGTAACCAAGTTTCAGTCAACATATTTATATCATAAGTTATTCATTGCAACACTATTATAAACACTATCCGTTTTTGTTAATAATCCACGCACATTCTGATATAAAACATTGATACCTAATTTATTTAAGTTACGTTGGGGGCTCATCAGTTTTCCGAAATGATGGTGGGTGTACCTTGGTTATATTTAACTCTAATATTTGTTTCACCTGCATCTTTCCTTCGCTTGAGCTCCGCCCGTATTTTCAGATCGTATTCTAATTGCCTCGGTGTACGATCGTTTTTAATAAATACCCTTTTGAATTTATTATTACTTGTCAGTTTTCTAGAATTACGTAGAATCATTTTTGCTTCGTTACTGTTGTCGATAACAATTTTGATGGGCCTAGGTTTTATTCCAACGGTCTTACCAAGTCGGAAAACTTTTTTTGGAGCGAGGTTGCGTTCGATGTCATTTAAGATTAATTCAATTAATTTTAAGTCTTCTGCTTCATTATCAGTTTCATTTGCATTAACTAGACGCTGGTATTTTGCTAATATTTTTGCCAAATTATAAGAAATTAATCTGCTACAGTTTATTTTACCTTTTTTAAAAACTATTTATCCTAAGCCTATGAGAACTTAATGTGGGTACAATTTCAGTACGTTATATTTAAACTGTGCTCGGTGTAGAATTTATGGTTTTATCATTGTCAATACTAGTTGAATGGACTGACTCAATCAAGTTTTAGGAAGAAGCCATGATCTAGTTACGATATGGTAATTTTAAGTAAATAACCTTATTTAATAAATCCTCACTATCTTTTCTCAATATATTATAAAATTAGAAGTTTTATTTTACTTATTTAAGGATGTCATAATAACTTAATTACATTTTTTAATTACTAGAAATTAATCTATAATAATATTTATATCATATTTACTTCAAAAAAAACACTCACTAATTCGCCGAAATGTAATTTATAATGGATAATTGGTGTGTATTAAAAGTTAAACAATTGATTATCTTAGATCTTGTGTACGTGACTTCAATTGTTATTCAAGGTGGAAACGAGTGAATGTCAAATCAATTGGACTCCGAAGCGCACGATGTGTGCCCGGGACAATCAAAATCAATTAGTGTCCTTAAAGTATGTCAATTGCTAATGGAAAAAAGTTTGTAAAGTGCCAAATATAAAACTCGTAACTGCGCATTGATTCAATCCATTAGAATTATAAAGCTAAATTAGAATGTCAATTATTAAAATCACTGACTTAACTTACACTATAGGTTCTTAACGTGGGCGATAACGCCCCCTTGTGGCCGTTTGAAAAAATTAAAATATTGTTTTATTCCATATATAATAAAATATAATTCTATTATTTTTAAATATAAACAAAATAATATCACACCCGAAATAAATATAGCACATATAAAATCATAATAAAATATTTTGTAAAATTTGAACCAGATTGTTGTAACTAAATTTATTAAAAAACGATTTTATTTGCTTTTTAATAATATTGTCAATATTAATATCCATATATCAATGAATATGTAATACAGCTAACTCGGTTAGACTTTATTGAGACATAGTGGCTCGCAGCCACGATTTGAATCTTTTCAGTGCAGAAAAACTTCTTTCTACAGAAGCAACGCTAACAGGAAGAATACATGATATTTGTAAAATTATTTTTATGTTCAGTAAATATTCGGGTCATATTATTTGTATACATCTAAAGCATTTTCTGGTAATTGTTCTTTGATTTTATTTTTATTTTGCCATTGTAATTTCCAAAATGCCAATTCAGACTTAATTGATATTGCACATGTTATCTTCGCCAGTTTGTTATCAATAAAACACTAGGTAGTGTTGTGTAAAATTTGAACAAATTAATCGTGTCTTTATTAAATCTGTATTGCAGATCTGTAATAATATTATTCAGGAGAGGTAAATATATATTAATTCGATGTTCAGTTCAGAGGAACTTAAAACAGCGAACCACGTACATGCAAACGTAGTGTTAATATATATAAAACTAAGTGGGAAATAAAGAAACAAATGAGTACAAAAAGAGAAAGAGATATAGACAGCCCTAAATATGGATTCCAAGGTTTCCAAATGAGCAAAGGAGAATAGAAAAAGATAGAAAAACGAAGCAGTGGAACTAAACGTTGTAATAACAACAGGGTACAAAAATAAAACAAAGGAAGGTGAAAAGAGAAACTAAACTCACGGAGAAGGAAAATCTAAATATAGCTAAGAACGATGTGATAATGGAGGAATTAAAGAGCATGTTTAAAGCCTCCATGAGAGAAATGGCAAAAAACTCAGAAGAACTAAAAGAAGAGAGGGAGCAAAAAAGATACAGGGGAAAGTATGAAGATGAGAACAGAAACGAAAATGGAAAAAAAATATAGAATTATGTTTAGCAAACAACCTCATTGTGACAAACACAAAAATACATGCATAAACACACTAGAGAAATTAAACCAAGAAAAGAGAAATATAAGACTACTTCTTAATAGACGCAGAAGAATGGAAAAGGTGAAAGATGTTAAAGTAATAAGACAAGCTGAAATAGGGAGCGACCACTACTTGGTAAAAATATAAATTAACACAGAAGCTGAAAACTTGAAGTATACGAAGTCGAAAACAATAATAAAAAACACATAAAGCCAAAAATTGAAAAGAAAGAAACTAGGAATGAATACCAATC
This sequence comes from Ontholestes murinus, assembly GCA_963969525.1. NCBI lineage: Eukaryota > Metazoa > Arthropoda > Insecta > Coleoptera > Staphylinidae > Ontholestes > Ontholestes murinus. The sequence continues at coordinate 32,052,606 of OZ018397.1, forward strand.
AAAAATAGAGAAAAAGACAAACAAAATAGAAGGAGCAGAAAGCAAATATAAAAAGTTCAAAGAAATCATAAGTGAAGCAGCCCAAGAAAGCTGTGAAACAATCACTATATCAAACAAACAGAGGAAGAAAAACAGGTGATAGTCAGAAGAGGTAAAACAATTTGTAAAAAGAAAAGAAGAGAATTGGAAAACTTACATAAAAACAAGGAAAGAATAAGATTATAGAATATATATAATAGCAAATAAAATAGTGGAACAAAAATTCAAGATAGCAAAAAAGCAATCCTGGGAGCAGTTCGGTAAGAAACTGAAAGAAACGTTCACAGAAAACCAAAAGATGTTTAACAGCACTATTAAACAAATGAGCAATTAAAATACATTAACCCAGCCAAGTATAAAAGACAAAAACGTAAATATAATAACAGAAGAAAAGAAGATATTACAAAGATGGAAATAATTATTTAATGAAATAACCGAAACAGACCATCACGGAGATGTAGAAAGTGAAACAAATGGAGGAATCAACGAAATAAGAATCGAAGAACTGGAGGCAGCAATCAAAAAATAAAACTAGGAAAATCTCCAGGTATAGATGACATCACAGCCGAAATGATGAAATATATGGGGGAAAGAGGAAGGAAGAATTCTTGGAAATAGTAAATGACATTATCAAAAATCACAAGATACCCGAGGAATGGAACAAGGGAATTATAATATCCATACACAAAAAAGGAGACACAAAAATATGTGACACTACAGAGGTATTACACTCACAATCAAACCAGGGAAAATGTTTACTAGGTTGATAGAAGCAAGAATAAAAGGAAAATTAGATCCACAACTGGGAGAAGAACAACACGGATTCAGAAAAATAGAAGCAAACAAGACTTAATATACATAATGAGACAATTAACCGAAAATATGATTAAAAAGGGAAAAGAATTACACATATGCTTCATCAACCTAAAAAAGCGTATTACAGGGTAAAAAGAGAGGACATATGGCATATACTCGAAACAAGAAGGATAAAAAAAGCATAATAAATATAATAAAGAAATAACAAAAATAAAGTAGGAATAGGAAATAAATAATCAGAGGAGTTCAAGACCAAAACAGGACTGAGACAAGGTTGTATATTAAGCCCTTTACTATTTGCATCACTTAATGAAGAAGCAATAAGAAATAGCAAACAAAGAGCCGAGAACACAAAGATAGGGTATAGAAATATTAAAAACTGTTAAAAATGCAAATATGTATTAATGTTTGCGGACGACATAACACTAATAGTAGATTCAGAAGAAAACCTGGAAATATTCAAAAAAGAGCTGGAAAAGATACATATAATATCATCAAAAGAGAGCAATCACAAAATAGGGTTAAATACCTGGGATCAACAATAGAGGAAACAGGGAAGATAGAATCAGAAAAAGATGAAAAACTAGGCAAAGCATGAATGATCTACAACACAATAAATAAAACATTCTTAGAGAAAAAAGAAATTACAAAAACAATAAAAACAGAAGTATATGAAAGACATTAATTGCTATATAGTAGTGAATCGTGAGTAACTACAGAGAGTAATAACAGCAAACCCAATGCAATGGAAATGAGATACCTAAGAAAGATAGAGGGAATTAGGAAGACCAAGGAAGGGAAAGAATGGAAAGAAATAAGAAAATAGCACAAGCTACGCAACAGTGGCAAAGAAGTGTAAAAGAAATTAACTGAGATATATTGTAGAGAATAAGTCTGACACCCATAATGGATAAAAGGGGATAAGATAAATAAAAATAATCTGCTATAATAGGTTGATCCAGGTTTGGTCTATTCCTCTGGCATTTGGTAATTCGCGGTTTTGTCATTTCAATTTGTAATTCGTTTAAAATATTAACTGCATCATTATAAATTGTTTAAAAGATGTGGTAGTATTTTTCCCCTTGTAGGATAAAACATCAATAGTGGTATTTATAAAGTTATTAGAGTAAGATTCATTTTATTTATTCTATTTACTCAAAGTCACTGTATTTCTAAAATTATCGGACAAAGAGCATAGAGTAACTGTGAAAATTGGGGTACAAATCAATTGGCAATTTAGCTTTATTAAAAGATTATCTTCCCATTGCAAGATTAATTCCAATAACTCCACAATGTTTAAAGAACATGGTATCTTTTGGACGAGGCTTTAAAAAATTAAATGACTTCTTTAATGGTACCAATGCATGTACTTGCATACATTTTGATATGGACAAATTTAAAACATGGTTGAAATATAGTGTTCTAAAAACGTTGGACAAGGTTGACTGCAATATAGATACAGCACCCTTCAATTCTTCCATCATAAAGAAACATCCATCTGTTCCAATTCAAGTATAGGCTCATGAGTAACATCATTATAATTATCATATTTCAAGAGACATTTGTGAAATATGTTTAACGGTTTTCCAAATGATTTTTTAAATTTGTCACCAGATGCAATTCGAAATGTAGAATTTCACAAAAATTGACCTCGTTTGTAATAGATTTTGTATTTAAGAGAGAACCAGCATCACGATGACCTCTTAAGGGAATATTTTGTTTCCCCTAAATATGATACTTTTGATTATTGGTTTCAATCTATGTCTATTTTCTTCAATTTGTGGAAGTCTTTCCATATTTAATTTATTTCTTATATCTCGTGATTTTATAAAACAATTTCACATAAACAATTGAATTTTTATGGTAATATTTTTATAACACAACATTTTTACCTTATAATTTAGATTATTGAGATACTGTCTGAGATACTTATTTTTGCAATGGCACTTGTGCAACCCACCAAATTTTGTAAAAAAAGAAGCAATATTTGCAAAAGAGTCTGTTTAAATTAATTATTAACCAATTAAATTGTCTAAAATGTTTTCCAGACAAGTAATATTTAACATCCTTCCTCCTTTTTATGTACATGTACATATAGTAATGTTGAAATTTACATTCACATAGTTAAATTTAGTAATGTTAATGAAATTGAGAAATTTCGAATTTTAAATTGTAAAAGAAAACCAAATGATACTTTTGTGTTACCGTTTCTTTTACAATTTAAAATTCGAAATTTCTCAATTTCATTAACATTACTAAATTTAACTATGTGAATGTAAATTTCAACATTACTATATGTACATGTTGTACGCTCCTTTTTCTCTTGCTGGGAACAACCTAGTGAAGATTCTACTGTATTCGCTAAATGTCAATGAAGATGTAGATGGATGATTTAAATTGACTGTTAACATAGATCGATCTTTATTTGTTGAAGAATCGTCAGTTTTTTTTTTTTAATTTTCTGAAGAAATGAATCCAACGTGGATTATCAATTTTCATTTACTAATTTAGGATTTACATGCAACGTGTAAACAGTTTCGGTTTCTATCTTTTACATTTAAACCAAGTAAGACAAGAAATATTATAAATTGAACTAAGAAATGTGGATCGCGCTCTTTTAATGTAACGAATAACTTTAATTTGAGTACATGGCCTGCCTGTTTTGGAAAAATGCACTGTCATAGATCGCTGATTAGAATTACCAACGGTTAACTTATTTATTTGAAATATTAGTAATTTTTAAAAATAAACAAAATAAGCGAATAAATAATTCTTAGGGGGGGGGTTAATTACCCATTATCCTCCCCTGAAACCGCCCCTGTCTAAACGTTGCATTGATTTCTTGCTAAGGGAGACTTAAAAACTATAAAATAATACTTCATTTAAACTTTAAAAATTTCCAATAAAAATCCGTTCTATAAAACTAAATATTTAATTTTAAAAAAAACAAATGGCGGAAGGCAAAGAAAATAGAAAATTTGTTTGAATACTTTTGGAACTTAATCAAAAAATAAATAAAAAAGTTTTTACTTGAAATTTTACTCATAAACAATTAAAAGGAACATATTTATAAACAGCATGAAAAATAATTAAACCGAAAAACTTAAAACAGTGGAAAGTTTATTTTTTTAAGTTGAATAAAACGTTTCTGGATTTAACGAAAAATACTAATATTTATGTAAAAAAGATTTAAAAATAAACGAAACGAAAAACGAAATAATAATTCATACAAAAAGAAATAATAATAATAATAGCTTTATTTCACATAAGTAGAAAAATATACAAATCATTAGGAATTTACAAATCATAATAAATATGTATCCTATAATAACTATAGTCTACTTAGTGAAATCAAATGGTGCAAATTTAAATAAGTAGAAAACTACCCTTAATCTTTCATTGAGACCATTGTATTAAAAGTAAAAGAAAATGACTAATACATAATGCCTAGTTTATATTTAATCTAAAAGTAGTAATATATAATAAGGAAACATATAACTGAGAAGAGAACAAACAATATCGAACTAAAGTCATCATTATAAGGGGTAAACAATCAACAATAAATGGTTTTTATCTTTGAGAATCGAGTTTATAGATTTAAATTCTGGTCACTTAAATGATCTTTCGAATCTTGAGGCTTTGTTAATTGGTGAGCTGATTAGTCCCTCATTTCTTAGATTTATAAGTGTGCACATCTGTTCTATCAAATATCAAAACATTTCTTAAAAGCTGTTGAAATTTATTAAAATAATTGTAATCAATTCTTTTTCTTAATGCAGAAAACAATTAATTTGTTTAGTATACAGTTTAAATATAGCAAAAAATGTTTCTTTTCTATAAAAGCAGTTTAATATTTGCTTAAAAACTTGAGATTTTACAAAATTGAGATTTAAAATTTTACTAATCTTCAGAATAAAGAAAACACTTTTACTTTTTTATACCACTTTAAGTTTTATTTTCAGTGACTAGTTTCGACTACACGGTAATCATTATCAAACTAAGTTTGATAATGATTACCGTGTAGTCGAAACTAGTCACTGAAAATAAAACTTAAAGTGGTATAAAAAAGTAAAAGTGTTTTCTTTATTCTTAATATTGAAATGTACCACCAAGTGAACGCCGTTAAGATCCAAGTACTAATCTTCAGTTGACAGTAGGTTAAAATAAAAACAGTTACAAATGAAACAAAATTTATATTTTTTTTAGATGTTCTCTATGGGGAACTCGGGAACTATAAATAGAAAAACAATTAAATGGGGAAAGAAGTGTAGGTTTATGAGAAGAAAAAAAATCAATTTTCAAAGTTTTAAAGAAAAGTAACTAGATATTTTAAAAAAAGGAAAAAGATTCATATTTTTCAAATCAATATATCTCGGTTATTATGACAGATAGAAAAAAACTATAAAGGACAAAGTTGTAGATAATTTTATGCAGATTAATGAAATATATTTAGAAAATCTGTATCCATAGATTATTTTTTCCTCTTTAATGGATATCTTGATGCAGCGAAATCTGTAATTGGAGAATTATGGTCATGCTCTTTATGTGAAGCTAATCCTAATTTAAACACAAGTTTTAATATTGAGCAAACCATTGAGAGGTCAATTACTTACCTCTATATTAAATGCACGAAAATAATCGAATTATCATGTTAAAATTGTGCAATACTACAAGATATTTAGTTTATTAGTTTAGCTGACTATAAATATATTCCACTTATCATTTGCCGAATGAAATTTACGAGTTCCGTGAAATGTGAAGTATCTGGAATTTGATCGATACTATCCTGATTCATAGTACGGCGAATTGGGAATATACAGATAGAGGGAGAAAGCAGTAGGCCGGAGTCAATCGAGAGGTCAGCCAAGATATTTTCACTGTCGATCAGAATTTATTTTTAGACGGTTTTAGCAATGACAATGTATATAAAATCGAAAGCACTTTGAAACTGTATTATTGCTAACTGTTGCATTGATTTCATATTTTCACATACCAGAAATTATTGTAGATATTTTTAAGTATTACGTGAATGAAATAAACTGATCCACAACTGTTATTTTAATGCATTCAATTGTGTTGTATAAAACACAATCGAGCTTTACTTATTCAATGATAAAATATATAGGGTAAGGTTTCTTGAGTCGTACCAATTCCAAGTCGTACTTTTTGAATTAAATAAGGCGACGTCTCATACATCGCATAACTAAATACGCACCCGAGTCGACTAATTTAATTTACGTGTTATTGTCTACGGTAAACCATTCTCGTTATAAATCCTGTCAACAAGTCAGTTTGTCCTAAAATTCTTAATTTTTGCATACATTTAGTAGGCATCTTGAAAATAAATTATTGAACCAATCATATTTTTTTTAATAATAAGTTATCCTTAATTTACGTCATCGTTTGGTTAAAACGAAACTGTATTTATTATATTCAATCTTAATTATTGTTGTTGCTTAATTGAAACCTTAAGTATGACTTGAGCTATATGTGGTATGTCTTAAAACACCTGTTCATTTAGTTGCACTTTAAAGATTTAAAATTATACAAAATGGAATAAATATTTCATCATTATAAAATTAATTAAATATTTTACCAACTGTATCAAAGTTACTCAAAGACATATTTTCTACCTTTGACAGAATCTTAATAATACCAATAGAAATATAATTATATATTATAGTACAGATAATTTCAGTGAACGCTTGCATTTTAAAATAATTTCATTCTATCATATCGCATACAAAATAATGTTTCCAATTATCCTATCCTTGTATTTGGATTCAAACGAGGTATTGCAATAAAATAATGTCCCATCACGTCTGACCTTGATTCTCGTAATGATTATAATGATGATGTTCGGTCGCCGTGTGTATGTAGCCGTCGGTATCGCTGTGGATTTTCAGGACACGGTGATTAACGTTTCCGAGCTTTGAAAATTAATTTCCGATTACCTGCCTTGGCCAAACGACGTTGGTGGATGATCTGCCGTTTGTGATGTAAATCGCGGTGGAAAATGTGGGTCGCCAACTGGAAACTGTAGAGCGGGAGCTATCGAACGAAGGACTCCCTCATCTCATTAAGCAGGAAGAAAAAAAGTGGGTCAGCACATTGGGCCCAGCACTAATTTTATTACACCGACCTTCAATCCATTTAATATAAAAGTATTAAGTGTTACTGACTAGAATAGGTAATTTAGATGGCTAATCTGAGAAAGTTAGTTATTTAGGGCGCAATTATATTTGGTGATAAGAGTAACAGATATTATGAAACTACAATTTTTTTTCAATATTGCTATCTTATTTAATAAATGTATATGCTTTTCTTTCATGCATAATTTGTAAAATAACAATAACAATTTTTTTTTCTCGCAAAATTACACTTCTCACATCTGTAATCCTGGTGAAATTTCATGCATAATTTATCGCTCATAAGTTTTAGAAATTTCGTGCATAACTTGTGGCAAATTCCTTTTGAGAAAAATTGGGCAAAATTTGAACAAGCATAAATCTAGGTAAATTTTTCTCACTACTGGAATACTATTCCCTTTTAAGAAGAATTCTAGATGGCCTAATACTAGGAAGTTTTTCCGCCAAATTACTTTTTCACTTCTGCCACCCTAATACCTTTTGAGAAAAACTGGCCAAAGATTTTAACTGACTTAAACCAAGGTAAGGTTTCCTACCAAATAAGTCTTCTCACTTCTGCCATACTGATACCTTTTGTGAAAAATTGGGAAAAATAGTAGGTAAGTTTCCTCGCCAAATTACTCTTCTCACTTCTGCTATCCTGATACCTTTTGACAAATATTGGCCAAAATTTTTACATTTACATGACTAGGTAAGTTTTCCCGCCAAAGTACTCTTCTCACTTCTGCTACCCCGATACCTTTCGAAAAATTGGCCAAAATTTTAGGGAGCAAAATACTAGATAAAATTTCCCGCCAAATTACTCTTTTCACTTTTGCCATCCTGATACCTTTTGACAAAAATTGACCAAAATTTTAACATTTACATGACTAGGTAAGTTTTCCCGCCAAATTACTCTTCTCACTTCTGCTACCCTGATACCTTTCGGGAAAAATTGGCCAAAATTTTAACGAGCTTAATACTAGGTAAGTTTTCCCGCCAAATTACTCTTCTCACTTCTGCTTACCTGATACCTTTCGAGAAATATTGGCCAAAATTTTAACGAGCTTAATACTAATTAAGTTTTCCTGCCAAATTACTCTTCTCACTTCTACTATCCTAATACATTTCGAGAAATCGTGGCCAAAATTTTAACGAGCATAATACTATGTAAGTTTACCCGCCAAAAATTAGCCAAAATTTTAATATTTACATGACTAGGTAAGTTTTCTCGCCAAATTACTCTTCTCACTTCTGCTATTCTGATACTTTTCGAGAAAAATCAGCCAAAATTTTAACGAGCATTGCACCTGGTAAGTTTTCCCGCCAAATTACTCTTCTCACTTCAGCTATCCTGATACCTATTGGGAAAAATTGGCCAAAATTTTAACAATTACATGACTAGGTAATTTTTACCGCCAAATTACTCTTCTCACTTCTGCTATCCTGATACCTTTTGACAAAAATTGGCCAAAATTTTAACGAGCATTACACCTGGTAAGTTTTCCCGCCAAATTATTCCTCTCACTTCTGCTATCCTGATACCTTTTGACAAAAATTGGCCAAAATTTTAACGAGCATTACACCTGGTAAGTTTTCCCGCAAAATTATTCTTCTCACTTCTGCTATCCTGATACCTTTTGGGAAAATTGGTTAAAAATGTTTACATTTACATGACTAGGTAAGTTTTGCCGCCAAATTACTCTTCTCACTTTTGCTATCCTGATACCTTTTGACAAAAATTGGCCAAAATTTTAACGAGCATTACACCTGGTAAGTTTTCCCGCCAAATTATTCTTCTCACTTCTGCTATCCTGATACCTTTTGACAAAAATTGGCCAAAATTTTAACGAGCATTACACCTGGTAAGTTTTCCCGCCAAATTACTCTTCTCACTTCTGCTATCCTGATACTTTTCGAGAAAAATTAGCCAAAATTTTAACAATTACATGACTAGGTAAGTTTTCCCGCCAAATTACTCTTCTCACTTCTGCTATCCTGATACCTTTTCACAAAAATTGGCCAAAATTTTAACGAGCATTACACCTGGTAAGTTTTCCCGCCAAATTACTCTTCTCACTTCTGCTATCCTGATACCTTTTGACAAAATTTGGCCAAAATTTTAACGAGCATTACACCTGGTAAGTTTTCTCGCCAAATTACTCTTCTCACTTCTGCTATCCTGATACCTTTTGGGAAAAATTGGCCAAAATTTTAACAATTACATGACTAGGTAATTTTTCCCGCCAAATTACTCTTCTCACTTCTACTATCCTGATACCTTTTGACAAATATTGGATAAAATTTCAACGAGCATTACACCTGGTAAGTTTTCCCGCCAAATTACTCTTCTCACTTCTGCTATCCTGATACCTTTTGACAAAAATTGGCCAAAATTTTAACGAGCATTACACCTGGTAAGTTTTCCCGCCAAATTACTCTTCTCACTTCTGCTATCCTGATACTTTTCGAGAAAAATTAGCCAAAATTTTAACAATTACATGACTAGGTAATTTTTCCCGCCAAATTACTCTTCTCACTTCTACTATCCTGATACCTTTTGACAAATATTGGATAAAATTTCAACGAGCATTACACCTGGTAAGTTTTCCCGCCAAATTACTCTTCTCACTTCTGCTATCCTGATACCTTTTCACAAAAATTGGCCAAAATTTTAACGAGCATTACACCTGGTAAGTTTTCCCGCCAAATTACTCTTCTCACTTCTGCTATCCTGATACCTTTTGACAAAATTTGGCCAAAATTTTAACGAGCATTACACCTGGTAAGTTTTCTCGCCAAATTACTCTTCTCACTTCTGCTATCCTGATACCTTTTGGGAAAAATTGGCCAAAATTTTAACAATTACATGACTAGGTAATTTTTCCCGCCAAATTACTCTTCTCACTTCTACTATCCTGATACCTTTTGACAAATATTGGATAAAATTTCAACGAGCATTACACCTGGTAAGTTTTCCCGCCAAATTACTCTTCTCACTTCTGCTATCCTGATACCTTTTGACAAAAATTGGCCAAAATTTTAACGAGCATTACACCTGGTAAGTTTTCCCGCCAAATTACTCTTCTCACTTAGGCTATCCTGATACTTTTCGAGAAAAATTAGCCAAAATTTTAACAATTACATGACTAGGTAAGTTTTCCCGCCAAATTACTCTTCTCACTTCTGCTATCCTGATACCTTTCGGGAAAAATTGGCCAAAATTTTAACAAGCTTAATACTAAGTTAGTTTTCCCGCCAAATCACTCTTCTCACTTCTGCTATCCTGATACTTTTCGAGAAAAATTAGCCAAAATTTTAACAATTACATGACTAGGTAAGTTTTCCCGCCAAATTACTCTTCTCACTTCTGCTATCCTGATACCTTTTGGGAAAAACTGGCCAAAATTTGAACGAGCATAATACGATTTAAGTTTTTGCGCCAAATTACTCTTCTCACTTCTGCTATCCTGATACCTTTCGAGAAAAATTAGCCAAAATTTTAAGAATTACATGACTAGGTAAGTTTTCCCGCCAAATTACTCTCCTCACTTCTGCTATCCTGATACCTTTTGGGGAAAATTAGCCAAAATTTTAACAATTACATGACTAAGTAAGGTTTCCCGCCAAATTAATATTCTCACTTCTGTCATCCTGATACATTCGAGAAAAATTAGCCAAAACTTTATCAATTACATGAGTAGGTAAGTTTTCCCGCCAAATTACTCTTCTCACTTCTGCTATCCTGATACCTTTTGGAAAAATTGGCCAAAAATTTTAACATTTAGATGACTAGGTAAGTTTTCCCGCCAAATTACTCTTCTCACTTCTGCTATCCTGATACCTTTTCACAAAAATTGGCCAAAATTTTAACGAGCATTACACCTGGTAAGTTTTCCCGCCAAATTACTCTTCTCACTTAGGCTATCCTGATACTTTTCGAGAAAAATTAGCCAAAATTTTAACAATTACATGACTAGGTAAGTTTTCCCGCCAAATTACTCTTCTCACTTCTGCTATCCTGATACCTTTCGGGAAAAATTGGCCAAAATTTTAACAAGCTTAATACTAAGTTAGTTTTCCCGCCAAATCACTCTTCTCACTTCTGCTATCCTGATACTTTTCGAGAAAAATTAGCCAAAATTTTAACAATTACATGACTAGGTAAGTTTTCCCGCCAAATTACTCTTCTCACTTCTGCTATCCTGATACCTTTTGGGAAAAACTGGCCAAAATTTGAACGAGCATAATACGATTTAAGTTTTTGCGCCAAATTACTCTTCTCACTTCTGCTATCCTGATACCTTTCGAGAAAAATTAGCCAAAATTTTAAGAATTACATGACTAGGTAAGTTTTCCCGCCAAATTACTCTCCTCACTTCTGCTATCCTGATACCTTTTGGGGAAAATTAGCCAAAATTTTAACAATTACATGACTAAGTAAGGTTTCCCGCCAAATTAATATTCTCACTTCTGTCATCCTGATACATTCGAGAAAAATTAGCCAAAACTTTATCAATTACATGAGTAGGTAAGTTTTCCCGCCAAATTACTCTTCTCACTTCTGCTATCCTGATACCTTTTGGAAAAATTGGCCAAAAATTTTAACATTTAGATGACTAGGTAAGTTTTCACGCCAATCACTCTTCTCACTTCTGCCATCCTGATACTTTTCGAGAAAAATTAGCCAACATTTTACCGAACCTAATACAAGGTAAGTTTTCCCGCCAAATTACTCTTCTCAGTTCTATTTTCCTGATACCTTTCAGAAAAAATTGGCCAAAATTTTAACGAACATAATACTAGGTAAGTTTTCCCGCCAAATTACTCTTCTCACTTCTGTTATCCTGATACCTTTTGGGAAAAATTGGCCAAAATTTTAACGAGCATTACACTATGTAAGGTTTCCCGCCAAATTACTCTTCTCACTTCTGCTGTCCTGATACCTTTTGAGTAAAATTGTCCAAAATTTTAGCGAACACAATACTATATAAAATTTCCCGCCGAATTACTCTTTTCCCTTCTGCTATCCTGATACCTTTTGAGAAAAATTGGCCAAAATTTTAACGAGCATTATACTAGGTAAGTTTTCCCCAACAACTTTCCCTTCTAAGTTCTTTATTTCATATCAAATAATTTTCTGAATTTGGGATCATTCTGTTTTGCTACTGCTATGATTTGGTCTTTAGAACTTTAAATATTAATATCGATTCATTATAAATGGATTTTAAATTAGTTAAATTACATTTCCTGCACTTATTACGTAATTTATTGCTCGGTGGCTGCCTTTCGTTCGAAGAATTACTGTGGGGATAACCAATAACTCAAGCCGCAGACCCTAAGCTCGTTTTCAATCTTAATTATTGCCTACCTTGCCTCCGCAAGGGAATAAAAATTTCTAGCTTTTGCTCCATCAGGAAAGGAAAATCCTACAGCGGTTCTCGTTTTCTCCAATAAAAGTTTATTATAATTAAAATTAATTTATTATAAAATTATTTTACTAAATAACTTTATAATATAGAATTAGGTTAATACATGGTTTTTATTACCATACTTGGCATAGGAAATTACAACGAGGAGTCCCTTATAACGATATAACTGATTTTTATCATAAATATATATTTTAATATATTATCGGTAGTTACCCGTTATTGTTGCTTTTGGAAGTTATGTGAGGAGGATTTTAATGAAATTTTTCACGAAATTTCGCAATTTAACTAACTACTGATTTTCTAACCGATGTGTATTCTAATTAGGGAATATTATATTTGTACAACTATTAAATGAAATGAAACTATAACAATATATTTAATTAGCATTTATTAAAAAAAATTGTTTTGATCGCACATAATATATTTTATAATACATTTAAAGATTTTATTCCAAATCACCTCTTTCTGTTGCAGATACATTCCGACAAGATTATGGGGCTTCAGTGGACACATCCAGACTATCCTGCACAGCATCGTTGGCAGAGTAAGATGTCCTTGGCCGATCGGCGAACGCGTTATCCTCACCCTCCAAGATGGCACCACTCTCACCTACGATATTTATCAGCCTTTAGGAGCAACATCTGAAGGTAACTTAATGATAATAATAATAATAATATCCTTGTGACAGAAAAATCCATAAATATAATATATTAAAACTTTAAATTTAATATATAGAAAACAATCTTTACATCAAAACTGTATACCATCTTTTAATCCTAAGCTCAATATTTATAAGTATTAATGGTTTATTATGAAATTAATGTCTTAATAAAATTATGATCTAAAATCGTCTGATTGAACATATCAATTAAGCTGTAAATTTTGCAATCATCTTTACTGAACTCTTATAAAACTAAAGAAGGTGGTGTCGTGATACTCACTCAAAAAGGCTTCAACACAGTAGACTAAAAATTCTGTCTTGGTAATATTACAATTTTCCATTTATATTATATACTCTGCTCAGTGTTTTTCCCACCAAACGGTTCTACTTAAAACAAATACGAAGCCCATTCTTCTGCAAAAAAATAGTTTTAAGTGTTAACAATAGCGAGCTTTGAATAAATGGTGCCTATAAATACATGATTTAACAATTTACTAAGTGTTAGTCGGGTTAGTAACGCAAGTAAATTCCTTATTGATATATTTAGTTTTCTCAAAGTTAATTAAAAAGTTTACCCAATGATCGCAGCATGTAATTTGATCCGGAGTAAGTTCTGAAGTTAGGCTGACCCTGATACGGTCATCATGCATCCCCAAACAAAATCGGCTTTCATTACTAAAGACCACCCTATACCACTCTAAGTTTCAGTGCAGTCACAACCTACACCACCCTAAACGTTGGGGTCGCCGATAGTGGTAACACAAGATGTGACCGATATGATTGAAAGCGAAAAGTTCTGATTCTGCGGTAAACCATTCAAAGGCTTATAGGATGACCTTCATAAGCTAACCAAAGGTAGCCAATTGATCTGATTCTGGAGAATCGGTCTCTTGGTTTTATAAGTCGAAGATGGCGGTCTTGAATCTAATTTGTTTCTTTTATCTTCTCGTTCTTCTTCTGCGACGTTTCTGGCCCTCTCTAGGCCATGCCTAATAGTATAGCTGGTGTTACAACTTGTTCAACTTACTAACGTTAGATGGTATTGGATATAATTACGATTCTGTTGACACTTAACTATTTATCGCAGAGTATTTCTTACAAACATAGAAGGTTATATCTGTTAAAAAAGTAGGCCCATCAGTGAGATGATGATCGTATTTCTGTAAATATTAAAATGTCTATTATATGGTTAGTAGTTATTCATAAAGAATAATTGGCGTTTCGTTTACTTTACCTTGAAAATATTCGATTCATTTGTAGATTTCTAGATTGTAATTTGGAACAATTTTAGAGATTTTCTTGTCTAATTATATATGTATTAGATAATAGAACTTAAACAAAATTGTTTCAAAAATAATTTTCTATTATTAATTTACAGATGATGTAACAATCGCGATTGTTCCTGGAATTGGAAATACTTCAGAGAGTGTCTACATCAGAACCTTCGTACACTGGGCCCAGTGCCACGGTTACAGGTGCGCTGTGCTGAACCACGTCGGTGCACTCCACAGCGTTCCTGTAACGGCGCCAAGAATTTTCAGCTATGGTAAGTTTGTTCAACTTTATCATTAAAGAAAAATTAATCTCCTATTAATAAAAGTGAGTCAATAATTTCCTATAACTTTCAAATATCCTCTCTAACACACAACAATGAATTACTTTACTCCACATGAGTAATACAAATAACTCATTATAAATGAGTTTTTAAAATTTAAGGATTTAAAAATGACACATTTTAATACTTCTGTTAATACTTCAGTTTCATTATGCAGCTTTATGAATCTGGATGACAGCCATCATATTCCTTAATATTTAAATGATAGAAAGATGTAAGGTGGAAATTCTTTGTTGATATACTGCATCCACAAATTAAAAATTACAAATAATAATATATAAACATATGAGAAACTATAAAAACTAATAAGATTTGTGTAATTGTGACTCCTACTAACAGTTTATAGTACAATTATATTTAAGATTCGTGTAGGTTAACTTAGCTATGTAAACATTATTTGTATTTTTCATTTTGAAGCATTCTTTAGTGAATAGTACCAAAAACAGAAAACGGCCTACGAGCAGATTTATGCAAATTATCAAATTGTAAAAGACTCTTACAAAACTTGAACAAAAATTAGTTTTGATATTTGTTCTTAATTATGTCACTACAATAAGTATTACTGGACAGCCTCACGCTAATGCAATCTCGTCCCATCTATGAGCTAGCATTGTATGATTTCCAAGAAACTTCTGGCTTTGATGCAGAGTTAATATAGTAATTTCGTACCGTAGAACAGTAATTTGAGTACATCGAATGTTCTAACCGTGCCTACTGAAGGTTATATGCATTTGGCCTTTGATAGAAATGCAATCGTTGTTATAGAAGCTATTTTTAATGCTACACAGTACTGCCCTAAAGCTTTAAAAGCAATTGCGTCAGTCCTGTAGAAAGTATGGTACTATTTGCAGCGAAATAATAAAACTCAAAAGCGTATATAATCTCAATTTAATTTTTGGAGTAAGTACTTTGCACGTAATTGGTGTAATACATTTGCTAAGCCAAATATATACACGAGTCATAATGAATTACTGTGCCTGTAATCAGTGGAAATGCTTGTGATTTAATAGTACCTGTACCCTAGGTACATGAATCGCAGAAAATAACAACAGAAACAAGAGCGAGAATAGAGATAGCAAGAAATGCATTTATAAAACTAAAAATAATCTTCTCTAGCAGAAATCTCACAATAGAACTAAAGGTGAGAGCGCTAAGGTGTTATGTGTTTGCTGTACTACTATATGGACACGAGAGCTGGGCACTGAAACAAGAACAAATAGACAAATTCCTGGGAAAACAAACGTTGAAGTATTACAAGAAATGTGTAAAGAATACTAAGTTATTAACAGTATAAAGAGAAGAAAGCTACAATATCTAGGGCATGTAATGAGAGGACAGAGATATGAGATGCTCAGATTGATCATGCAGGGTAAAATAAAAGGAAAAAGGAACATTGGTAGAAGGATAATTTTGTGATTGCGTAATTTGGGAGATTGGTTTAAATGCAGTTCCACAGAACTTTTTTAAAATTGTAAATTAAGTGAAAATAGCAACGATGATATCCAACCTCCGAAAGGAGGCGGCACCAGAAGAAGAACATGTTCTGCAAATAAATAACTTTCATTTTAAATTCCTGTGTTATGATGTATGGTTGAATATCAGTATAAAAAGTCAATGACATAAAAGTCTGAGAGTTGAGTATCAAAATGTATCTTCAAAGCACTCAAAAAGCTTCAATTGCAAAATTGACGGGAAACTTAGTCTCAGTAGTGTGGCTGAATATTTTAATCATTTTAAAATATAGAAAAACATTTTTTGCGTAATTGTGATTGAAACAGTATTGTTTTCTGCAGGAACGATTAGCTATTACTGTATAAATCAGGGAGAAGCTGGTTTTCTCCTTGCAGTTTCAAATTTACTTCGTCCAAATCAACATAGATTGCAAATACAGTTATTCTATATTTTGTAATTCAGTAAGAAGGCAATGCTTTTTATTCAAAAAAATATATCACTGCCTGAAATTCAAAAACGCGCTGTGAGGCTTTTCCACATCTAAGCCAGTGTATGGCCGTATGATTATGGAAAGTCATTTTCTCTAATCACTTCAAGAAAATCACGGAATTGTCTGTGATTCAGACCAATGAATACAATTAAATTAACAACGGATATGATTGGTTTTAGGACTTCACACTTATTTAAATAATTCCCGCATAAGGACTGCAATACAATTTAAGTCTAATGCTTTTGTACCATAATCATTATCTGCAACATTCGACCAAATAACAAACATTGCTTTATTTTTACTACACATGTTTTTGCCTCCATTAGTAGTAATAGATTTCAAATTTTTCCATCGAGGGTTCTTTTGAATAACAAGATTTTCAACTTAATTATAATCTCACCTACTGTGATATCATGGTCATAAGTTATGCCTTTTATCTACCCCTCGAGTAAAAAATAAACACTTATTAAAACTAACTCATCCAGGTCCTGAAAGAGTTTAAGTTTAGAGAGTTAAGATCATATATTTTCTGCGAAGTCCTTCGAGTTACAATTTTTGCTATCAAACTGACAATTTCAAATAAATTCATCTTTTCGGGGTACATTTCTTCGGCTATTGCTATTAAACATTCTTTGAATGTGTTTTGTATGGGTTGGACGTGGTGTCAGTTTAATCTTTAGCGGATGGTTTCATCGTTAATAATATTGCAGTTGATTTTAAAGGTGTTTATTCTTCTGGTATTAGTTCAAGATTAATTTACAACTATTTCCTATTTACAATAAAGATGGTGGTGCGGGCGTAGCCGAAAGCGATGGTTTGACGTTTGACAATTGACGATTTCAAGAGCCACATAAAGCTACCACAAGTTGCAGTCTCTTGTTCAGCATTGAGATTTCTGTTATAACAATCTACGCTTCAAAGCTTCATATATCATAATCACGTTGAATGTTATATTTTTTGAAACCGGCGTTAATTGCAAATCAAACATACTGTCTTTTACCTTACTCAAGACGAAAGTTCCTTTGATCTTTGAGTATTCTGCATTCACTATCTATTTTCACTTTTTTGTGTACTAGTAAACAATACACAAATAATAAATAAGTAAGTCAAATCAAAATACTGTTATGAAGATGCCTTTTAAACACACAAACACATTTTTATGAGTTATACACTACTTTATATCATAACAGACAGTTTCGTCTTCTTTGCCTTCCCACTTCGCCCCATTAGCCTAATTACTGGCATCTAGGAGTGAGTGAAATACACCAGAACTTTTTCAAGACAATAGGAATATTCGCGATTGTTTAATTATTACTGCTCTTTCAAAAGTACTACTGACGCTATCTGTTAGCAATAGAAGGTACTATTACTACCAATTTCCGGTCATAGGAATGGAATACGCAGATGACACCAATCTGCTAATCTCCTGCAAAAATGTCGCTGTTGAGCAATTATCTCAATGTAACGAATGCCTTATTAAAAACTAAAATTAAATACTTCAAAGACTGAAATCATATTTTTTAAAACAAATAACTCTAAAATTTTATATCCAACAACTTTAACGTTTCTTAATGAAAACTTTACACCAAAAGATCATGTCCGTTTCCTCTGCATCATACTAGATGATAAATTAAATGGTAAGCCACACATAGAAAAACTTTTAAAAAAAAATAGTTGGGCATGTTACATGCCGTGTATGTAAATGATGTAAATGATCAAGAGCAATAATCGACATTTTGTAATTAGAGTATAATGCATATTTTTTGTTCACAAATGAGATACTACGGAGGGAGCAGCTATACAAATAAAATATTTATATTGCAAAAAAAGTTATTAGGATTATGTTTGACTTACCATACACAAGATTTTCTAGAGGATGCTTAAAGACCCATAATTTTAGAAACCGCTTGTACGAATACCTCTGTGCAAAATAACCCTATCGTTTAAGAGAATTGTAATAAAGCAAATCATCAAACTCAAAACATATGTTATTATACAGGGTCCGGTAGAGAAGTATGATGTTTTTGGAACGCGTATAACTCTGCGCAGGGGCAGCCGAACGTTTTCGAAAAGGTTGATATGTGACCAGCCAACCTTGCCATTTTGTTTGGTTTAGTCGTTATGAAACCGTACCCTCTAGAGCAACGTATATTTGCTTACGACACTTACATTATAACTGGGCGTACTGTGGTTGCTACACAGCGCATATTTTGAACACAATTCAATCTTGGAAGGCACGATCATGTTCTTACCCGAAACAGCATCCTGAAGTGGGCGCAGAACCCTCGTACTGAAGGATCGTTAAAGCCTGAAGTACCTCGAGGTGGAGAAAAAGGTGTCAGAACTCCTGAAAATGTGGCTCGACTTAGGGCAGCTTTGGAAGACACCTATTGATCGCCTAATCTTACTCCCTAAGTTTTTTTTTTCTGTGGGTTATCTTAAGGCACAGGAATAATTGGTTTAGTTTTTCTGTTGGGAAATAAATTTATTTATTATTATTATTATTAAACCACGGACACTTGATCAGTTGTCCAATGCCATAAACCTAATAAATTCAAACGATTCTGGTCAACGTGTTGGAAGGATGCATGAAACTTCTCAACTCGACTTAAGGAGATCACTTAGATGATATGATTTTCAACCTTTTCTTTGATATCAATACGAAATGGCAAATCCACACCTACCTATTAAACAAATAAAATTTTGATTTAATTGAAAACTCTCGGAGTTATGATTTTTTCAAAAACGTCATACTTCTCTGCCGGACCCTATATATTAATGTTAAATATGATACTATTTCGGTATATACTTTCTTCACTGCACCCTTGATGAAACGAAATTATAATATAAGGTAATTTCAAATTAAAACACTTATTTAGTTTCATATTGTGTTATAAGATGTTTCTTATGAAACTTTAATTCACTCTTCGAAACTTAAAATAAAAAATAAAAAGAGTAAATAAAAAAACAAGGAAGAAAAACAGCAAAATGCCTTAGCACGAGAACCCAGAGCTAGAATGATGAATTCAAGATAGAGAAAGAAAGCAAAGAACATGTTACTGGGTGAAAAGCAGAGGATATAAGAACTTGGTAAGATTAAAGAAAATGCAAAAAAAACAGCAGGTATTTTATAGGGCATTAAATAACCTAAGAAATTATAGAAAATATGAGCATATAAGAATATAAGATGAAGTAGAAAGACTACTAATAACGGGAAAGAAACAATGAAAAGATGAAAAACACTTCCAAAAACTAGTGAATCTAGACTATAAGCCAAATGAAGAAACAGAAGACTCAATAAGAGAAGACATCAAATTCCCACAAGATGCAATATCAGAACGAGAAGAAGAAGAGACAATCGAAAGACTTAAAAGTGAAAAACACCAGAAGCAAAAACAGAAAGTATGATTAAAAACATGGAAATAAAGGGACATAATAGGCAATGGATACTGATAGACAGAGTGTGGAAAGAAGAAAAAATACCAAAAGAAAGAGAAGTAGGAAATATGGTGTCCATTTGCAAACCTGGGAACTGTATGAACTATAAAGGAGACACGTTAATAGGATCAAAACTACTATTTGGATTGAGTTTGCCAAGGGTGATCAAATCATTGACCAGAGCACTTAGGCCTCACTAGGCCCATTGTGCCCTACTAAAAATATATATAAGATAATTATAAAAGCAGAGATAAGAGTAATAGTAGAAAATAAATTAACAGAAGCACAGAGCGACTTTAGGCACAGGAGAAGTACACATAAGCACATATTTACACTGAAGACATTATGGCGATTAGATATTCTTCGAGTGCCAATAAGATGATGATTTTTTAATTTATAAATTTTGGTCGACTGGCGCGAAATTAAAATTTAAAATAGAATAGAAAATAGGGCGAGAGGAAAGACGACGCAGACAAGTTTTTCTTTTGCAGACTATCTTGTCGAGATCGAAGGAGATTACGTCGTTACATCACAGTGCGCAAGTAGAATCAATCGAACGTTGAAATCTCACAGATATCAAAGTTCAAAGCATACCTGGATATGGTAATAGCATTCGTTATAGAGCCAAGAAGAGTAATCTGTGCAATCTTAAAGTCAGAAACGAACTGATAGTTACAAAGTATATATAGAATCTGAGAAATTTACAACCAAACAAGAAGTCAGACAGAGAGGAAGCCTAAGCCTGTTATTATTTAAATTATACAAGGACCAAATAATAAAAGAAGAAAACAATTAAACAAAAGCTACAGGATACAGAAACATGAAACAAGTGGAATTTGTGCATTTGCAGATGCTATTAGCAAATAGCCAAGAAGAACTCAAGGAAATGCTATTAATATGAAATAAGATACTGAAAAAAAGCTTGAAAATGAATATCAGAAAAAATAACCAACATAACGGAACAAGAAACGAAAACTCATTGACGATGGAGGCTTCTACTTCGTTATACATATTTAATCACAAAATTAAACACAATAAACACTTTGTTGAAACCATTGGTCACCATATAAATAAATAACGGTTATACAAGACAAAGTGTTTATTGTGTTTAATTTTGTGAAGAAACGAAAATTAGAGCAATGAAGTAAAACAAGTAAAACAAAAATAAATACTTAGGAATGATCATACAATACCCAGGACAGCAAAATTAATCAGTCCAAAAAACTACACTACGCATTGAATAAATACATAACAGGAAAATAGAAATTATTTATTTATTTATCTTCGGTCTCCTTTTTAAAATAATATATACTAACAAATTAATTAAAAGTTAAAAATATACATAAAATTTTGGGCAAAAGAAGCACGGGTGGAGTTCATAACTAAATATGTTCTTCCACTCAAACTCTTTCTTGATAATGACGTTGAAGGAGCTAGTATCCTCTTCGACATCTAGAATTTTCTTTACTTGCTTTTGTTCAGTTTTTAGTCCCTATTTTTGGAGAGAATTTATGGCTATTTATATCAGCATGAGAGATATATATTAGGACAAGCATGAAATTATACAAATCAATGTATAGACCAGTTTTATCATTTGTTAGTAAAAATGGCAAAGGTTTCAACCCGCCGCCTAATTTTTTGCAGCCCTCAGAGGCTAAAGAAAATATTGTATCACAAAATGAAAAGTTAGTTCAAGAAAAATGGACTGAGTTGTACTTGTTGGTTAGTGTTAAACAAAAATCCGTCTGTTTGATGTGTCAAGAATCACTTTCAGCCTTGAAAGAATATAACTTAAAAAGACATTACGATACAAAGCATGCCACAAAATTTGAGACATTCAGAGGGCAATTACGGCAAGATAAAGTGAGAGCTCTAAAAATGCAGCTTCAACGACAGCAAGATAGTTTTCAAAAGCAGAGCATTGAAAATGAAGCAAGCTTGAAGGTTGGCTACATTATATCCGAAAAAATAGCTTTGAAATCAAAACCTTTTAGTGATGAAGAATTTATCAAGGAAAATATGGAGTCCGCCGCTGAAGTATTGCGCCCGTCTTAAAAACAACTTTCTTCTAAAGTTAGTTTGTCCGGTGTTACTGTCGCCAGAAGAATCGGAGAGTTAACGGCAGACATTGAACATTCTCTAAAAGAACGTGCTATACTATTCTGTTGCGCTCAATGAAAGCACATTTTTAACAGATATCGCTCAATTAGCTATATTTATTCGGGACTTTGGATAATAATTTTGTCAACACTGAAAAGATGGCTGCCCTTTTTCCGATGAAAGGAACTACAAAAGGATGTGATATTTATGAGTGTGACAGTACTGAGACTATATAATTTAAAATTGATAAACCTTTCTGCAGTTGTAACAGACGGTGCACCATCCATGGTAGGAAAAAAAGAAGGGCTCGTGGGTTTGATAAAAAAAACAGCAGGAAGATCTTTTTTTGATGCATTACCATTGTATCGTTCATCGCCAAAACCTTTGTGCAAAATCCACAAATATTGATGAGGTGATAAAAGTGGTTGTAAAAACTATGAACCACAATTCAAAAAAAAATACACGAAATTAATGCTATATGTGACCATATTTTTCTGATATTGGCTGAGTAGAGGAAAAATGGTAAAACGCGTTTTTGAACTCAAGAAGAAAATCGCCTCCTTCATGGAAACCAGTTCCTCAATTTAGTGACCCGCGGTGGCTGTGCGATTATAGATTTCTCACGGACATCACGCTGCACCTCAATGACTTGAACACCAAACTACAAGGAAAAGAAAATATCATCAACAACCTACTTGACACTGTGAAGGCATTTGAGTTTAAACTGGATTTATGGAAAAATCAGTTGTTGAAAAGAGAGTTTATGCACTTTCCTAAACTGAAGAGTTGTGAGTGTACAGATATGGATAAATATGTCGCAGCAGTAGATTTAATCAAAAAAGAGTTCCAATCAAGGTGTTCCGACTTTCTGACTTTAGAGATAAAGAAAATTACGTCAATCTCTTTGCCCAACTATGTATATCCATTGAAGACATGCCAGACAATCAATTTGCAGTGTAATTCGGAACTGAAAGACAAATTCGACAAGGGTCTTCTTGATTTTTAAGCAAAATATGTCTATCAAAACTCATTTCCCGAAATCCGAAAACATGCCCAGAAAATTATGTCTCTGGGAGCACATATGTGTGCGAGTCACTCGTCAAAAATAAACAACGTCAAATATCGCATTAATTGATTGAACTTTTTAACCAATCAAGATTATTGCATTTTGAAATTATATGTTTTTTATTGATATGGTGGTAAAATGACGTGGATTTTTGGCCCTTTCACTAAAAAAGCAAAAACGTATGGCGTATGGCGTCACACTGATGAATAAAATGAGGAGCGAAAAAATAAGAGAAAAGCTACAAATAGAGGCTAGAGAGGAATACATAAAACAGACACTACAGGATAGTAGGGACTTGTAGCGCGAATGGACAACATCACGGAAGCAAGAGAAGTATGGGTAGCACGAGAACATGGAAAGGGCAAGGATGAAATACATGTGAAGGAATAATAAACGAGATTTCAAGAGATCACAAGACAATATTAATGGCAGACCAAAAATAGATAAAGAAATAAGAACAATGACGAAACCCTTTGAACACATGAGCGCTTCTTATTGTAATTGTCGGTAGGATATCCACCAAACTGGAGGATTTACTGAAATGATTAAACAATGATCTCTTGAAATGGTGTATCTATCTTTAAAAATAATCGCTAATAACCAGAAGCTGCTATAGAAACAGTATCAGTCAATGAAAAGCAAAGTTAGACCACAGTATGATTATTCTTTCTTTCTTTCTCCCTATGCATTTACCCTTTCGAAATTCGGATTGGGGTTCTATAGGTTTTCATTCAACTATCTTTTCCATTCTTTTCTATTTATAGTCTTCATTTACATCTCCTCAATCGTTTTCCCTCCTGTTTTCCCTGCCGCTGCTATTTGCTGTACCACATTTTTTGTTTGGTCTTCATCTTATCTTGTTTTTTATACTCTTTGCTTCGAATATTGTTTTTGTTAACCTGTTCGCTTGCATTCTGTATAATTATATAACAAGAAATATAATTATGCTATTTTCCAGAAATACCTTATAAAAAATCTGCAAATAAACAATAATTCGATCATCTTCCAAATTAAATTCATCTATACTATATACTCCCTCTTATTTTCAACTGTGTATAGTAGCTAAAATAGTAGCAAACATAATTCAGAGTTACTGCAAAAAATTGTGTTATTGTAATAAAATCAAGTTTTAATTAACACCCTTCACTTAATCCTAATACTTATCCTCATATCATGTTGTAAAGATTCTTAGGCGCTCCTTAAATTTCCACTAAATCCGATACTGTACTTTTACACGTTAATTAAACCTTTTCTTTTGTAATTCCAGGAAACACGAACGATTTCCATGAAATGCTGCTTAATCTGCTAACGAAACATCCCAACACGATGCTGGTGTGCATAGGTTTTAGCCTTGGAGGTAATCTAGTCACTAAATACATGGGAGAAAAGGAACGGGAGAAGGAACGGCCTTCACAAATCATTGGAGCGGTCTCCATTTGTCAGGGATACAATGCTATAAAGTAAGTGAAATCAAGGAATTAACCCACGGTAACAACTCTAAATATTACATTGATACAATTATAATAATAATAATAAAGTGTAATTTTAAGATATTAGTAATTAAGGAAAGCATTAATATTTTTAAAAAGCCTTGCTTCTGGGTTCATTTAATGAACTTATTTATTGCAATTGTATTTTCTATAAAATAGGTAGTTGAAACATATGCACTGTTTCAACTATCTATTTATTTAGAACATGATTTTAGAAGAAGTGACTTACTGACATTGTGTTTAATTTTATTATATTAGTAGTAACATACCATATATTTATTGACAAATTTTGTACATATTTACATTGAAATAGTGAATAATGAATGATAAATGAGGTGTTAATGTATTAATTTGTCAAAAGGCTATCGACCAGAGGTCTTTCTGCCTAATTTTATTATATTTCATTGATATTACCAATTATATTCCTAGTAGTTGGAGGATTTATATATTAACCTCCAACTGCTGTTATTAGCAGTAGTATTGGGTATAGTCTGAGAAAATTGCACTACCAAAGACTAACAGTATTTAATCAATTAAATTAGTAATCCGAGAATGGATTTGATAAATTGTGATTTTAGACTACTTTTGATTTTTTTATGTAATTTTCAGAGGTACCCAGTTTTTGCTCAACTGGCAAAACTTTCGCCGCTTCTACCTGTACGTGATGACGGAAAACATGAAAGGTATCATCCTGAGGCACAGACACATCCTCCTCTCGGAGGAGGTGAAGAACAGGCTCAGATTGGTGGAGCACGAGATCATCTCGGCGGCGACGCTGCCCGAACTCGACGACGCCTACACGAAAAAGCTGCACAACTTCAAGACGATAAGCGCCCTGTATAAATGGAGTTCGAGCATCAATTACCTGGAGAACATAAGGAAGCCGATGCTCTTCATCAATTCCAAGGACGACCCGATCGTTCCCGAGGATTTGCTTGAACCAATCAAAGACATTGCATGTAAGTAAAATTATTAAAATGAATAGTAACTAAGGATTTTAATATGAGTAAGATAAATCAATTTGTAAATAGGTATTGAAGATATTGTCAATTCAATATATTAATGTTTACTAGATTTATACAAACGAGCTTAAGCATCCTCCCTACCTAACTCCTTGTTTGATTGTAAATTCCTCTGAATTGTATGTGGGTCTAAAACCTTTTATGATCGATCTGCTCTTGATGCTTTTCCATTTTAAAGAATCAAGGTCTTTGTTTTAGTTCGTTTAATTCTTTCAAATGCACTGGTCTGATAATATAAACCCTGTACCGTATGAAAAATAATACTAAATAATATAAGCAGCTATCGTTAGGTTTCTTTTTGTGTGACAATTTTGATGACCTTTGATAATAGCCTTCGATGATTTTGTCTGTACAATTGCAAAGATTCTTTTGAAGTATGCCTAAACGTAAAAAAAAACAATCAGATATGCAAAGATCTTTGGCTTGATTTTATCTCCAGAATCTCATTAATCAGTCTTTGAAATAACAACGATCTGGGATTAATTGGCGTAATCAAATCTTTGAGAAGAGTCCAAAATGATTCTCTAATTTCATGTTTGAGATTGAATTTAACTATACATTTTGCCTTGTATAGTAACAACAGCGCATATAAGTTGTGGCGATTCAAGAAACACTCGCGATCATAATATTAAATAGTCGAGAAGTCGCACATTTGTTTGAGAAGTAAATATTTAAATAGATCATCTTATATCGTTATCAAAAACTTACCGATAATAACGCAACGATAATAATGGAATTTATTCGTTCTACTCGATTATTAAAAGATGTGAAATCGAAATTATGCGGTTATACTGATGACCTAGTTATTATTAAATGCACCACTAAACGTAGATAGTGGTGTGTTCATTGAAAATATTGAAGATGAAATTTATATTACTATATTTTGAATGAGAGGTATGCTTAGCTCCTCATTTCTACGCTCTACAAGGGCAAATTCACAATTATTGTACAACTCTCGCGATCCGCTCCAGAGAAACGCTCCACACCGAAGAAATTCCCAAGAGTTGGACATACCCCTGCACTCCTCGGATTCGTTACATTCAAGCAGAAAGCTAAAGAAATATAAACCTTTTTTGGGACACTCTGTAGTTGATTATAATTATATTTAGTATTCTTCGGTATATGGTATATCTATCTATACACTCAAAAAATATATTTATTGTGTATTTATTAATATCTTACTTTTTAATTTGAAGAACTAAATCGATTAATATATTTTTTTTCTATAATTTCAGCAAAGAGGAAGAACTTTTTATATATAGAAGTGGCGCACGGCGGACACCTAGGTTTCTACGAGGGCGGCCTAATCTACCCCAACCCCGTAACGTGGCTGGACCGCGCACTGGTATCGCTGGTAGGTGGTCTCGTCTTCAACCACAACGACTCGGTCCTAAAGGGTGGCGCTGCGATGGCCATGTGACAACCAAAAACGAACCAAACACAAAATACCGCCTCAATGTACTTAGTAAACTGGGCTCAACCACGGCTCCAAAAATCAAACACAAAAACCGTCTTTCTTTCCTGTGCTAAAACAATGCGTGTGAGAGAGAAAGCAGCGACGTTGCAAAAAAGACTGAGCGCACTTTATTAATTACGAATTTCGTGTGGGTGTCATGTCGTTGCTTCTTGTGAATACAAAAAAAAAATAATAATTATATAAACAGGGTGTGCGCACATAACGACCCTCGTTTTGTTCTGTTTATTCTTTTTTTTTCACATACTTTCTTTCGTCGATCATACACGTCATAGAAATTAACTACTGAATGAAACTAATATTTTAAACACAATAATATTTATATGCAGCACAATTTTATATATTACTTACAATACCAAAACCCAATTAATTAATTTGTTTAATATTTAAGTAATGATTATAATTAAGCATACTGCAAACCCGAATTAAAAATAAGATTATTTCGGCATCTTTTAACAGTATATTAATTTGTTTCATATGAAGTTTTTTTTTGATTAATTTATTAAGAAAATAGTGAAGAGGGTATTTTTTTACGACGTGTATGACTTTGAGCATAAATGATTTTTAGAGGGCTCCGTGTGAAGGTGTTATTCCGTTGATTCTATTCTGGACCAACTTCGAACACACAGGAACGCGCATTCATTCCTCCTTCGCTTTTATTTCTCTTTTATACTGATCCTACTAGCAATCTGCATGGCTGGTATATCACCGCAGAAGAATTGTTTCTTTTTTATATATAGATTGTTCCAGAGTGAACTTTGTGATAATAGTTTTTAAAAGAAGATTTACATATTAAGTTATGTATTGAAATGGCATTTATATTTTATAATATATTGTTAAATTATTCGTGTATATCTGTGTTGTTTTATTTATGCTATCCCTCAAATGTCCTTTACTAAATTCCCAATCAATTTCCAATTTGATCAAATGTTATGTACTTTTAATTCAAATTGAACATACATGAGACGAGGATGTTCTTCAGGTAATCCATTTCCCCAAAAAAGGACCAAATTGAACCCTTGAGGTACATGAAGCTAAGCGTAATCCGGGAATTCCCCTAGTTAACAAACAGACTGATTTAGTATATTCCCACATTTTTATCTATATAAAAATATATGATTTGTGTTATGTTAATTTATTTCTAGTTTGATAATTATCATCACTAAAAATAAAACACTGGTGTAATAACAAAGAAAAGTATTTTTATTTTATTTATAATTTCCGGAAAATCCGAAAAAACTTTGTAAAAGTACAAAACACTTTTATCAACAGACAAGTGCAACTTAACTCCACAAAAGAATCATAGTCGATTGAAGGCAGTTCTCTAGATGGAAGATTTTTGCCCCTCTGTAAAGAAGGGTGGTATCATCGGGGAGTACGATCATGACCAGAGCTAGATTCGGTATGTCGCAGGCATAGATATTATGCAAAATTATAGACAGAGCAAAATTCTTCTGAGCGCTTTCTGACATAATATATTCGCTGGATAATGCCTAATTTAAACTTTAAACGAAAGAAATCATATACAATTCTAATCTCAAAACTCTACAGACGTCGAAAAATACTGTGGTAATGTCTTTTTTAATGGAAAAGCTCACAGTGATATAATCAGTTACCCTTAACAGCGGATAAAGGACAGTACGGAAGCCAACCTCATAGTTATGGATAATTATAAAAAACTCCATGTTATGATTCCTTCTAAACAACAGAGTAGGAAAATAAACTATTTACTAACAAAACTAACCAAAATGTTTAGTCATAAACTAAGAAATATAAAGAAACCCTAAAAAAGTTACACTTTACCTTTGAAAACCATGCCTGTATCATTTCATTTCTAAGAAAACAATAAAAATAATCTTTCTACGACCTATAGAGCATCTTCATCATCTAATCATATCTATCAGAAAACGAAACGATATATGGCTAGCTAGTTAGTGCTATAGGACCCCATTTTGTACAGTTACAAACTAAATAATTTCAGAATTAAATCTAAAAGATAAACGGTATCACAAATTCTCTTCAATTTACACTGTACTAGAAACATTGAAATTTTTGATTTACCTTCTAGTAACAACCAGTATAGTAACTGACTGAAATGATTTTCAGTAAGACTTATAAACGCTTTAACTAGATTTTCTCAAGAAGCCGAGCAGATTAATTTTCGGAAAAGATACCCATATTTAAGAAAACGTATCTACACTCGTGGTCGAGGTTTCTAATCATTAAGGTGTCTAATATATAACCGAGTTCCGACTTCAGAGGCGAAGTCATCATTATCATTAGGATTTAAAGTGAATTGCGTCTCTTCTAAGTTAGCAAATGCCACAGCCTTGTCGATATCTATGTAGGCAAATCCTCTTTCTCCGTGCTTGGTTGCTTGAACTATCGAATCCCTCTTTATGCAGTAATTAGCAATCTAGATTTCGCAAGAAAGAAGAATTTTTTCTGCCACCTGCTGCGGTTGATCTTTACATCTAAGACCCCATTCACCCACAGCCACTTCGTGGCGCCACAGAGAAGCGCTGCAAGTGACGAAGGCTTTAAGTAAATGATGGCGTTCACACGCAGTCACGCCACAGAAAAAGTCGCGCCACGAACGCTTCTAATGGATATAAATATGATCTTTCAGGCAATTTCCTTTTTGTCGTTGATTCTTAGAGGCATAAACATGGCAGATAAGAACTTAGAAATAGCTGCTTTAAGGTCAATCATCGTGTTGATGATTTGAAGGATAATGATTGAAGATTTCACTGTCACCTTAAACCTGAGCCAATTGGTTGATTTTATCACTCTATCAAATCTAGAGATTTTCATTACCAAATTACAGGATTATGATTGTAACTTAACGCATTTAGGTGGTCAGATGACGTGGGCTAAGTAAACATTTGAGAGAAGATTTCAGATAGGATATACAGGGTGAGTTTTTTTCGATGTTCTCTATGGGGATCTCGGAAACTATAAGAGATAGAGAAACGGTTAAATGGGGAAAGAAGTGTAGATTTACGAGATGAATAAAATTCCACTTTCAAAGTTTTCAAAAAAATCAAGGGTAACTAGATATTTTGAAAAAAATGAAAAGTGTCAATTTTTTCAAATCAATATATCTCGGTTTTTATAACAGGTAGAAAAAAACTGTAAAGGACAAAGTTTTAGATAATTTTATGCAGATTAATAAAAAACAATCAGAATTTTTATCGCCATTATTTTCCGAGATATGACGCAAACTTACATTTTTTTAAATGGAAACCATAGTTGGCTGTGACCTCATTCAAAAGGTAATTTTTTTCTCTTTAATCCAATATGGCATATGACATAGTTATTTCTAAAAATGAGTGAGTTATAGCCATTTTAAATTTTATTATAAATAAAAAATGGGTAGCCATGAAAAAGATGAAAGTAAAACAACTGCAGTAAGTTTGCATCATATCTCGGAAAATAATGGCGATAAAAATTTTCTGATTATTTTTTATTAATCTACATAAAATTATCTAAAACTTTGTCCTTTACAGTTTTTTTTCTATCTGTTATAATAACCGAGATATATTGATTTGAAAAAATTGACACTTTTTACTTTTTTCAAAATATCTAGTTACCCTTGACTTTTTTGAAAACTTTAAAAGTGGAATTTTATTCGTCTCGTAAATCTACACTTCTTTCCCCATTTAACCGTTTCTCTATCTCTTATAGTTTCCGAGATCCCCATAGAGAACATCGAAAAAAACTCACCCTGTAAACACAATCTGCTTCAGAGGTTTTCATGCTTGTCGTGTAGTGTTGTAAGCATGGAAGATGATAACTTAGCTGATTCAAGGTGAATAGTACCGTTGATAATTAAAAATGAAAATAATTGAAGATGACATCTTCAGATTAAACTTAATCCAATTGTTGATTTAATCTCTCTCAAGTCTAGAGGTTCCAACTTGTCGAATGATAGGATTATGATCATATAATCAGAAGTTAACCAGGTTGACCTGATATATACCCCCTGATATACAACCCCTGTTGTAAGACCTTAATTTTAAGCATATATATATACCTGTAATTTGTTAGTTTTAAGTACTTCTAGTTTGATAATGGTAAGCTAAAATTGTCGAAACTATAGTGACTTAATAAAGTCAGTGTTATACAAAGTTTAAAAGTTTTTTATTTGAGAAGTTAATTCATTTAAATGGTCAGTTGACATATCTAAGTAAAAAAAAAAACCTTTGAAAGTATCAAGAAAGTCATGCCTGATGTTCTAATTCAAATAAAAAAAATACTAATAATTAGAAAAAAAGAAAACATTTAGTAAACCTGCAACAAATGAGTCTTATTAAGACTACAAAACAAATCATTTCTGATACAACTACTTACAAATAGCAAGGCTATCAAAGTAACACTAGTTTGAACGTATTGAAGTGGTGTACGTTAAATAGTTTGTGAGTGACTATGGTATGATAATTACATTTTTATTGAAAAAAAACGTTAAAGTTCGAGTGTCAATAAAATGAATAAGAAGACCATCTCTCTTGATGACTTTTACACTATTAACTTATGTATATGGTCAGATGAAGTGGTGTAAGTGAGCATTTAAGAAAGCAGTGATATCAAAAATGTCGCACTTCATATTCGGATGAAAAGAAAAATTAGCATTAAAATGTTATACTAAAAGTAAACGGAATTTCTATTCGCTACTTTTATGAGATCTAATCTCCGGCCAAGATTATTTATGTAACATTATTTATATACAAGTTTTGAATCATCATAGAATATTATAGTAGATAGCGAATTGTAAGAAAATACGTTTTTAAGCCTTGGGTATATTAACAACTCTTTCTTCCAAACGTACACTAACTATCGCCATTTCCTTTTTTGGATTTTGGATTTCATTCTAACATGAAACTCTTTGAGAGATGTCTAAAACCTTCGTTTCGGGCTCTAATCATCTCGATTTTATGTTCACTAAGAGCAAAATCGTCATTAGAGACTTTTAATAGAATATCAATAAAAACATCGACGTTTCTTCCTACTCGTGAGGTAAAAAACCGTGTCGTTTGATTCGTTATAAATATTGTTGTTCTTCTTCAGGAAGAAGGAAACTATTGAAAAAATGTACAAAAACTTAGGTTTCTAGGCTTAGTGTTATTCGAAGGCTTTCGAATAACACGTCTGAATACGACGACTTAAGATATACCATATGAGTATGATTATTATAGTTAAAGTGCGCGAGCTTTATACCTGTAGGATGCCGGGTTGCATCTTCCACGCACTCTTTTCATAGTGATAGAGTCACATTTCAAACATAACTGTCTGTTTGTTGGTCTCCTAAGAACATGTCCTGCTTGGCGATGTTGCTTTGCTCTGTTTGTGTGGATGTTTTATAACTGAAGATTCTATCAGAAATCACGATCACTGTATTCCTATGTTATTTCATAACATAAAAGAGGCCTTGTTTTGAGTAACACTCCTAGACTGACAAGAACTACCCCCTCCATCACTTAATTTAGATATGTTGAGTAATGCTCTAGTTTCAGTATTTTGTTGTCCAAGTAATCCTCGCGGCTCTTAGTCCATCATGTCAGCTGCAGTCCTTCTGATCTCCTTCTTCTAGGATGTTCAGGTTAATAGCAGGGCGGCAAGGAGTTCTTCATTCCATAGCTATTAATAAATTTGAAGTATCTGAAAAACCTATCCATGCCTTTCGCTATTAACTCCCTGTTTTAGATAGATTGAAAAAAATGTTTAGGATAAATTTTGTAGTGGATAGTATAAGGATTTTATAAATGTTTAACTTTTAAAAAATCGATGGAGTAGTTTGAAAATTTTTGATCGGTCGCCATTTTGTTATTTGAAACAATAAAAAAATAATTGTAAATACAAATGTTTTAGAGAGCCGAAAGCTACTTTCGAAAGTTTTTGTTTTTTTTAATAGACCTTCAAATAAAGGTGTTATAGCGATTTTTAGAAAAACAGAACAACTCCAATAACTCCGAACCGGAGCATCAAATCACAAATTGGAACTAAGAAAAGTTGTTTGTTTTAACGAGTTCTAAGTGCCATTTTCGGGTGTAACGACTTAGTATTAACACCCTGTATATATACTCTTCACGAAACCCAAAAAACAAACATCGAATAATTTCATCTCCATGGTGCCTTTGATGTTGATCATAAGGATATCTCCTGGTCATCGGATGAGGCTTGGTATACATGTTAATATGTATACCTTACCGTTCACTTCTAGTAGGAGGTATCTTCTATATCCACTGGAAAATCTTTAAACGCTGAATTACGTTCATATAATATTAAATTATCTGCTCCGGTTGTTGTCTTTTTGCATCTACAACCAGAAGAGAGCTAAAAATCTCGAAACTGATATAGACTATCAAACGAACGCTATTTATCTCAATTTGCTTCGAAATGTGTTTATAGAAAAGCCACAATAAATATCTGCGTTATGTTTCGGTCTCTTGCAATTGGTTGCAAGTGCTAACATTCAGTGGGAATTTAGATATGCAAATAATAATGCTTTTAGAAGCAGTTGATTGTATGTATTGAATGGTTCTCCCGCTTCTTCAGTACAGTCTACTGCATGGTTTGTTTTTGTCATTCAAAGGTGCTTAAGTATTTTGTACTTCCGGAATAGATAATAATCATTTATCATGCCTAGCGCTTGGCTGAAATACTTGTATCTTTTAACATTGTCACCCAACATGTAACCCAGAAAATGTTGTTCCATTTCTTTTGCTCTTAACGTGCATTTGGCTGAAATTATTGCACTAACCACTGGAAAAGTACACTCAGATCCACAACATACTCCTCTACTTACTTTGATGATACTAGAATATCGTCTGTGTCCACTCAACAAAAGTTTCGTAGTATTGCATCTTTATAATGTCTGCGCGGTGTTGCACAATCAAAACATTATATGAAGATAAGAAGAATACAAATAGCGTAAAGTTGCCCAATATTGTGTTAATCTGTCCAGGAGGGAAGCGGACTCGGCAAAGCATGTTCTATGCTACTGTCCCGCTCTGGCAACATTAAGGAAGATCCTACATCATTGTAAAATCCGGCTGACCAGCAAAATCCTTAGCTTTATCGAAGGAAATAGTAGGAGTAGGGTGTCTGTAAAGCTTGTACTCTCATTACTGGAGGTATACAGGGTGTTCAATTCAAGCGAAGATATTGAAATATCTCGAAAACTACACATCGAATAAAAAAAAATTATAATTAAAATTTGTTCGCCTCGGAGGGGGACATCTAATGAAACGAAACTCGACCCACTACCCTCAACCCCCTAGGGGGGTAGAGAAATAGAAAAGTTAAATAGGAACCCCCATTTTTTGTACGTTTTTGAATACTCCGGGAAAAAATAAGAAAGTTTAATCAGAATTTTTTTGTAATCGTGACCGACAAAATTTGCAAAAATCGTTGAAAAATGGGGATTAATTAATGCGACGTGCTGGGAGAAATGTAAAATACTGTCTTATACTGCCAAATCTCCCTCTCTCTATTCCCACCACGCTATATCGCTCAATACCAGCCTAGCAGCCTCCGAGGCGAACAAATTTTAAATATAATTTGTTTTATTCGATGTGTAGTTTTCGAGATATTTCAATGTCTTCACTTAAATTGAACACCCTGTATAATGGGCCCAACTAGGGGCCTGCATACTGTGACTTCGTCGCCCCCACTTTTAACCGTAATCCGCAATACTAATTGTCTGTAATCAAAATGTCTTCTTCAGCTATTGAGATCTGGTGTTAACGGAATATTAATTAGATGCTTTACATGGTAAGATATTTATTGGCTACGATCTTCTATAGCCTTCGCACGGTGGCTACTCTGCATTTTTCTTAGATACCAGATATAATAGTGTTGATCACCCTCTCCATTCTTTAATGGCCAATTTTCATTTTCATTTCATGCATTGTCTTAAATTCTTTTTTCGAAATTTTCAGTCTGTTTGATGCAAGCCATCTTGGATTACAGAATATAGGCTATATATTCTACATAAAAAGCTTTTTCACTGTTTCAAGTCCAAATTTAAATTTGTATTGACATATATACGAGTATTTACGATGATCCCATTTATTGTTTTGGGGAATACGCAGACAACGACTTTGGTGTCAATTAGAAACTGCACCTTTGCTGTCGAGAAATCTTCAGCTGTTGCTGCTGTCTGCGTATTTCTGTTTTTTCTTGCAATTTTAGTTATAATGGAAAGGTTTTACGTATCCGTTCCTCTTTTGTGATCTTTTCTTCTTCGGATCGCTGTGACCACTATACTAATTACGTCACTGGAGTTCTGTTTTGAGCTGTTCAATATTAGCAACCAGCATCTTCAAGGCAATCTCTTCCTATTGCTTTGATTTATGTCTATCCGTAATGATCGCAGCAGGACTAGTGTGCCTAGCATGTGTTGCAGATATCGTAAGAGATGTAACAGTTTTCTATCTAATAGTTCTTTGTGTTCAAGAAGTTGCCTTGATTGATAGTTTTTTATCTACACGAACCGCACTTCAAAGTCATTAGAACAAAATAATTGGACCTTGTTAAGTTTGTTCTTGCACTCTCATTCTTTTTTAATCACTTAGGTATCACTAATATAAAGTTATCTGCTGGCCAGTTTTGAACGTCCGTAAAGAAAACGTTTATAGTATTTTTGGACTACTCTGACAGCCGCACAGCGATTGATAATCTATACTACGCGTATGTCTTGGGTGGACTAAAAAGGAGTCGGTTCCTGCGTGCCATCACGGAAGTAAACTTAGTCTTGGTGGCCGGGTTTCACTTTAATTAACTCAAGTGTTCAATTAGGCCTCTCCTACCCAAATCCGATTCTCACCTCCGCAACTGATGAACCCTGGTAACCTGGTTGAACCCGCTTGAGATGTGGTAACCAACCCATACGGAGAGCAGGGGAGGTCAGGACTAAAGATAACGGGTAAAATGGCACTCCGATAAGGGGGTTGGGCAAGATGCTTACAATGTCACCTCGCAAAACACAATGTTAAGAAACCTCAGGCCAAGCCTCAGAAACCAGACAGAAATAACGCTGACGACCCTAGCAAACGGAATAAAGAATTAAGATTTGGATCTTGGAACGTGAGTCTAAGCAGGGCAAGCGCTCCTGAGAGGAAAACGATCAGCTGATAGACCAAGAGCAAGATGTGTGGATAACGTATCCAAAGACGCCCAAGCATTTATTATTAAAAGTAAGGAGCTGGAAGAGGTCAGCTACTGACCGTGAAAGTTGGAGGCAAAGGATCCAGGAGGCCAGGACCCGAGTTGGGTTGTAGTGCCATCGAAGAAGAAGAAGAAGAAGAAGTTGAACTAAAAGTAATATTTTATTTTTGTTATAATGAAACGAGATGAAATCCATCATGGAAATCATTATAGTAGTGTAGTATCAGACTTTTTTTGTGGCCGGGAGGTGGAAAATCTTTTATAGACCACCTCCCAAGTCGCCCTGACACCCCGCGGAACCGCCGTCTGGCATTACTTCACGGGGTGTCAGTGTCGTTGTGTGTGTGTGTGTGTGTGTGTGTGTGTGTGTGTGAGATGTACATGTGTGTGCAATGAACGGCTCGGGTACGTGAGGTCGCTACTTCCAAATGGCTGTGCACGTCAACCACCCCTGCGGGAAGTGTCAGACTTATACAGACTTAAACTAACAATCGAAGAATTTATTCATAAACAAAATCCCTATTGAAATCGATTCTAAAGATGAAAAAGTTATCACACCACCCATGCTTTTAGCAGATTATTATATTACAAAAAAGTTTTATTCACTCTTTTTGGTTCGATTGAGCACTTATGATTAATACAAAACTGTTTAAATGATTTTAAATTTCCTAAAATATAACTGGAAGCCTTATTGTCATATCTAAAGAATATACGAACAATTAAGTCTCTATGTGTGCAATTCTGCCCTGTTTCATTGATTTGACTTTATGTACTATCTTATATTTGCAAATTTACAATTTTGAAGTAGAGTTAGTCCTGAAAGGTATTTTAATTAAGGCTCTTGACAGATTAATGTTTTAAGGCATTCACACTAATTGAATGCAATGAATACGAATGAATGTTCATTAATGTATATTGTACATTAATTTTTGCATCTGTTGTACAGAGTGACCCAAATTGAATTTGATTATAAGGAATTTGACTTTTGATTATAGTTATTAGACGATTTAGAAAACAAAATCAATAGCATATTCTCAACCTATTTCGGGCAAATCCTAGATAGAAATTAGTTAACGTCTTTAGTTTAGTTTAGAAGTTATAGTTAAAAATCCAACATTTTTCGTAGAACATTTTAGTTCCTGAATAATTTACAAAAAAATGTATTAGTACTAATAGCAACAATATAAGAACTGTTAGGAGATAATCACCTAAGCCCCAAAGCATTATTGTTTATTTATTTTTTTAATTTGTTCAATGATCTAACAATATATATTTAATGTAATTGTAAAGATTTCATCAGTTTTAAAAAGAAACGATCAAAACAACAGATAAGCAACTTACAGCAATAATCCTTTCTTTTGTTTTGGTTAATAAAAGAGCCGTGTGTTTATTAATTGCCAGTATCAATTTAGTACGTATACATCATATCAGGAAAACTAATTATTTTATTAAAACTTTCGTGTTTTAATTTATTTTTATTCGGCACATCGGCAACGTCGCGGTCGCACGCCATACGTCAAAAAAAACGGGCGCCATTTTCCGTGTTTGTTTTGCGTGGTGTCGTTTGGGTTTCCTTCTAGTGACGCTCGCTTGCCGCATCATCGCGAAAAAGGGGGCCTTTCACATGTGACATCGAGAGCCATCATCATGAAAAAAGTAAAGTCATTCAAAGTGGGCGACAAAGTCTTCGCTAAAGTGAAGGGCTATCCTGCTTGGCCAGCGCAGGTAAGTTCGGAGGTCTCCTGCCAAGAATCTAAATGATTCACTTTATTCAAATTCAAATCAAAAACATCTTCATTGCAGATTGTCTCGGTGAATGGCAAAAAGTACGATGTTACATTTTACGGGACCGGAGAATCGTAAGTTTTGTTTTCAAGTTATTTACATGCATAACCTTAAAATGCGTATAGTAATTTAATAATAAATTTTCCTTGTCTAATTACATAATAATTAATTTTGTTTTATTTTAATTATTGGGTTATAATAATGCACGATACGGAACCGGTTAATATGATGTTATTAAAATCACAACTAATGTTTATGTTTATTTTTTTTACATTTTCAATTTGTGTGGAATGGTTTAGATTGCTTGCGTTTCTTGTTTTGTTTTTCGTTGACACAGCACTCGCGAATTGATGTATTTTAATTATTCCATCAATTTACAACATAACCTAACATTTTTCTTAAATTAACCCGTACAATAATAAATGTAATAAAATAACACTTATAATATTACTAGTGTTTTATTGCACTCCTTATATTTGTGTTTATTTTATGTTAATTGAGTTCAAATAATTAATTAATGGTAGTTGAAATAATATTTTATTACTTCTTTTAGGTTAGAAACAGATATGTTGCGACAACACATTGATATTAAATACAATTGACTACTATAACATGATTGGCAAGACTGATTTAGCCATAGATTTGAGGTTATGTAATTATTACTATTTAAGATTATGAACTAGTGTAATTTTTATTACGATGAAAGAACTTGTAGAAGCAAATACATATTTCAGCTACTTGATCTCACAATGTCCAACATATTCTAATTGTTTCAACAAAATTTTAAACAATATTAAACAACAAAGTAAAGCAGAAAGGTGCAGATATCTTAGTTTCTACTATGTGGGCATGTTAAGTCATCATACTGTGAGTTAAATTGTATGGCGATTGTAATTCAGCCCTATATTGTTTTGTGTACAAGCCGACAAACAAACGAAGAGTTAAAAATGTTTGTGCGATTGTACCCTACAGATTTAGTATCTTATCTCAAGAAGCAAACATTAATTAGGTGTACAAATTAATAATTCAGTTTTTTCAGCTTCATTCAAGGTTCATGCAATCTTTCAGGTAGAAAAAATGTTATATCTTTGGACACGATAAAGTCATCAAGCCATTTTCGGATCTTATCCACTGATAGTAAATGCATATTGGACATGGCATGTTGCATCGACTGAAATATGTGGTAATTGGATGGAGCAATATCTGGTAAATATGCCGGGTGCTGCAAGACAAGACTCATTATGATGTCTTTTGTATTGGAAGTAATGTTTGGATTGGGGTTGTCATGCAACATTTTCAATTCTTGATTCAGATTAATTGACATTGATAGCAGTCTGCAGTAATTGTTTCATCCACTTGCAACAAATAAACATGTCCTTCATATCCCACTAAATGCAGAAAACCTTCTTTCCGAAGTGATTGGGTTTTGCAACCAATTGTGATAATTTGCTGGGATTTACCCACGACTTTCTGCATCTCGTATTGTCATAGAATAACCATTTCTTATTGCCCTTCATGATTTTCCACAAGAGAGGCTTTCAATGCTATTTATTGAGAAATTCACTGCCATTCATTGATTTTTGTTGGTTTCAGTTTATGTGTAAACCTTTTTCCTTCTTTTTTGATCTTTTCCATCTCGTGTACGCATTTCGAAATCTATTTCTGTTCTGTAAGCTTTTTTTGTATGTGCTGAATTTTCAGGAAGCATCTTCTCCAACTCATCATTGTTGCATTTTCTAGGGCCTTAAGGGCGATGTTTGTCATTCAGACAGAAGTCTCCCCTTAAATTAAAATGCCCACATATTGTACGATACAACACTTTTGCCGAGAAAGGAACAAATCGATTTTCATACTCTTGCAGAATTTTTTCCTTGTTGCATTCGTAGAGAATGCAGTGTTGGATATTCACCTTATGTGTTGCAATTTTCGACTGTTCTGAACTAAACTCTTTTAAAGGTTATGATATGCTTACCGGCATAACTGTAATTTTTAATCACACTATAAAACTCCAAAAGAATCGATTGGGTAAATGTGTAATTAATTAATTTCACTTGGTGAAAAAGAAAGAAAAATCAGATTTTCAAATTAATTTTTTGAGTGCTTAAAATAATTTAAATTATTCAATTTGTGCACCTAATTTTTCCATTTTGTTTTTGATATAAATACTGTTGTGAGAATAGTTATTTCAAAAATTTAAATTGTGTAATACTAATATTAAGTTATTTAAAAAAAAATAGACATATCTAGAAAATAATGAAAACAGTTCATACAAAATCGGTAATAGTTTTAATTTAATTTCCTAATGGTAGACTTGAAATTAACTATTAGCTTTAATATAATAATACATTTTCCTGCACCAATTACTTTTTTTGTCATTTTTATTTTGAATTACTTATGCTATAATTTAATTAACCTCATAAAGCCAAATAATAATGTCTAAACCTTAGTTTTTTATAATCATTCATTTTTTGTTTTTTAGTGGTTGCTTGAAACCAGAAGATCTATTTTATTATTTAAAACACAAAAGCCAATTTGTGAAAACTTTAAAACGTAAGGACTACAATGATGCCATCGATCAAATCGAGTCCGAGATTGCCGATGCAGGTACAGACGGCAATCTTGAATCTGCGGATGATCCCGATGTGAGCCAGAGTGAGAATACTACCGAATCCAAGAAAACCAGCACCGGTGGAAAGAGGAAAAGGTCTAGCTCCTCAAACACTACCGATTCTCAACCGATAAAAATCACCAGAAAGAACTCCGCCCAAGCATCCCCGCAGCAAGAAAATAATACCCAAAAGGAAAAATCCGAGGAGGCTGCCGAGAAGAAGGATGCCGCCGACGAGGAAAGTAAATCTAGTGATGCTCAAGAAGGTGCTGATGATAGAATTAAAGAAGGTGCTAAAGAGGTTAATGAAATTTCTAAAGAAGAGAAGGAGGATGTTACTAAAGAAATAAAGGATGATGAAGAGGGCGAGGAAAAAAAGCTAAATAAAGAGGATAAGGGTGCCTTAGATGAAGAAAAGGGGGAAGTTGAGGATGAGAAGGAAAAGGAAGTAGATGTGCAAAAAGACGTTGATATGAATGAAAAGGGATTCGAGAGTATAGGAGCTGATACCAATGAAAAGAAGAATGATGAAAAGTTGGAAGATAATTCAAGAAAAAGGTATATTTACAATAAGATATTGAATATTAATATAAATTAAAACCTTCAAATTATAAACAACTGAACATACACTCCTCTATTAATAATTAACAATTTATTTAATTTGCTATTTTTTTATTTATTAGTTTAATTTTTAAAAAGCACTAAAAACCTTTCTTCACACTTTCATTTAAATCCAAGTATATATTTTGGACACAAAGAACCAATAGTTTAATACTGAATTATTAAATTATTATTAACAGTATTAGAAAATTGATAATCTACACTTTGTGTAAGAAATATCCATCTGGATTTAAATAATAGTTTGAAGAAAGGTTTTTAGTGACATAAATCAAGTTACAATTTTACAATTACAGGTTACGAGAAGATGATGAAACCACTTCAGACAAAACGCCTACTAAACCAGAGAAAAAAGAAACTGTCAAGAAAAATGATGAGAGGAATGGTATAGTTGCTAAAGAAGCAGATATGTCTTCACTACCAGAATTGGAAAATGTGCTTTTAATACCAGATATTTACTTAACTGCACTTACTGTATATGTAAGTTGTTTTCTTCAATTTTGTTTCTTTTCTAAAATTGGTCAATATGCTAATATGAAATGAACAAAAAATAACTAGTTAATTATTTTATCATATTTTGGATGGTTCTAGGCCCAAAAGGTTCGAGAAAAGGAGGATATTTTTAAAAGTAAGTTAATTGTTTTTAATATTATTTTTTTATACTAATCTAAATAAACAGAATTTAATATTGAGATATTGATTTTCAAAATTAGTTTATTTAAAACGCTACATTTTTTAAAAGTAAGTAATTACTTTACCTGAAGAAGTCAAAGTATGGTGAAGCATTTGTAGTGTTTTAAATAAACCAAATTTTTAACACTTCAGTTAATAGACTCGCTAAATTACTTGATACGAGCAAGAGTTATAAATATATCTTGATTAATTTAAAAAGAGAGATGATATATGTTTACTGTTTTTACCTCTAGATAAGGGTCCAGACAATGGTACTTTGGACAATGAAATAGATGAAAAGAAGCTAAAAGTCATCCCTGCGAAGTTACAATCAGGAAAATATGTTGGAATCAAATTTGTACCGAAGGATATCTCTGAATTTAAATCAGAGTATGACAGAGCAATGGACGATGAGAAATTAGCCAAGGAAACATTAGGTACTAATAAAATTATATTAAGAATATAAGAGTGGGTTTACAGGAATACAATTAAATAATTAATTACAATTAACTATTTAATTGAAAATCAATTTCGAATTACACTGCAGCATGTAAAAATTAAATTATTAGTTGACTAGATTAATCCTTAATTTTAATTTGACATCTATTATTCTGAAAATATCTCGATTCCCTATCTCCAACTGAGCTATGCTGATGAGATGCAAAAAGACCGAAATCGGTCCGTGGCTGTTGTTGGCGGGGAACAATAATTAATGTTTAATTATTTATCCTTTTTTATAATTGGATATCTATTATTCTATAAACCTACACTTTTTTCTTTCTTTCTTTCTTTAAATAATTGAATTATTATTGAGTTAAAAAGAACTATTTAGGGTAAAAATTATTTTAAAAAAATCTATAAATATTCAATAATTTTACAGAATTAAAACGAGAGATAATGCTTGGAAAAAGAGAAATTAAAAATGAAGACGATACCATTATCCAGAACCTCAAGTGCCATGAAAACGATATATACCAGATTGTTCAGCAGACCATAGTGAACTACAAGAATGCCAAAATGAAGATACTTAACGTCGAACACGACCTCTTCGAAAGAATCATTGCAATAAAGCGCTGCCTTGGCTTAGACGAAGCCCAACCAAAATCCGCTATTCGTCATTTAGAATTTATTAATAGTCTACCCGTTACCGCGGTGATGCTCAAGAAGAACATGCATTTCGTAGATACGATTAGGAGATTACGCCGATACGTCGGTAATTTACAATGTTGGGAATTGGATGAGGAACAAATAGAGATGTTCAATAGTAACGCCAAGAAGATAAGGGAGTTGGCCGAGAGGGCTTTTGAGAAGTTTAGGGTAAATAATACTTTTAGGTTCCAAAATATATAATGAATTGATTTAATTTTTAATGTCAATAATGAGTCTTACTAAGATTCATTGTTATAGATTTCCAAAATGTTTTCTAATTTTTAATTTATTAGTTATTTTTCTACGGACCTAAAGAACTTTAATACATTTTATTTTTAGTGTCTTTTTGATTATAAGGACGACGAGAAGTTTTCTGAAAAATTCCAGGAGGACTGTGAAATTTTTGAAAAGGAAACTGCCAACTTGAATGAAGCTCAAAGATATACATTATGTGCAGAACCTTGTAAGTATTAGATTACATAAAGATAAATCTTTTTTAAAATCAATCAAGTCTAA
Source organism: Ontholestes murinus (assembly GCA_963969525.1). Taxonomy (NCBI): domain Eukaryota; kingdom Metazoa; phylum Arthropoda; class Insecta; order Coleoptera; family Staphylinidae; genus Ontholestes; species Ontholestes murinus. The sequence continues at coordinate 32,096,345 of OZ018397.1, forward strand.
ATAAAATTGGACAATTCATATTATTTCATTTGTTAATACTAAAACAAAATTGTTTCCTTTTTTTAGTTTCAAGAAAGTCTCTACTGGACCAGATATACAATGAGTTGAGTATTAGAAATACGACAATATTAGACAGTGAGGATTAACTACATCATTCGTGATGGATGGCATGATTGTATATATACATATATTTTATTATGAGAATTCATATTTTTAATAAAGATATTTTGCTGGTTTTCATACAAACTTATCCAAGTAATTTTACTTTTGAAATAAATTTAGTGTTAATTTGTTAAATGGGTCTTATAATGAATTAAGAGTCAGATCGCCTAAGTTAAATCAACCCTATAATTATTCATTAATATTTTATTATAAAATGTGATACACAAAATACAATTAAATGAATAAATACCAATACCTTTATTAATTAAGTGGCTTCGTCTTGTTTTCTTTAGACCATGTTGAATGTGTTCAAATGTTAAAGGCCATAAGTATCATGAAGTTTCGTCAATGATATTTTTGAACGTATCGCTGCCGAAGCTTCCAGGCTCGCGCACTACAATAAGACTTTCCAAAGTGACAGACAAGGTATTATCTTTGTGTTTATATATAGTAAATATTTTCTTATATAATTGGTAAAGTTTACATACCTTTTAAATTTAAAAAGAAACTATCAGTCAAGATTACCCGGCGAGTTTAAATTTCAAAGTTAAACTGTTTCCCGGTGTTCAACTGTGCTACACTGATGAGTGCAAAAATTAATTGAAACTGGTCCATGGTTGTTCTTGACAGGGCACAATAACAAAAAAATCTTTTTGTAATTTCACGTTGATAAGATTAATATAATATTAATTATCCACAACTTAATATTTACACTAAAAATAAAGTTTTTTTTAAAGATAAAATAAGAATTTTGAATGTATAATAAAGTTATACACTAATTTATTTTCAATAACTCCTCTTATCATTCCTACTATAATTACGCCTTCGATCATCCCGTCTTTTCCTTTCACTGCGTTCCTTTAATTCTAAGTGTATGGGTTTCTTAAAAGGTCTATCCCTGCCACCGAACCTAATCTGCCCAGATTCTTTTTTGCCTCCAAAACCACCTCCCAATCTCCTGGGCTTCCATCCTTTCAGTAGCCGTTCACACTCGAAATCTACAAACAACACATTACCATCCAGTTCCGTTTTATATGCTCTTCTATAGGCCTCCTCGGCGTCAGATTCGTTTTCGTATTCCAAGAAAGCGTAGCCTTTCGGCAAACCTGTAACAATGTCTTTAACCAGACGGAACCTTTTCAGCTTTCCATATCTCGAGAAGTGGTCTTTCACGTTGTCCTTCGTGGTTTTGGGGTTGAGGTTGCTAACGAAAATTGTGCATTCGGGACGGCCCTTCACGAATCGGTTGGGTCGGTATTCGGAGTTTATGGCACGGACGATCGCCTTGTCGTGGGGGTCGGTGTCGGTTCCATCTATTGAGCCTATTTTTATTGGGTCGTAGGTTTTAGCGTATCTTGACCATTCTTCACTCTAAAAAATGTATTCTTCTGTACACAATGTAATATTAATTTATAAAAAGGGTGACTAATGGCTAATAGTACCTGCCATTGGGTATACATTTAATGGCGCTTTAGATTGATAGAGGCGAATCCTTTAAAGTAATAAGCTCATTTACACAAAACGCGGCAGAAGGACTACGTAATCGTTAGCCAAACCTACTATTAATACAAAATTAAAAAAATATAATCGCCATAAATAAGTAATTGATATTTAAATATCAGCTTTTATACAAAGGCAAGATAATTTTGTTCATCTGTGGTGGAGGCTTATCTATGTCTAAACACCCGAATTGTCACTTACTCTCAAAAAAGCATTAAGCACAAACTTCTAAAGTTACTAAATGAAGATCTGGAAAACTAAAAATTGAAAATCACTTTTTTCAAAATAATTAACAATTGTCTTTCAACACACCATTTAAGAAATTTAGAAATACTTTGAAGAGGAATTTAATGGGAATTTATAATAATACATCTTTATTGGTGCTAATTAACTTTAAACTATCTTACTCGGTTATATTTACTACTGATGTACTCCTAAAAGGAGTAGATGACTTTGGCACCAGCTCTTAAATTTCTTAACATTCAACTGTTTAATCCCTAAATTTGTATGAATATGAACGAAAAATATACATTAACACAGCGAACGTACCACGTAGCTGATTGCCAAACCCTACTACTACTGCCCAAAAATATATTCTTGAAACCTTAAAGAAAATTTGATCAATTCAGAAAAACATTCTTAAAAAACTTTTCACTATACAGGGTGACGAAAAACCTTTGGTGCTGTATCTCACTTATTTTTGATCCGATTTGAATAAATAAAACATCAAATTAAATGATTTTTAAAAGACTTTAATATGAACTGTACTGATATTTTTTCTTGCATCCAGTTTTTGACAAAAGACGATCAACTTTTTTTTTCAAATTGCACTGTATATATATTTTGTACTGATCCGCAAGGAGATTTTTTTCTGAATCTAAATTTGTAAACGATTTTATCCATTCATCAAACCAAAGTCGAGAAATTGAGGATTAAAAAAAAAATTAAAAATCAAATACCCATAGTAAACAATATACAGAGCCTATTCCAAATGTCAAAAGTGACAGTGTCAGTCATTGGTACAATACTGCAATGATTTTTAATAATTTCATAATAAAAATGTTGCAAGATTTCAAAAACTGAAAAACGATTTCTGTAGAAGCACAAAATTCTAGTACAGTGTTTGAAATATTGCAACATTTTAATTATGAAATAATTTAAAATCGTTGCAGTATTGTATCAATGGCTGTCACTGTCACTTTTGACATTTAAAATAGGGTCTGTATATTGTTTACAATGGATACTTGACTTTTTATTTATTTTTTTAATCCTCGATTTCTCGGCTTAAGTTTGATGTATGGATAAATTTGTCTACAATTTTATATTCAGAAAAAAAATCTCCTTGCGAATTAATAAAAATATATATACAGTGCAATTTAAAAAAAAAAATGTTGATCGTATTTTGTCAAAAACTGGGTGCGAGAAAAAATAACAGTTCAGATCCTATTAAAGTCTTTTAAAAATGGTTTAATTTGATGTTTTATTTATTAAAATCGGATAAAAAATAAGCGAGATACAGCACCAAAGGTTTTTCGTCAGTCACCCTGTATAAAACTGGATGTAAAAAGTTCAAATAAAGCAGATAATGATACAAACTCTCCCTTTAAAAATGGCTAGAAATCTGAATGTGAAATAAATAGAAAATGTCTTTCTTTCTTTCTACTCTTCCATTTGCCCTTTAATAAAATAGAAAATTTTAATATAATAAAATAAGAAAAAACGCCGGTGGTGGCGCATTCGGTTGCGGCTTAATTAGCGTTAGTTCGAGTCAACAGTTGGATGGGTGACCGATACTATTCACCATTGGGATACAATTAATGGTGCTTTAGAGTGACGGGGACGATCCTTTAAAGTAACAAGCTCATTTACACTTACACAAATAACACGGCGGAAAGACCACGTGATCGATAGTCAAACACTACTAATAAAATAATAAATGCCGACGACAACTTTTTGAAAAATATAAGAGAAACTTAGAAAAAAATTCAGAAACATGAAGTGCTAATTTTTAGAATTTAAAAATTGTAAAGAAATTTTTTCAAAAGAATCTTGAATCCTTGACGAAAATTGTAAAAATTTAGATTATAAAGCAAAAAATAAAGAAAAATTCTTCGTGAATAGATTGAGATTAAGCAGAAGATGAATTCACAAATAAAGGAGAAACAAATATGTACTATAAATTTTACAACCCTTGAAGCAATCTCTAGAAATCTGGAATATATATTTCTGGAAATGTAAAAATATAAGAAAATTAAACATAAAAAGATGGAAAAATATCTAAAAATAATTGACTAATTCTGGTTTTGAAGAGAATTTCAAGAAAAAGTGATGGCAAATTTAATTTTAAAATTCTGGAAGAAAATTGTTGAAGAAAAGTTAACGGATTTGAATCCGTAATATCCGAAAAAAAAATTTAGAATATGAAACAAAAAATGCTAGAAAAAAACTAGAGCCAATTTTTTCTTAATTTAGAAAATAAATTCCTGTAAATTTTCGATTAGATAAGAATAAACTAGCGATAGTGCAACATCGTAAACCAGAGTCAGCAATTGGATGTGTGGCCGGAATCCTTCGCTATTGGCATATAACTCATGGCTATTTAGAGTGATGGAGCAACCCTTAAAGTAACAAGCTCACTTGTACGAACCTAAATACACAAAAAGACGGCAGAAGGATCACGTGGTCGTAAGCCAAACACTCTAGTAGTAGTGAACTGGAAAAGTTGCCCGAAGAGAAAGAGCTCTAAATCTTGATAAAGCGTAGATAAAATAAAGTAAAAGAAGATTAATAATGACTGAAAAATTAAATAGAAACTGATGATAAAATAAAAAACTTGAAAAAAAATTATAACATGGAAGGAAAAATTCCAAAAATCTGGAAGAAAAATGCCTAAAAATAAAAGAACCCTTGAGGAATATGTTCGAAATTTGTAAAAGACTTTCTGTCTGTCTATTTTCAACAAATAGAAATAAATTGTGCTAAAACAATGTAATAAAAGAAGAGGTATGTTAGCCTATAGTGAACTGCGACCTAACAGAACTATTGTTCTACCCTTAACCAATCACTTCCTAAGCAGCCTAACTGCCTCTATGAATCTGGTAACTTTCTTGGGGGTGATGCAGCTCACTTCTTCATGGGATAATCAGTCCCTGCAGAAGTGTAAAAAACGCTTGTGGACACAAGTGCATAGTATGTGTCGTTTCATCTGCTGAATCACATAAAAGAATAATAAGTGATGGAAAGTTCACCCAAAAAGCAAGGACTAAATTCTGAAATGCTTGAATGCAATTTTAGAAATTGGAAATGAAAATGCTAGTACATTTAAGAGCAAGAAATTATGATGAATTTTTGGAAACTCTAGAAGTCTCAAAATACAATTCTAGGAATATAAAAAGGTACTGGTAATTTTTAAAATTCTGAGATATTTCTATAAAAAAAATACTATTAAATCAAGCAAGAAAAGAAGTGATAAATATTCAATATAAATGTTTGGAGAAAAGTTGAGGCAATGAAAAAGTAAATAATGATAGAATATTTATATCTCAGGAAGATATTTACAAAATATTACAAATTGCTTATACCGATTTAGGTAGTAAGGCCACTCGAAATAGGGAAGTTCCAAATTTCTTTGTAATAGTTAATTTACTTAAATCAATGATAAGCAGGATTAAATGTAAAAATGTAATAAATATTGGTTTCTTTTTTTTACTATGGCTTTCAGAAATTTCTTGTTTGTATATTTTCATTGTCTTATGTGAAATATAAATGTGTATACATTAAATTTAGAAAATTCCTGATCCGTCACTAAATGAAAAAAAATTATTTGAGTTTTAAGAGGGCAATAAAAGTGTTTGTTGATTGGGTTGTATCTTAATCACAAATAAATTACACTAGTTAATAGAACTAATCCTCTGCTACAATTCTCACATTAGATTAATAACCTGGTATATACATTATGGAATATCTCAAATATGTTCAAAAGGGCATTACTTCATACAAAACAAATGCAGAAATTTCAGACATGTCATAATCATTTAATTTGAGCCTCATACCAACGCACTTCAAGGTGTAGGAAACTATAATATTATGGTCCTCAACTATATAACCTATTACCTATGAATATAAAATCGTACACGGTTATGTGTTAAATAAACAAATTAAGAAGTATCTTTTCAGAAAAGTATTTTATACTGTAGATTCTCAGATTTTTAAGAATATAACACAATTTCTTTGTTTTACCACCTTATTTTTAATTAAAACAAAGTAATTGTATCTTCTTCTTCATTATATTCAAGATGTACCACAAAGTAAATGCCTCCACAATTAACTATAAATAAATAAATTATCATTAAGCCCTACACTATCAATATTTACTTCACAATATTTTGTACAATAATACTTGAGCAATAATATTGCACCGTGTTGGTTGGGATTTAATAGTGGTGACAAATTAGGTCAATACGCTCGCTCAGAAGACTTAAGGATGGATTATGTCTCTGTCTAGAATATTAAACTTAAACCTCCGTTTCAATTATAAACGATTTTTGGCAATCACTTCATGTATGATTTATCAAAATGTATCACAAAGCAAAAACCTCCACAATTACTTATTTACTTCATGTATCCCCAAAATAATTGTCTGATTCAAAAGCAGTATTTAACGAATTCTTAAAAAATTGTGGAATCCAATAGTTCCTTGGTCTTCCAGAATGAATAACTTACTTCAAATTTATATATTTTACAATTCTAGGAATAAATTTATATATTTTACATATAATTATTTCAAACTGGTAAGTTCATGGTTTAGATATTCTTTATCTATACTACTTAGATAAGATCAATAAATATTTAAACTTACCTCTTCGCTCATATTTGTTTATTATAAAAATAATAATTCTTCAAGCAATATTAAATTAATCTTCTTCCTAATATGAGCTTGATGGCCTTGGTTACTAGATCCTGTTGACCAGTAACCGTGATTTTAATATTGATGTTCTTATCCTTTTATAAAAAAAACATAACTTTACTTTTGAGGTTAAAAAATGTAAACAAAATTGGGTAAATACAGAACAGGACTCTGTAAATTGGTTTGTATACGAGAGGGTACCAAAAAGCAAAATTAATAATTATTTAAGTAGAAATTTTGATACATTATGCATATAGATAAAATACAAGAATAATTAAAAATAGTAGTAGTAGTAGTGTTCGGCTATCGACCATGTGGTCCTTCCGCCGTGTGATTTGTGTATTTGTCACTCTAAAGCAGAGATGCACAGACTTATTAAGACTAGGGGCCACTCGGGCAAATCATGAACTGATGGCGGGCCGCCAGAAGTGTAGGTAATTAAAGACAATAAATAATTGATAATAATGTATTAAAATTAAAAAGGAATTTATTAATTTGAAGCGTGGCACTGCATAGTGCTTACAATCTTTTTTATATTTGGCTCAAATTTACTTGTAGCAACACGTAAAACTGCTTCCAAACTTTCATTTGCAAGGCGGTTTCTATTTTTGGTTTTATTATTATTAAGTATTGAAAAAGTTTGTTCACATATATAGGTAGAACCAAATAAGCTGGCACATTTCAGAGCGTTTATGCGCAACTCTTTGTACATATTTTTATCAATGCAGCGGTAAAAGTTCAGCAAGTCTCCTTCGTTGAATTTGTTGCGTAAATCTTCGTCGTTTTGAATGTCGATAATTTCTAACTGCATTGACTCTGGCGCATTTTCAACTGAAATCGTGAAAGGATTGCTGAATATGTCCAACAGAGGTTTCACTTTTTTAAACTCCGAAAATCTGTCTTGAAAAGATTGAATCAAAATATCTAGCTTTTCTACATAACTGAAATTAATCGCAGTTTTGTTGAATTTTTCAGCCATTTTCTTATAATTCGGAAAATGATTGTAATTTCCAGAATTCAATTGCGATCTGAAAAGTGTCAGCTTGCATTGAAAGGATGATACATGAGCGTAGAGCTGGGATATCAGTTGATTTTTGCCTTGAAGCCGTGTGTTCAAGACATTCAAATGATTTGTAATGTCAACTAAAAAAGCCAAATCACACAACCAATCAGGATTTTTAAGTTCCGGGACATCCCTTTGCTTTTCCGCCAGAAATATTCCAATTTCTTCTATTAAATTTAGAAATCGTTCCAGTGTCAATCCACGACTTAGCCACCTTACTTCTGTATAATACAGTAAATCTCCATATTCGCTTTCGATGTCATCAAGGAATTGTTTGAATTGCCTGTGATTGAGTCCTCGTGATTTTATGAAATTTACAGTCGAAACTACCACTTTCATGACATTTTGAAATTCAATTTGTTTAGCACAGAGGGCTTCTTGGTGTATAATGCAGTGAAACTGCATGAGATCTTCAGCCTTTATGTTTTTTTCTTGCAGATGCTTTTTCAGCAAAGTAACTAGCCCGGAATTGACACCAATCATCGAAGGAGCACCGTCAGTCGCAACTCCCGATAATTTTGATAAGTCCAAATCAGTTTTTGAACGCTTATCCAAAAGTACATTGAGTATATCAACTCCTTTGGTTTGACCTTTCAATGAACACATTCCTAATAACTCTTCTACGACTTCAAAATCTTGAGTAACACCTCGTATGAATATTAGAAGTTGAGCTGTGGAACTAATATCAGTAGATTCGTCGAGTGCTAATGAAAAAAATTCAATGATCTTAGTTTTTTCAGTTAATTGTTCCGCAATATTACCTGACAAAGACATAATTCGTCTTTGGATGGTCATACGATTCAGTTGAATTTTCTCAAACTTTTTTGCTGCTTCTGGACACATTTTCTTAGCGGCAATTTCTATGCATTCTTTTACAAAATCCCCATCATTGAAGGGGCGACTTCGCTTTGCTATCATTCGAGAAATTTCATAACTAACTTCTGTAGCTGTTTCTGAATCTTCAATGGGTTTTCTAAACATAGCTTGCTGACCCGTAAGCTCCCGTTTTAAAGACAACATTTTTTGCTTTCTTAATTCGCCTGTAAACTTGGTAAAATAAGGATGCTGCGTTTCATAGTGCCTTTTTACATTATATTCCTTTGCAATTGCAACAGAATTCTTGCAAATTAAACAAACGACTTTGTTATGCGACCATACAAAAAAGTATTTCTCAGTCCAAATTTCTTGAAATTGCCGATTTTCATCTTTAACCTTACGTTTTTTACTAGGTCCTGGCTTGTCCATGTTGCGTTCTAATCCTGGCTAGGATTAACACAGCACCTAAAAACAATTACAGTACCTACTTAAATTACCCATCCTTTTTAAATTATCAAAAATAATTGATTAAATAGGTAGGGAAACACTTATTAATAATAGAGTTTTACTTACGATTTCACAACACAATTATACACGGCACTTGACGGTTAACACTGCAACAGGAAATCTACGTTGAATGTGGATCAAAATATATGACACCGGCTAGTGGAGTACAACTATTGCCTTCCAAAACCTCTATTAAACTCACAGAACACTAATACACCTAGCGGCGATTAAACGTGGCTTTTATACCGCGCGTATAGAGTCGAAAACTGTCTGGAGAAATCTCGAAACCGACTCTGGAAGCTTCGAGTCGTGTACTATCTACGCGAGCGATCGTCATCGCGCCGCCGGCCGCCGCGCTTCTTCAAGCAAACGAATTTAACCGAGATCAGCACGAACATTACCGACCGCTGTTACCGACGACGCACGTACGGCGCACCGTAATAGCGCGCGCGCGAGATTCAAATTACTTTTCGAACATATTTTTTTTGGTTTTATTCTGGAATAGAATTCAATATTTTTAGAATGTACGAGAGTATTATTTTTGCTGTCGGCGGGCCACCGGTATTCGACCGGCGGGCCGCATGCGGCCCGCGGGCCGCGGTCTGTGCATCCATGCTCTAAAGTAATTAAAAATATTTTTACATAAATTTATACTATTGTGTTACAGAATACCTTTGTATGAACTCCCGTGTACAGTTGCTCCAACTAAATTTCTGTTGTTTACTACAATTCTTCTTTTTCTCAATCAATTTAGGCCTCCGACACTATTTTCGCGAAAGAACCTTAAAACGAATACGATAATAAGTAATCATTTTGTTCATAGGCTTACGTTAGAATGTTTATTATTTGTTTCATGTACAATTATTACTTCTCTTATCAAGTAAGTTAGGTAACATTAATAAAGCATTTTTTATTTATTTTTTTGATGTTTGGTCTTTCTTAAAAAAATAATTAATAAAAACATACATAAAATTTTGAAGTGAAAGAAACAAAAGTGAAATTTACAATTAAATGTTTTATCACTGAAACCCTTATTTTATCATGATGCTCTGAGTGAGCTGGTAACCTTTTCCACACCCGGATCTTTAATAATTCCTTTCAGTTCCAGTGTCCCCCTTTTAAATGATAATTTGTTAGGTGTAGGTGTTTATGTTAGCTTGAAGGATATATTAATATACAGGGTGAGTTTTTTTCGATGTTCTCTATGGGGATCTCGGAAACTATAAGAGATAGAGACACGGTTAAATGGGGAAAGAAGTGTAGATTTACGAGACGAATAAAATTCTACTTTCAAAGTTTTCAAAAAAGTCAAGGGTAACTAGATATTTAAAAAAAAGTAAAAAGTGTCAATTTTTTCAAATCAATATATCTCGGTTATTATAACAGATAGAAAAAAACTGTAAAGGACAAAGTTTTAGATAATTTTATGTAGATTAATAAAAAATAATCAAAATTTTTTTATCACCATTATTTTCCGAGATATGACGCAAACTTATATTTTTTTAAATAGAAACCATAGTTGGCTATGGCCTCATTCAAAAGGTAAACTTTTTCTCTTTAATCCAATATAACATACGACATACTTATTTCTAAAAATAAGTAAGTTATAGTCATTTTAAATTTTATTATAAATAAAAAATGGGTAGCCATGAAAAAGATGAAAGTAAAACAATCGCAGTTGTTTATAATAATAGCAATTTGTAATTATTAGTTCTACAAAGTTAAACAAAAATGAAAAACCAACATAAGAATAATAATTTTGTAATTATCAAATGGCCTTCTGTTTGTGGTATAAACCCATTTGTCAAGAGGATAATACGTTTCTTACAAAAATATTATGAACAGATGAATCGCGAATCACTAATTGTGGTATTTTTAACCGCCACAATGAACATAGATGAATTCAAGAGAATCCACGAGAAGTTTCACAGAGAAAACTACAAATTAAATTTGGGTTTAATCCATGGTGTGTTTGGATTAATAATTCTCGGTCCATATATTTTTGAAAACTCACTAAGTGAAAATGATTACTTTCATTTTCTTCAGAAAACATTTGAAGATACGCTCGATTGTTTAAATTTATCATTACAAGCAAGATTGAAATTGGTTCCAATATGACGGTGCTCCACCTCATAACATGTTGGCTTTACAAATTATTTAAATGGTGCTTTTCCTAACTCATAAGTGGGAAGAAATAAACCAATTCCAGGGCCACCTAGATCTCCCGATCTGCGCGTTTTAGATTTTTTTATGTGGGGTTATGTAAAAAACAAAGTATATTAAAAATCATATCAATCCGTGGAGGATCATAAACTAGTTGTTATTGAAATATTTAATTGAATTTACATGAGAATAGTCAAGAAAGCCATAAATTCTATTTTAAAAAGATATAATTTATGTCATAATAGTATTAATAGTGGACGCTTGGCCATATTTTTTTAATATTAAAACTTCTCTCCCATTGATATATTGATAATTTTGATAATTACAGAATTACTTTATGCTGTTGTTTCATTTTGGTTTATCTCTGTAAAACTAATAATTACAATATTGCTCTTATTATAAACAATTGCAATTGTTTTACTTTCACCTTTTTCATGGCTACCCATTTTTTATTTATAATAAAATTTAAAATGATTATAACTCACTTATTTTTAGAAATAACTATGTCGTATGCCATATTGGATAAAAGAGAAAAAAATTACCTTTTGAATGAAGTCACAGCCAACTATGGTTTCCATTTAAAAAAATGTAAGTTTGCGTCATATCTCGGAAAATAATGGCGATAAAAAAATTTTGATTATTTTTTATTAATCTGCATAAAATTATCTAAAACTTTGTCCTTTACAGTTTTTTTCTATCTGTTATAATAACCGAGATATATTGATTTGAAAAAATTAACACTTTTTACTTTTTTCAAAATATCTAGTTACCCTTGACTTTTTTGAAAACTTTGAAAGTGAAATTTTATTCGCCTCGTAAATCTACACTTCTTTCCCCATTTAACCGTTTCTCTATCTCTTATAGTTTTCGAGATCCCCATAGAGAACATCGAAAAAAACTCACCCTGTATATTCTATATATTTGAATTTGTGCATTCGTGTTTTAGGGGGTTGATATTTAATATTTCACCGTAGATTGTCTTACAATCCAAAATGCTTATATTTTCAGATGTTTTATGTAATGTATAAATAAAATGAGCAAACAATAATTTACTTTTAAAAAAATATTTAAATAAAGAATCTGTCCAAATCAATATCGTTTATTACTAATATAAATAACTATTTATTTTCTATTATGAGTGTCTATTATACAAGGTTAAAAATTATATTTGACACGTGTTGTGATATTTTAATTTGTAATGTTCGTAATAGAAACAGTTATTATACTATCTTCGATTAATAATTTATAAATAAGACGTTTTTCTGCTGATGATGGTCATGGACCGAAACTAGTCCAGAAAATAAAATAAAATACTTTATCAGGAAGTACCATATTTTTACCCACTCATAATATAACATTAACCTGATACAATGAAGGATTTAAACCACCAAACTATATTTATTTTCTATTGAAACTTTTAGCACTGATATTTATAGCTTTCTATTGTAAGAGTGAAAAAAATAACCATTTGTTTTGTTATCACTTGATGAAAAGATTAATAATTAAGATTAACTTGATTTGTGTTTATAAAGTGAAACAAATCTTAATTATAAACCTTTTATTAAACATTTACAGCAGTATAACACAAATAAAAGCACACTGATATTCAGTTATTTAAAATTAAGGTCTCCCACACATCTTTTGGCTGTAAAAACTGCACCTGTATTTAAAAAACAATTAAATAAAACATACTTGTAGTTAATCTGTTAAATAAAAAAATAAATAAAAAATAAAAATGAACTCACATTTATTACTAAATCTCAGTGTATAAAAATAAATAGTTTTAGACATAAAACTCTAAGCGATAAAAGTGCATATTAATAAGCGTTAAAAAAAACAATAAATACTGTATAGGACATTATCGTGGTTTTCGGAAAATACTCAACCTCTTCCCCTTCGGACTCACTGGAATATTCTGAAAGAAACATCAAATTTTATAACAGACAGACCAAAACAGATGTTAGATAAATATTTTTATTATTTATTAGAGAAACAAAACAAATAGTGTGGGTTAATGGTAATAAATATATAATAAGTTCGTTTAGTATTAGTTTTATCCAATAGTGGTAACATAGATGCCAGCAGCCACAATAGAGAAGACACATAAAGCGTTTTTAGTGATAAGCCAGATTCGTGAAAGAAGGAGACGTTTATAGCAACAGAAACCCTCAACCGGTACAAGTGTATTACACATTCTACAGTGAATTTTTGTGTGCACACAAACCACAGATTGCCGGTGACAATTACATTTGCACCGGACAGCTAATGTGGAATTGCAAAATCTCCAGGGACCCTGTGCATTGTGGTGGTAGCCTACCTCAGAGGAATCCTTGCTGCGGCTGAAGAGGGCTTTTAGGCGGTTCGGTGTCGTCCTTTTTGGGGTCTTCTGGTCATTTGCTTCTCTAAGCACTTCTCTTGCTTCATTGCCTTGCAAGGACAAACGTCCTCCATTTTTACTAGGGGTAGGTGGGCCGGGTTTCTTATATGCTGTGGTGCCAATGTCTTTCTTTTTATGTTTTTCATATGGTAGAAGGCGGGTGCTCATACTGTCATCGAGGTCCACATTACCAGTCTAATGAAATGAATTATTAATTCTATTTTTTACATAGCATTATAAAATAGCTGACTTTACCTTTATATCGTCTTCTCTAAACTTTCTCGGATTCAAAAATTGCGTCTCTGCTGGATAGGAAGATTTTAGGTGAGGAGGACAAAGAGAATTTCTATAGGCTAGTTCAGATAATCTAGAGCTGGATTCATGCTCTCCTTCTGAAATATTACATCTTCCTGCTTTCAGATCTGCCAGGTATTTGTTATTAAACATTTCTGCTTCATCTTCCATTTCCAAATTTGCTGCATTATAAACATTATTAAGTAAATATTTTAATATAATGTTAACATATTTTATTGATGTAAATGTAACTAATTAAAAATTACCAGATGGTGCTGAAGTAATACTAGTTCTCCTGCAGATTCGTACTTCCTCAATAACATCCATTCCTGCAAGATTTTTAGGCAGTGTGGAATAACGCCTCTCTTCTAGAGCCCTATCCTGATTCATTGTGCAAAGACTTTGTGTACTGCCTCTTCTTAACATGCCTATAGAGTCCCTAGGATTGTACATATCTACTGATGAGTCAAATTGATGGAATATATGCTGTTGTTGGGCTATAGATGACCTCTCTGTTTCCATCATTCTTATTTTAAGGTTTGCTTCATGCAAATCTTCTTGTAATTGTGAAATTGTTCGAAGGAGATGAATCTACATAAAACATAAATATTATAGTACATATGTTTTGTCATATTATGGCTTCTTCAGGTAATGTAAATTAACATTCAAACCAAATATGAAAATCTGACGCAAATATCACCTATTAACACTTCTGAATACAGGCTCTATTAAGACAGTGATACCCAAGATTTTATTGTGACCCAACATCGATCAGAGTTCCAGATATAGCAAACATGTTTCCGCAAGTGTATTGATGGTAAAGGAGAGTATTTTAAAGGATTTTAAGCATTTGTACCAGTACGATCACTAATTATATTTTTAGACAAAATTGAGTATTAATTTTATAATGGACCCTGTATAAGTGTATGATTCCAAATTTATTTAATTTTAATAAATTAAAATTAATAATGAGTTTAAAAATGATTATTATTAACTACTATCTAAACAATTTTAATTATTAATAATAAAATTTAAAACAGCATAGAATCTACTTACATTTTGATCTTTCTCTGAAACAACTTTATCGACTTGTTTATCAACCTCTTCTCTATATAATTGTATCTATAAATTAATGAAAATTAATGACCACATATACACAATGGATAAAAATTACCATTTTATCCTTCATTTTTTCCAATTTAAGCTCGTATTCCGTTCGAAGTTCCTGCAATTTTTTATTAGCATCACCCTCTTGCTTCTTCAGCAGCCTTAAATATTCATCTTTGTCCCTGCTCCTTTTATACTTGAGCGTATCAATTTCAGCCAACAACTTATTATTTTCTTCGAATAACTTTTCATAAGCTTCTTTAATCGAGTGTAAATTACTGAGCTGCATATTTTTTTCATCGAGTAGCTTGTGCAACGTCGTGTTTTCTAATTCCAGTTTTGCATTTACGCCTAACACATTGCTATAGGCCTCGCGGATTTTTTCAACCTCTTGTTTAACGTGGTGAACTTGTTCTAGTTGTGAATTCCCGTTGGATATTTTATACCTTTCAAATTCTCCAAGTAGTTTCTTATATTTGAAGTCGTATTCAGTAATCACTTTTTCGTGATCTTCCTTAGCCTGTATATGTTGTTGTAGCAATTTTTTATAGTGAATATCTGGATCTTCATTTAAGGTGGAAACTTGTGTTACCTTTTTGTTTTCTTCACGCAATTGTTTCACTTTCTTTTCATAATTATTTTTAGCGTTTTCTATTAGAGTGAGCCTCTGTTTACAATTTAAATACTTTTTCTTCCAGTCTTCATCTTTAACTTTTTGCACACCAGCAGCTGCTACACATTTATTTTCCTTTAAAACTCGAGGTGGTTTAACATCACCTTTACCACTTAATATCTCGATAGATTTTTCAAATGCTTTCAATTGTTCAAGGGTGTTATTGGTATTATCTTTTAGATCATCAAGTTTGTCTAATATTTCGGTAATATCTAAATCATTAAACAAGCCCTTCCAATTTACAGGTTTTCCTTTAAGAATTCCAGCTATTGTTTTTTCAAAAATTTGTGTAGTGTTTAGATTTACATTATAGGCCAATTTAGAATAGCGGTTGAACTGTTTTTGAATATCCTCAATGATGATATCTAAAGCTTGTTTTTGTTCATAGTACAATTTAAAGTTAGTTTCTGTTATAAAAGCAGCATGAATTTGCAAACTAATATGAGCTTCTTTTAAACTGAAGATGTCATTTTCTAATGAATTACGATTAGCTATGATTTTGTCAATGTCTTTTTTAACTATTTTAGCTGCATCGGAAAATTCTTGGTATTGGCTGAACAACTTTCCATTTTGTTCTACAGCAGATTTATTATCTTCTAAATTTTGTAATAACTCATCATATTTTGTTTTCAAAACTTCATGTTGTGTTTTTAAGTTCTCCAAACATTTTAAGTCCTTATCGTTTTCTTGCAATAACGTAGTTTTTTCAACGTGTAGTGAATTAAAATCATCAAGCAGTTTCTTCTTTTCTGTGATTAACGTTTCATTCGATTTTTCTAATTCAAGCAGTTTTTTGATGGTGTTCTCTTTATCCTTCTCCAGAATTTGTGTAGTTTCCTTTAATTCTCTCGATTTAGTGAACACTTCGATGATTCGCATTTCAATTTCTTGTATCATGTTATCCAAAATATCTTCTTTGG
The DNA here is from genome assembly GCA_963969525.1 of Ontholestes murinus. NCBI lineage: Eukaryota > Metazoa > Arthropoda > Insecta > Coleoptera > Staphylinidae > Ontholestes > Ontholestes murinus. The sequence continues at coordinate 32,112,833 of OZ018397.1, forward strand.
CATCAAGATTTTGTACAACAGGTCCTTCATTGATTAGTGAGTGTAGTTTTTCAATACTACACTTTAATTTTTTGTTGACAGTTTCATATTTTTCTTTCTCATTATTAAGATCTAATAACTGTAACTCAAAGAGTTCTCTAGATTTCTTCTCCTGTTCTAGTGCTGTTTGTACCTTTTCTTTCAAAGAAGTTTCCTCTACGAGTGTCAATTGTATTGCTTTTTTATTCTTTGTTTCGGACTCCAATAAATTCTTAGTATTTAAATTTGATTGTTTTTCTAATTCCAGCATGGTTTGAAGTTCTACTTTTGATTTATTTTCACATTCTAAATTTTTTTCTAAATTTTCTATGCGTTGAAGAAGGTCGTTCTTAATTTTAACAGCATCATCGTGTTCTCGAATTAATTTTCCCTCCATGTCCTGTAATAAATTTGCATGTTTTTCATTCAATTCATCCCGTGCTGTCCTCACTAATTGCAACTCATCCTCAGTTTTTGTGAGCTGTGCTTCCAAACGGATTTTTTCACCAACAATTTCTTCCAATTTCCCCACCTTCTCCTCCAACTCCTCCTGTAAAGAAGCAATGGTGCTGTCTTTAATAGACAACATTGATGTTAAGGAATTGTACTTTATTTCCAGTTCTTTTACTTCCTCCTGTTTATCCTTAATGGTATTATCTGCAATTCGCTTATCCTCTGTTATTGTTTCTAGTTCGCTTTTTAATGCCTTCAACTCGTCATTAACATAAACAATTTCATCCTGTAATTGTTCATATTTGTTTTTAATGTCTTTAAAATTTGAAATTTGTTCTTTGATTTTCCTGTCGTTATCTTCCTCAATCATTTCAAGTCTGAATTGCAATTCGTTCTTCTCCTCGATTGTATTATTTAAATTTAGTTTTAAAGACTCTACTATTTTATTAATTGTTTGTATCTCTTTCTCATATTCTTGTAATTTTGTTTGATTTACGATTAGTTCATTTGTTTTTTTCTCTAGTAGATAGTTTGAGTTTTTCATAGTTACATTTAAGGATGATATTTCTTCTTCATGTTTTGTTTCTGCTAATAATTTTTCTTCTTGGAGAGTTTTATGTTTCTCATTAAGCTCTTCTAGCATTTCTTCTAATTGCTTCTTGCCTGTAGCTAAAATGTCATTTGCACAGGATAGCTTTGTTATGTTAATTTCCAAATCTTTAATCTGCAAATAAAAATAAAACTTAATAAATAGGATAGCAATTAAAATAATAAAATTTAATTACCTTATTTTCCTTTTCTATAGAACTTTTATGTTGCAATTCCTTATCACTTTCAATTTTCTTATTTAATTGTTCCTGTTCATCTTCTAACCTTTTAACATTACCCTCAAGTTCAGCAATTTTTAATTTTAATTCATTCATTTCTGTATCTTTTGCTTTCATACAATTCACATGCTCTAATGTTTTAGCATTCAACGCATCCTCTAAATCTGCAATTAAACCCTTTAGAGTCTTAATGTCATTTTCCAACACCACCTGTTGTTCTTCCATAACTCTTGTAGTTTCTTCTAGATTCATCTGTGTCTTTGTCAAAGAAATCTCACTTTCTTTCAATAAATTCTCGTGGTCAATCTTTAAATCCTTGTACTCGTCGTTAAACTGTTGATTACTTAAAATTAACGACTCGACTTTACTCAAAAGTTCGGCACGTTCTTCCAAGACTGCTTCGAGGTCTTCTTTAGCCTTATCGAGTTCAGTTTCAATCCTAATCCGGCTTCCGCGTTCGGTGGATATTTCAGCAGATAACTTCTCGATTTCACCTTCATATTTGGTTTGTTGTTTCGTAAGGGTTTCTAACTCCACCTTGTATTGTTCAGCAGCAGCGATGAATTCATTTTCATACGACTCTTTCTGTTTAACTAGTTCTATTTCTAGGTACTGTTTTTGGGAATTCAGGTCTTCCACAACTGCCTTACATTCAGTGAATTCATCGATCACTTCTTTATGTCTGGTATCTAAATCATTAAACTTTTCAACCATACCTAAAAAAATCAAATGAGTTGTTTAAATTTTTATAGCAATGGAAATATAAATTTAAATAAATGAGATCAAGATAAAATAAATAATAATTATAAATTCAACTTTAATGTCAAGCCCAGAGCTAGAAAAAGAGGGGGACAAAAGGTCTCAAATCTGCCTGATGCCGTCACGACGCAGGCCAAAACGTTCAGAATAAAGCGCCGGTTAAAAGGGCCGTCCCAGATGAGAGTGAAAGTGAGGAGGAAACAAAAGAGTGAGGAACCTACAGGCTCTTCAAATGGTTCAAAGTTTGTATGATTTCACAGAGTTTAATTTTACATGATTTAATGATACACATTGTAATATTACACAATATATTTAATACTTACTATGAATACTTTCTGTTAAATTGGTAATCTGAGAATCACTCTCAGTTCTTAAATCCTTTTCTGCTTGTAAAGTATCAGTGTACTTATTAACCACCTGATTTAATTCCTCCTTAAGAGAGCCAACTTCTTGCAAAGCAAATATCTCTTTACATTTTAAGTCCTCTATTTCTAATGTAAGGTTATTAATTTCCGCATTTAATTCCTTGATTTGTACGTCGTGTTCAAGTGTGAGAGCGTAGCGCTCATCGCTAGCTTTCTCTAGTTGAATTTTCGCTTCTTCTAGTTCCAATTTCAATCCTTCGATTTCCTTACTACCAGCTATATGAAATTCTAATAAGTTCTCAATACACGACGTCAACTCTTCCTTTTTAACACCAAGTTGTTTTACTAGGGAGTCCATGTTAGCATCTAGAATATCACATTTCTCAGAAAGATCAAGTTTTAGTTGATTTAATATGTCCATTTCCAAGTTGAGGCTGTTAATTTTTTGTGTTAGTTCATGATTGGATTCCTTCATATTTTCAATTATGGATTTTGACTCTTCTTTTTCCTTATGTAAGATTTCTGATTTTTCTTTTAAACCTGTTAATCAAAATAGATGTATTAATAAGATCAAATACAAAATTATTATAGTAGTCAAAAAACTTACTTTTGATTTCATCATCCTTATTTTGTAACTCCAGCTTTAAGGCTAAAAGTTCTTGGGATAATTTGGAATTAACATCATCCTTACATCTACACTCATCTTCTTTAGAATTCAGTTTCTTAGCCAAATCAATAATTTCTCTGTGCATCTTCTCACAATCCAAAATATACTTTTCTTTCTCCATCCTCAGAGTGTTATAATGCTCTTTTTGTTCTACTAAATTTTGCTCTATTACTTGTTTTTCTTGGGTATACTCTTCAACTTTTCTATTAAGATTTTCAACTGTCAATTCCAGTAGATCGATTTTCTTTTGCAGCTCTTCACTTTGTGATTGATATTGCACTTCAATTTGTAACTTAAGCTTCGATAGATCTTCAAGCTGGGCAATTTTCAAATTGCAATTGTCCTCTGCAATTTTTAGATCTGTTTCTAGTGCATCTATTTGTTTTTCATGTGCCGTTACTGTTGATGAGAGAGAGGAAATTTTTTTGATGTGTTCAGCATTTTGTGCAACAAATTCTTCACGCAGTTTCTCTAATTCTGCCACATTGTTTTTAATCTCAGCATCTGTTGAAAAACATTTTTCTAATTAACGGCACTAGATATATATTAATATGAAATTCAAATTAGGTTAAAAGGTTTTCTATTTATGAAAAAAAATGGGGATAACATTTTTTAATTTAGGAATATTTTTTTTTACAAAATTGAATCTAAATTTGGTTTTCACAAATGATTACTGTGGTGAAAACAATTCAAAGGCAAGTTTCAATACATTGTATCACTAAATTAAACTTGAAATAATCATTACAAAAAACATCACATTACATTAAAACAGAAAATGAAAACCTAAAATAAAATTTAACTGAATTAAAATCCTCCAAACTCAATTTTTCTATTTTTATTATTAATTAACTCTTTTCAACTTAAAAAAAATCCAGATAAAGTGTAAAGATTTTATGATGTGTTAACATTAAATTCTTACCTTTAGATTGTCTTAAAACATCCGTTTCATTCTTTATAGTATCATTCTCCTTATAAATTCTCTGTAATTCCTCATACTGTATATCTAACCTACCCTGTAGATTACACTGTATACTCTCAAGTTCCTTAATTAAAACCCGCATTCTTTCATCATCTGAAATCCTCTTCAATATTTCCTCATCCCTGACCTTAATCTCTTTCTTCAGGACCACAGTTTCCTCATTTAACTTTTCCACCTCAACTGTTTTTTCTTCTAAATGGGCCTTTAAACTTTCCAAATCTGCAATAGTTTTATTTAAATCTTCCACTAACACTAATAACTCTTTGATTCGTTGTTCTTTATTTTCAATACAGGCTACTAATTCTTTATTCATCTCCTTAGCCTCACCCAATTCAGAATTGATCTTTTCAATTATTTTAGCATCTGCACACTTGTCATTCGTTAAAACAGAAATGTCCAAGTTCAATTTTTCAATCATCAATTTGCAATCGTTCAGTGCACATTTATCGATGTTTGCCTGTTCATGTTTAACCTCCAAATTTTTTAAAAGAATATTAAAGACATCCAACTTATCATCAAAATTAAGGACGTGTTCCCCTGTAACAATATTTTCGAGACGCTTTAAATTCTTCTCAATTCCTTCATTTAAATTGGTGTATAACTTTTTCAAACTCTCATTTTCAAAGTCCTTTTGATTGAATCTTTCTATTGCCTCCTCCAAATTAACTTGTAAGGCTCTAGATTCATCTTTCAATGTATCGTACGATTTGTCACGTATCCTCAGTTTACTTTCTAATTCCGAGTGGTTAGATTGTAAAACCTGAAGGTCTATTTGTAGACTAGCCACAAGTTCATCTCGTTTGGTCAAAATATTTTTGGTGTCCAATAGGCTGCTATTTAAAAATTCAAGTTCTTCTTTTTGAATTACATTTAATTTAGTCAGCGATTGAACGTTATCGGTTAAATTTTTGTTACATTCTTTCAGGGATAGTTGAGATTCTTTAAGGCCTAAAATCTATAAAGAATCAATTAAATTATTACGCAAATTAAATATTGAAATTTAAGGAACGATAACACCACAAAAGTGTTACATAGTGCTAAATTTGATTTTAGACATGTAACGACAGCTAACAGTTATGTCATTTAATGAATGGTGGTGCTTTAGTAAGGGGAGTAGTTGTTTTAACTGTTAGCTGGAGTTTTTACATTATTATTTATTTATTTAGTTATCTTATGTAAAAAATTAATGCAGAAACGCTCATAGAGATTTATTTCTCTCAATATTAATTATCATAATTAAATTATTATTTTATCAAAAATAATCATTCAAGATAATCCAAAAATGTTTCACCAAGGTTTAAGTTAAGTTAAGTATCTGCATTTTTATAATGCAATGAAATTAATTGATTTTTTTTAATGTATAAGTATTTATCTTGAGTCTAATATTACTTACCTTTGATTCTAGTTTTTCATTTTGTTCCTGTAGCTGCTTAAAGTTTCCACTTAAATCTGTAAACTCCATCTTCACTTTCTCCAAGCTCATTTCCAAAGAGACCGACTTCGATCTAGCCTCTTGAAGGTGGTTAGTTAAATCTACGTTCTCCTGTTTGACCTCCCTCAGCTGCACTTCGACAACCGTCTGTGCCAAGTCCTCATAGCAAACCGCCGAAGTCTCCGCAGAACTCTTTTTGCTGTCCAAATTATCCACGTATGAAGACTCTTCGTCGTATTTATTGCTGCGCATTTCGTCCAATAAAGCAGACAGTTCATTGCAATTCATTCTTAAACTGCTCAACTCGAGCGCTTGCTGCTTGTACTGCTCGGAAATTGTTTCGTACTTTGCTTCGAGATTGATCGCTTTATCTTGCCACAGGCATGCCTCTTCCTCTGATAATTTTAACTGAAAAATATATTTTAAATTTGAATTAAACGACGATTTTGGCACAGTATGTCTTCTTAACATTTGAGTTTGTGCAATAATTTTAAGCAAATCACAATTATTTTGTAGATGTTTGAGACTTCGTTATACATTTAGAATATAAAATTAAACCCTCAGTTACTTTGTTTTATATCACTTTAGATACTATTCTTTTAGAACAAAAGTATACAAGTTATACCATTAAGTTATATTACAATAGCTTTGGACCTCCCATTGTATCTAAAATATTTAAAAATACCCTCAACATAAGAGTACAGCTAATTAGATTGTTGATTACTTAGAAAAATGTTTCACCACAGGTTAAAAAAAAAATTAATTCAACTCCTCTAAAAGTTAGAACCCCTTTGATGTTTAGGAATCATTATTTCTTAATCTGTATTAAGACTTATTCTAACAAAAACAGAAAAATAGTTTATATGTTACAATTACCTTTTTTGTAACTTCATCTCTGTCAGTTTGTAATTCATCAAGTTCTTTTTGTAATAGACTGATGTACGTCTGTGAATCTTGCAATTCGGCTCGCAAAAGCTTCTCTATTTCTTTCATTTCTCTTGGTTTGTGTGGTGGGGTCCGATTCTCCAGTGCCACTAATTCACCATGCAGTTTAGTGATTGTGAAAGCCTTTTCATTGATCTGTTGGTCTAAATAAAACATCATATGAGATACAAATAATTACTTTTGCTCAAAATGAATATAACACTAACAAATAAAACATATAAATTTATACTTTATTTTAATGAAATATTTTATTAGGTTAAAAATAATAGTGAGAACAATTAATTTTTCCAAGCAATACTGTTGTCTTATATTTATGTAAGAACTAATAGCTTATAGTTAAAACAATTACTATTTAAACTATGAGCTGTGAGTTCTTACATAATTTTAATTTATTATGATTATTATAATTTTTCTCATAATTTAAACAATAATTTTCTACATACAAATTAATATTTTTAATACTCAATAATACTGCATCAGAAAACTAATATTTAAGATAATTTACGTATTTTATTAATTATGTACTGAACTTAATTAAACTGAATATCAGTTTAATTTTGCTAAATAAAATTAAATCTTCCTTTAAATTATTAAATGCCTTATAATTCAGTACCATTTTTTAAATTTTAGTTATCAAAATTATTAATTAATCGTCAATTTCTCTATACTAGATATAATGTGTGATATTTACTCAATCGTTTAATTTTCTCCTTATGTTCCTTAAGCTCCAAAGCAATGTCCTCCTTTTCGTACTTTTCCATCTGCAGTTCGTGCTTCAGTCGTTTGATTTCCTTGTCCTTCTCCTGCATCCTTCCCCCTTTACTAGTGGGAGTCTTCAGAAAGTCCTGCAAGGGGCTTTTGCCCGTTTTCTGACCATCCCCGCCGGCAGACTGCCACTGGCACTTCGATCGCGGTGTTCTATGCACTAAATCTACTAAAATATCACTACCCATAGACATGGCTACTACCTTCTCTAGGTCACCTCGAGGTGTATCCAAACTGAAACTCTCCAAGAATGAGCGTATTTGTAGTTGAACGTCGCCCGTCAATTTCTTGCAGAGCGGCACAGTAAGGCTCTCTCGACGATCGTAAATGCAGGTGTAGTGCATGAGAATGGAGCATATTTCTATGAGTTCGTGATTTTCTAGGGAAGAGATTGTTGATGGTCTAGAAGACACGTCAACATTCGGATAATGATTTCTCGTAAAATCCCATAGTTTTGGCAAGGTTTGTTCCGGTAATATCACAGATTCGGTTCTAAAATGAAGACAAATGTAAATAAAATTAGAAAATTAATAATTGATTAATTACAGTGAAATAAAAAATAACTAGAAAAATAATAAAAATTAAAACAAATTAATGAAAAAATTACAAAAGATACTTAAAGTATTCAAATAAATTAAAAATATAAAAATTTTCAAAAACAGCATCGTTGGCTCAGGTCAGAAAATATATATGAGATATGATTAATGGCGCCCAAACATATAAAGTAATAAGCTCATTTACACACATATACGCGGCGTAAGGACCACGTGGTCGATAGTCAAACACAACTGATATTAGTAATTTATCAATTGTTCACTTAACTTGTAGTGAAACACTTTTGTATTAATTTTAAATTGATTAAAACCTTTCATAGTTTCAATTGTTCTTTTTTTCTCTGACTAGTTCCGACTTGTAGTCATTCTCAAGTAGGTATGTACAAAATATTACAAATTGCTAGTATTTTTTACAGATTTAGGTAATGAGAGAAATCCAGATTTCTTAGTAATTGTAAAGTATAAAATTTCCTGTTGTTATAGCCTTATAGATTTCCCAATCTTCCCGCAGATTTAATACACGTCCCTTATTACCTTAAAATAAAATTCTAATAAAGGAATAAATTAAATTTTATGGCGCGTTTTAAGTTTGGGGTTCTTGTATAAATTTTGAATACTATTTTTTTGCAAATGGTTACGTCCTAAAAATTTAAATCTTTCTGTAGTGAATTAATTATATTTATGTTAAGAATTGATATATTGTGTAAAGGATTCTAGTTGACTTAGCCTGTCCAATAAAATACAGGGTGCGCCAGAGAAACTTACTTATTTGAAAGGTCAATAAAAACAAAAGTACTTCAGTTATTGTTTTAATTCTTTTTTTATTTGAGAATACAATATCCGCGTGAACTTCACCAGAAGCCACTTCATTGTGAACGAGTTACTGTCTGGTGTGCGATATCGGTAATGGGAATAATTGGTCCTTATTTTTTTTGAAGAAAACGAACGCGCAGTTACCGTGCATGCAGCCCGTTACAGGAACATGATCGAGGAATTTTTTCTTCCAAGCCTCGAAGAAATGAAAGACGTGTGGTTTCAGCAAGATGGAGCCACAGCACGGGATTTGTTGCGACAACATTTCCCCAACCGCCTCATCTCTCTTAGAGGCGATCTCCCATGGCCGGCACGCTCTCCAGATTTGGCTCCATCCGACTTTTATTTATGGGGTTATTAGAAATCCCTGGTTTATGTCGATCGATCACGGACCATAGCTCACCTCAAGAACAACATTTGCGACGCCACTGCCAACATACCGATTGATATGCTGCGAAGAGTGGAGATGAACTTCAAAAATTGACTTAATCAGTGCATGCACAATGGGGCTCGCCATTTAACCGATTTACTTTTTAAAACTGTATGAAAAAAACTTAGGATATTGTATTCTCTACACGCCGATGGTGGCGCATCGGTTACGGCCCCGAACTGACGTGCAGCAACGTTGATTCGGGTCAGTAGTCGGATGGGTGACCGGTACCATTCACCATTGGGATACAATTAATGGTGCTTTAGAGTGACGGTGGCGATCCTTTAAAGTAACAAGCTCATTTACACACACACAAATACACAAATGACACATGGCGGAAGAACCACGTGGTCGATAGCCTAACACTACTACTACTACTACTACTGTATTCTCAAATAAAAAAATAATTAAAACAATAACTGAAGTACTTTTGTTTTTATTGACCTTTCAAATAAGTAAGTTTCTCTGGCGCACTCTTTACGTTTATGATGATACTTATAGAAATTATTTCTTTAAAATAACCATATAAAACTGAAGCTCTGGGATTCATTTTAATAAATTTAAAATTGTCTGTTTTTGTGATGTTTTCGCATTCTTTTTGTTTAATAATGTTACAGTAATTCCTGATTTAATTACTTTTATAATATTTTATCATTAACATTTCATATTTCAATCAATGCATGGGTTATATTTTAAACCTTTCTCTAATATAAACATTAATTATTGTTCCACGTTAACAACTTTCATGGACCGGTTTCGATCTATTTTGCTTCTCATCAGCATAGCACAAAATAGATTGAAACCTGTCAGTAGCCTCTGTTGACTGGGAACAATAATTTATTATTGTTATAATGGTTGCTGTTGTGAGTTCCCTCGATTTATCGGTAGTTATCCATTCAAACAGAGATTTAGTGCAACACTTAAGTCAATAGACGGTAATATCTTTCTCTTATAATTTTGTTTCATCTAAATCTAACTGGACCTTGCTAGGGTTTCTTATTTTGGGGTAAAATTTAAAATTACGCCGTTCGCTCATCTTTCCTTTCTTGAAATTTTGCCTATTTGATTTTTGAGTTTCTTTAATTTTTCTTTAACCTTAACAGTTTAAATGTTAGCAAAGAAATTACAAAATTTGAAATTGGAATTTATAGAAATAATAGTTTCAACAATATGACAATCACAAATTCCTCTAACATTCATCAAAAAATGAAATATAGTACATTCCACATTCCCCTTCCTGAAAATAATTTCAATCAGGGACTAAAAATAATAAAAACAATAGCAGTCAATAATAGATCACAAAAATAGAAACCATATGTTAAAACATGCCTTTAATAAACACCATTTAATAGACCTTATAGATGATCTTAGCAGAAGAGTTTTATTTAACACAGCAATACTGGAATAAAAAGGAATAATATTCCTTTGACAACAGCATTCATAGGAACTAGCTATTTAGCTTAAAAGTGACAAAACAAAAAAAACCTTCAGGTGAAGAACTACTTCTACATTTACACCTCCAATAATTTCGATATACATATACTGTGATGGTTACAAATGTAATAAAACGGTGGGTTTTGCATTTATCATCCCAAGTCTAGGCTACAATCATTTGGAAAGAATAAGTGATAATGAATCGGTATTTACAGCAAAGCTAACAGCAATATGTAAAGCCTTAGCATGGACCACTGATAAACTATCTTCTAATATTGTCATTTTATAAGATCATCAAAGCAAGTCTACTAATTGCTGGCAGTAGTGAAGAAATATAAACTAATTATATCATCCCAGATATTTCTAAATCAATATCGCTACTATTGAATAAAAATGTCATCATCAACTTTATCTGGACGAAAGGTCAAGCTGCGTGAAACCTCAGAATTCCCCAATCCAGTGGAAGATATCATAAAAAAAATTCAAACTTAATATTAACATAAGAAAGGGATATCTAGCTTATAATATTAATTCTCTTTATGTAACTTAAAAATACCAACAGAAATAACATAGCAATTATATTGGCAGAGAACACTAAATACAAATTTTAAATACTATCACCCAAAGCTGCCACAAAAACAACCATACCTTACATTACCACAATTATGAACATCTACAATAATGTTAAAATCCCTCCACATTTTCATAAAACCAAATTGAAAGATAATCCACTGAGTGAATGTGGTAAAGTAGGAAACTTTAATCATATTTTCCTTGAATGCAATAATATGTCCCACACAAATACATTAATAGATAGATTAATATCCCTATGTAATCTTCCCATAAATATTAATTACATCATTGCTTTAAATAATGTAGAAATATATAAATTACTTCATAACTAGTCATAACTAGTTTCAGTGAAGGAATATAAAACAAAAAAAATGGTGATGTGGCCATCATAGTACTTTCCCTATATTTTTCTCGAAAACTATGAGATTTACGCAAAAAGGCTATTCTTAATAATTTATTCATTTTTTAATTCTCTACAATTATTTGTTATATAAGTTTCATGTAACTCCAACAATTAATTAACAATTGGCAAAAAATGTCAAAATTTTCATTTTTTATATTTTTTCTCAAAAGTTAAAAATTTTATGAAAAATACGTTTAAATAAAACTTGTTCAGTTTTTTATTCTCTTTAACTTTTGTTTGAATCGTTTTTTAAAATTTTTCATATTTAGAAAAATATCACAAAAAAACAAAAAAACGTCTCGAGTAAACATCAACTTCCGGTCTATGAACGTTTACCAAAAGCTTTTCAGTTCCAGTTTTTAATGATAAAACCTTAAGTTTAAAGTTTTATCTCAATCAGATTATTCGTTTTTGAGATACAGCGCCCACCGACAGACAGACAGACAGACAGACGGACAGACAGACACACACACAGACACAAATTTTTTTTTTCCAGAAATTAGTGTAATGGGTTCAGGGGACCCCAAAACGGATATTTCCGCAAAAAAAAATTTTCAAAAAAAAATCACGATCACAATACTTCCCCTATATTTCATATAGGGAAAGTAACAATCAGTTTTAAATATGAAAATTTCAACAGAGCTTTGAAAATATTGTATCAATCATAATCACATCTTAAATCTGTAAGAGTATTCCAAATCCATAACGTGATTAAAAGAGCTTAACAATTATAAATTAATAAATAAATAAATAAATTATGATGAAATCAGTAATTCCTCTGTTTCAACTGTTCTTATTATCTAAATCTATATAAATACTAGCAATGAGTAATATTTTATAGATATCTTCTTGAGATTGACTAAAAGTCATAACTAGTTTGAGGAAAGTAAAAAACAAGTGAAACTAGCAAGTGTTTTGAATTTACTTCTATTACACTTGTAAGTAATCACTTAAAATTAAGCATATACATACATCAATTAATTTTATGAAAATTAATTGAGCATTTATTTAAAATATAATACGCTTTTTAATAAATGATATTAAATGTATCAAAATATCAAATTATACTTACAATAACTGCAGAATATTAGTGAGGAAATCACTATTCCTCAGGTCCGAGATGCTTTGGAGTTGTTTTGAAAGCGTTAAACAATTGGCCTAAATAAAAAAAAATAAACATGAGGAAATTATGAGTATTAAAATAAATTAGCATTTACTGAAACACAAACAATAAATGGTGATGTGGCCATCATAGTACTTTCCCTATATTTTTCTCGAAAACTATGAGGTTTACGCAAAAAGGCTATTCTTAATAATTTGTTCAGTTTTGAATCCTTTACAATTATCTGTAATACAAGTTTCATGTAACTCTAATAGTTTATTAGCGATTGACAAAAAATGTCAAAATTTTCAATTTTGTTTTTCTCGAAAGTTAAGAATTTTCTGAAAAAAATGTTTTAATAAAAGTCATTTATTTTCTCATTCTCTCTAACTATTGTTTGAAAAGTTTTGTAATATTTTTCATATTTAGAAAAATATCGACAAAAAACCTCATTTTCATGCATTTTCATGCACAATACTATTCAAATTGTGATGTGGCCATCATAGTACTTTCCATATATTTTACTCGAAAACTATGAGATTTACGCAAAAAAGTTATTCTTAATAATTTGTTCAGTTTTAAATTCTCTATAATTATTTGTTATAGAAGTTTCATGTAACTTCAATAGTTTATTAGCAATTAGCAAAAAATATCAAAATTTTCAGTTTTTATTATTTTTCTTGAAAGTTAAGAATTTTATAAAAAAAATGTTCAAATAAAACTTGTTCAGTTTATAATCCCCTTTATCTTTTGTTTGAATCGTTTTTAATTTTTTTTTTTATATTTAGAGAAATATATCAAAATTTTCAATTTTTATTTTTTTTCTCAAAAGTTAAAAATTTTATGAAAAGTATGTTCAGATTTTCATTCTCTTTAACTTTTGTTAGTAAAGTTTTGTAAAATTTTTCATATTAAAAAAAATATGGATAAAAAACAAAAAAATTGCTCGAGTAAACACCCACTTCCGGTTTATGAATGTTTACCAAAAGCTTTTCAGTTCCAGTTTTTAACGATAAAACCTTAAGTTTATAGTTTCATCTCAATCGGATCATTCGTTTTTGAGATACAGCACCCACCGACAGACACACACACATACACACAGACACAAAATTTTTTTTTCCAGAAATTAGTTTTTTGGGCTCAGGGAACCCCAAAACGGATATTTCCGCAAAAAAAATTTTTCAAAAAAAAAACACGAAAACAATACTCCCCCTATATATACTACGTATATAGGGAAAGTAATAAGATTCTATACACTAAATAACTAAAAAAAATATAAGAATTTACATTACAATAATAATAAATTTGACTGATATAAGTGATGTATAATAAATGCTATTGCAAATGTAGTTGAAGCTTTATTTCTGTTATGTAAAAAAATAATAAATATTTGAACTAGAATTTTAATCGTATGAGGTATCTTAACTCCGCCTGTGACTCCTATCTACTAAATTATTTATATATTTTATATGAAAGGTATTTATATCATATATTATAGTGACAACAATAAAAACAAAGACAAACAAAAATATGAGACTTTTGGCTGGACCCAACAGAATGGGCCACAGAAATAAAATACATATAAATATCAGTCGAGTTTCTTAAGTACGTACAGGTCTGATGAATATTACTTTCCCACTATTAATAGTGAATGCAATTTCTGCTTGTAAAACTCTATAGCATATAAAATACAATTGTTTTGTATAAAGAATCTCAAAATAAAATTTATATTTCAATTCAGAACATTATATGGAGATGTTAGACAACTTTTTGGTGCTCCAATTGCTAAACTTTCCTAGCTATAACCAAAAAACACACATCTCTGTCATGCGTTGAAAATTTTTTCTGACAAATTGATCTCCAGGAGAGGTTATATAAATCGGTCTCCAGACTAACGCGATTTAACCACTATGGACTTTTTTCCATGGGAAATTGTATAGTTTAATAAATAATAAACACTTTTTCGTTAGATGGCTTTTTTTTAAATTAGTCCATTAAATATAAACTTTTTTTCGGGACGCCCTATATATTATTATATTCCGTGAATGTTCCTTATTTCTTGTCTCAGCACTATTATAAAAGTTATTTGCTAAACACATTATCCCTACACATAATGTCTACAACAATAAAATTTGTATCACGAATTGCTCTCTATCCCAGAAAACAAATTTTTAAATACAAATTGGCAAATAAATAGTTGTACAATAAATAATTGGAAAGACTAGATTATGCAATTTATAGTAACTTTTTACACATTTTGAAGTTGAAAAACAACTCCTAATAATTTTAATTACAAATTACAGTTCAAATTAAAAGCAACCATCTAATATTTTTGTTAAAAAATATGTATAATTTTATATGTTATGAAGTTGTTTGTAGCTATAGATCTGCATTTTGGATTGAATATAATGACAGAAAATACTAAAGCTATTCATGGCTCTAGAATTTGGTACTCGAAATGTACATCTGATACTTATTAAAATAATGAGCAAAGTGAATTTTGATTTAATGAAACTGAAAATTGACCTGTTGCATGTAAATGACACTTTTTGTCGTTAGTATGAATTAGATGTAATATTAATCGAATAAACAGAAATTACAAAACTAGTAAGTGGTTACATTATTAAAACGAATAAATCGTTACGAAAAACGTTTGTCTGAACATTAAAGATAACCAATAAACCTATCTGTGTATAATATTCAAAATAAAACCTTACCCATTCAATAAGAACAGTTTCCCATTGTTCCAGGCACTTTTTGTATTCTTGGTCGCACATTTTTCTATTCTAAATGGTTGTTGTAAATTTTCGGGAACGTAATGACACCGGCGACCGTTATTTTTGAATGGGATTGAAAAATCCAACGAACGTCCGATGTTTTGCCCGCGCATACACTGTTGCCAATTCTATTTTAGCAACTGAATACAGATTACCATAATGTTTACGCAATGTGCATAAGAGTAATTATAAATTAATAAAACGAATAATTAAGATCAAATTTATAATAAGTAGTAATGTTTTATTAAAATTGACTATTATATAGTAATCCTTTAAGTTGGTTTAATATTTAAAATTGTACATTAGATGGCGCTAGTCTATTTTTGCGGAATAGAATAAATCATTTGTCTATGATTATGTTAACAAGATCTTTTGATTACAATAAAAACATTATTTATAAGTATGTAGTATTACACTATTAAATTATTGCTTAATACTTAATTAAAAATACTTTTGTATAGCATAGTTCAAATTTTTCAAATTCAAATTTATTCAACCCTATTTGGGTTACAAAAGAACACAATTTTTTTAAATTTTTATTTTGACTTCTTATTAGCTATGTTGTTGCGTCCAATGGTCAACATTTTAAGTACAAGTGCTTGTTTCGTGCTTTTCAGTTTGTTTGTTTTTATTTTAAAACTATTTGAAGTGCTTAAAAAAATTCTTCTACTTCTTCATTACTTTATTATTTTTGTGATCTTTGTTAGATTTAAACAATCACTGTATGCAACCAATTGTACTCGGTTACACTCGGCAAGCAGAACATTCTTGGCGCGCTCAAGTTCCGCGCAGCGCTCCCGCTCACAAGAAGTCTGTGTGTAGCGTTCATCGTCTCAAGATCACTCAATGTACTGCTTAATCTAATAAAACACATGTTTGCCGCCATTACTGTCGTGAATCTCGGTTTAGTGCTATCCTCCTAAATCCTTCTAGTTATCTCCACATACGAACAGGTTATGGGCCCAGGACGTTTAGGATAACAAGGACTAAAAGCCTTTACCGATATTTTTCGAAAATTCGGACCGTTTAAGTATTTTTTCGTGTATCGCGAACACGTGCTCTCGTACGCACGTCCGGGCATCTTAAGTTTCGTACAATCCGCGCATCCTCGAAGGCCCAGGCAAAATGTCCGATTCGGCAACAAACATAAGTGTAAGCAAATTCGACGGCACAAACTATCCCCAGTGGAAATTCCAACTCAAATGCATACTACGTGCGAAAGGCGTATACGACATCGCGACCGGCGCAACAGCGAAACCCTCAGTACTTGACGATGCGGAGAAATGGACCAAGCAAGATGCCCTAGCCATGTGCATCATGTCCTCAGCTCTTCAGCTGCAACAAATCTCCCTCATTGAAAACTGCAACTCCGCCGCTGAGATTTTAAGTAAGTTAGACGCCATATACGAGCAAAAGACAGAAACCAACAAGATGCTCGTACACGAACGCTTCTACCAATACAAGATGTCGCCTACTGACTCAATTGCGCAACACATCGCCAAGGTAGAGAGCCTAGGCAAGCAGATCAAAGAATCTGGCGACACAATCAGTGAAACGGCAATCATCACCAAAATTCTGAGCACCTTACCTCCAAAATTTGCTACATTTCGTCAAGCATGGCTCTCGTTAGATGATGCCAAACAGAATTTGATCTATCTCACCGCCAGACTGCTAGACGAAGAAGTAAACCTAGCAGGGCAAGAAGAAACCGCCAGAGCTTTTGTCGCCTACGAATCGAAACCATCGCACAACTCGAACGGCTCCAACTTTAAGAAAAACGCTGTCTGCAACTATTGCAAGAAAAAGGGTCATTATGTGAGGGAATGTCGGACATTGAAGAGGAAAAACCAACAAAATCAACACAACCAACCGTCCACTTCTAGAAACAACGCCCTCATTGCTCACAAGAGCGAAGCTGATGTATTAGTCTGCACAATCAATGCAGATGAATCGTGGATCCTGGACAGCGGTGCTTCCAACCACATGACACAAAACAGAGACCTTTTCTACACATTTGAGGAAGCCAAGCAACTACAATTCATCTCCCTAGAAGACAACAAGCAGTTGGAAATTAAAGGAGTCGGTAATATTAAAATTGAGAAGCTAATCAACGGCCAGTGGCAGAACAGTGAACTGACAGATGTATGGCACGTGTCAAGCCTAAAAAGAAACCTCATTTCTGAAGGACAACTCACTCACAAGGGTTTTGCAATCTCCAAGTCGAACTCTGAAGCTAGAATATTCAAGAATCGTGAACTCATCGCCACAGCCTGTCGCAATCAAAACAATCTGTATAAGCTGCTCATTCGTCCAAACTCGATTGAAGCCAACATTGCGACTGGTTCTTTACGAAAATGGCATGAACGTATGGGTCATCTGAACAAGCAATCTGTCAGAGAAATATTCAACAAAAACCTCATCCCAGACTTGAAGCTAACAAACAACGAAGAATTCTTCTGTGAACACTGTATCTTCGCAAAACAGCATAAGCATCCATTCAACAAGCGTAACGACAAGGAAACCGCACCAGGAAATCTCATCTACGCCGACGTCTGCGGTCCAATGCAAAAAGACTCCATCGGTGGTGCGCGCTACTACTTGCTGTTTAAAGACGACTTCTCAGGCTACCGCGTAATTCGCATGCTAAAACATAAAAGTGAAGTTTTCGGTGTATTTCGTGACGTAGTGAATCTGTTTAAAAATCAGTTCGGTTACGACATTAAACGTGTACGTGTCGACAACGGGAAAGAGTTCATCAACAACAACACGCAAGATTTTCTTCGCCAACGAGGAATCGTTCTGGAAACGACAGGGATTTATACTCCAGAGCAGAATGGGCGCTGTGAGCGTGAAAACAGGACAATCATGAACAGCGTACGCGCTATGTTATTCGCCAAACAACTCCCGCTGTCACTTTGGGCTGAAGCAGCCAACACGGCCGTATACCTTCTAAATCGAACACCAAACTCACAGAATAAGAACACAACCCCCTTCGAACTATGGACAGGTAAAAAGCCGTCATTAAAACATGTGAAGGTCTTCAGATCAGACGCTTATTTACAAACGCCTCCTCATCTTCGTGGCAAGTTAGACGCCAAATGCAAAAAGCTGATGCTAGTAGGATACGATGGAAACTCAACCAACTATCGCCTACTGGACATCAATACAGGTAACATCAAAGTCTCTAAACATGTTATGTTTAACGAAGAAAGTGTATCCGATAACAACAAAAACACTGAGCTGTCACACTATAACCTAATTGAACTAGATGATGATGATGAAGAAGAAGCAGAAGCTGAACCTGAACCTGATAATTGCAATGAGAACCAAGAAAACCCTCACGAAGACGCTCAAGAAGAAGAAGAAAGCGATCATGAACCGGAAACAAACAATGTGGGCAGACCAAGACGCACTATCAGAGAACCATCCTATCTACTAGACTACGATAGAGATTTTGAAGTGAATTTGTCGGAACTAGTAATTCCAGACACATATCAGCAAGCTATGAATAGTGACGAAAAGCTAAATTGGCAAGAAGCCATTGATGAAGAGCTCCAATCCCTCAACGAAAATAATACTTGGGAAATTACTGATCTACCTCAATACAAGACCTCAATAGGATCCAGATGGGTTTTTAAAGTAAAAACCATAAACGGAAAACCTGTTTTCAAAGCTCGCCTATGCGCGAAGGGATTCTCACAAGTGAGAGGTGTAGATTTCCATGAAACATTCGCACCAACAACCAGATATGACACAATCCGCATACTCCTCGCCATCGCTGCCAGCCAACAACTCAACATACTACAATTTGACGTGAAAACCGCATTTCTATACGGCGAACTCAAAGAAGAAATTTACATGCAACCGCCTGAAGGCATGCATATTCAAAAGAATCAAGTATGTAAACTAATAAAGTCAATTTATGGGCTGAAGCAAGCACCGAGATGCTGGAACGAGAAATTTCGTGAATCACTCATTCGGGTTGGATTAAACCAGTGTGCAAAAGATCAATGCATTTACCAGGGTGTCGTAAATAACGACTACGTCATACTAATCCTCTATGTTGACGATGGGCTAATCCTCGCCAAAATGCAATCGACATTGGACATCGTCAACAGTCATCTTCAAGAAGACTTCAAAATTAAAACCAGTTACCCGAACACTTTCATCGGCCTGCAATTGACTCGCAACAAAGATACTGGTTCCATCTCTATAAAATTAAACGAATACATCGATCGGTTAATTAATAGATTTAATCTACAAGATGCAAACGATCCAAACATTCCAGCTGATCCCAACACAGTTCTCACCGATCCGACGATAACTCCAACTGACAAACAACTACCGTACGCAGAGCTAATCGGCTCCCTAATTTTCGCAGCAACAACGGTACGCGCTGACATAGCATTCATAACAAACGTACTCAGCCGCAAAATCAACAACTACGGAGAGAGTCATTGGAACGCTCCTAAACGTGTGCTTAAATATCTGAAAGCAACAAAACACTACGGAATCAAGTATGATTCGTCACCGCTAGATATAATCGGCTACTCAGATTCCGACTACGCTGGAGACGCAGAGAATCGAAAATCAACCAGTGGATTTCTCTTTCTGACCAACAACAACGTCATCACATGGAGAACACAACTTCAACGCTGCGTCAGCTTATCAACAGCTGAAGCCGAATTCATCGCTGCATCGGAAACCTCCAAAGAAGCGATTTGGATAAAACAACTTTGTGACGAAGTGAACCTAAAAATAAATGCTGTTACAATCAATGTGGACAATCAAAGTGCCATAAAGTTAATTAAAGACCCAGTGTATCACCACCGCACAAAGCATATTGATGTACGATACAATTTTGTACGTGAAAAATACCGCGAAAAGCAAATCAATTTAGACTATGTCAATACGAAAGAACAACTTGCCGACATGTTCACCAAAGCACTACCACATGATCCATTTGTAAAATTTCGCAACGCAATCGGCATTATCGACTTATCTTAATATGTATTAATATGTAACTCCTTTATTCGCTAACTTTTGTAAACTTGTTTACTAACACTACTCTTACTGTTTTTGTACGCAGCATTTCATTTTTATTGTAACATTGTTTTACTAACCTACATTTCCATTGAATGACCAAACATATGTTTGAGAGGTGATCGTTTGGAGGGAGTGTTAGATTTAAACAATCACTGTATGCAACCAATTGTACTCGGTTACACTCGGCAAGCAGAACATTCTTGGCGCGCTCAAGTTCCGCGCAGCGCTCCCGCTCACAAGAAGTCTGTGTGTAGCGTTCATCGTCTCAAGATCACTCAATGTACTGCTTAATCTAATAAAACACATGTTTGCCGCCATTACTGTCGTGAATCTCGGTTTAGTGCTATCCTCCTAAATCCTTCTAGTTATCTCCACATCCGAACAATCTTTCATCCCTTACCAAATATCCATCAGCTGTGTGATTGTGACAGTAAATAAGTCACACTTGCGACAAAAAAATAATTCTATTATTTATTATAAACAACAATTTACCTCTTTGACATAGAAGGTTAAAATAATACATTTCTTTTTGTTGTCGTTGCAGTTACGAAAGTTTGTCTGGCATTTTATTTTCGGGTGCGCACTCTAACCATTCTATTCGCTAATAGATGCCGCTGTTATAGAGAGAGAGAGCATAAAAAAGATCAAATTTGATATTTTTAAAAAACTAAAGTGGGTTATTATATAATATTAATTAAATATGTTATTATTATCGCATAATTCCAATTAGTTCGGGTAACTAATTGGCTAAAATTAATGTCATTGGTAGTGGCCACCGACCATGGGGTCCCCCCGACGTGTTATTTGTTTATGTAAAAGCTTGTTACTGCGAAAGATCGTTCCCATCACTCTAAAGCGCCATTAATTGTATCTCAATGGCGAGTAGTACCGGTCACCCATCCAATTACTGATCAGAATTAACGATTATTTGTTTCCAGAATGGCATCTTTGTTATTAAATATATTATAATACGTTTACTAATATTTATTATTATTATCTTTTATACTTATTTGAAAAGCTAAATAAAGGCTCTTAGAAATATAATACTAATTATTTTAATGTAAGTTATTTAACAAGTCCAGTGCTGATCACGCATATGCTGCGTGATAGATAGTTTTCTCCAGGTGCTGATCACGTTCCCGCAGGGGTGGTTGACGTGCACAGCCATTTGGGAGTAGCGACCCCACGTACCCGAGCCGTTCATTGCACACACACGCACATCTCACACACACACAAACACACAACGACACTGACACCATATATAGTATATGTATATTTTCTATGACTGACACCCCGTGATGTTATGCCTGATGGCGGTTCCGCGGGGTGGCGCACACACACACACAAAAAAGGTGCTGATCACGTACGTGCTGCGTGACCGCCATATTTTCAAGAATCTGATCAATTTTGTTGAAATGCTTGAAGTGGGCCTGTAACACCGTTTTAGTTAAAAAACGCGTTCAGGGTGAGACGATGATTTGGGTTTTGATTTTAGCAGTGAACGTGTTAATAAATCTAAACTTTAGTCAAACTTAAAACATTTTGAATTGTATTAAATGTTTTTGAGTGAAATTAATTTACGGTGATTTTATTATAATGAAAATAACAAAATTAAATAATGAAAAAATGAAGTAACTTTTAATGCTTTATACACCGTCTCTTCCACAGAGGTGTGTGGGACTCGTCCTGGTCCTTCTGAGTAGGCAATACCCATTAAACCTCATTTCAGTGTTCTGGGGGAACCGGTGGTATCACCAGGTATTCTTCGCCCGGAACCCCCCTGCCAACTATTATGGCCTTGCCGTCATCTACAGATCTGCCAGAAGGGCTTCCTTATAGGCATATTATAGTCCTGGCCATCTCCGCAACGGCATCCCATTTTGTTTGATCGGCCAGCATTGTGGGCACAAGGTTATCGGCCATCAACGTCACCCCCAGCTCTACCTCCAGCTGTGTTATCTCGCTGTTCAAACGCCCGCACTCGAGCAGCATCTGACCGGCGTCATCAGTAGCGTCCACACTAACGTTCGACTCCCTATCCGCTGGAGGTACGCCCGGAAGCAGCCATGTCCTGTCAACGGCTGGGTTATATGGTATGTCAGCTCGCCATGTTTCCTTTCTATCCATGGTTCTATTTCGGGTATTAGCTTCCTCGTCTAGGTTCCCTTCAGGGACTCCCTCCACCTATTCTGCCAGTCCGCATCGAGTTCGCGTCTCGTTGTGGCGCTAGACACCAGCTTACCTGTTCCCTCTGCTACCAGCTCGTGCATGCGTGTACGGGCTTTAACGCTTAGGTCTGGTGGCACCATTGAGGCCAATTGAGCTGTTACGCCCCAAATAAGGCTAATGGTCGATGCGGATACACAGACCGTTAATGGCAGAAACTACGAGTCAATTAGTCAAGCCACTCAGACCGCCACGGAAGACGAAGTTGGTGGGAAGGGCAAACAAATTAGGGAGTCAGATAGCGATGAAATGGCAGTAACGAAGCGAGCTATATTGGGAATTCAAAGTAAACTGGACTTTCTGATTGCCACTAAGGCGTCTAGGAACAGTGCACCGCAGGTCAGGGATAAAATAGATTGCTCTAGCAACATTACAAGCGACGAAAGCAGCTTCCCCACCTTGCCAGTCTCGGGGACTGAAGTTCAGGGAGCTCTGGTACAGCCGGGAGGTGAATGGGCGACAGTAGCCAGGAAAAGATTGAAGGCGGGCAGCAGACGAAGGGAGATGGCGGACAGCAGGCGAAGGGTGTTGAAGGACAACAACCAAAATCTTTGGTTGGGAAAGTGGCGAGTGAGCAGCCGAAGCCAACCATCAGCTTGGCAGTTAGACCGACGAGGATCATCGTTAAGACCTCGTCATATGTGGCCACACTCATCAAGCTCAAACAGGCGATCCTACAGGGCGAGCACGCAAAGGCGACCGGAGGGGCGAGGAAGAACGACACAGGAGACCTTATCCTGGAACTTAGAAATGGAGTTGACGCAGACCCGGTGGTCAAGGAAGTCAACTTTTAGATCTGGTGGCTACAGTTGTATTATTAAATTAATTTTAAAAAGCGAGCAAAACAATTATCAAAGTAAATGTAATAAAAAAATAAAAAAACTTACTCAGATATTTACGGCTACTGACGCTATTGGAAGTTATACCTGAGATTGATTAGTGAATTCGATAGACAAAAGTTTGAGAAGGTAGATAGATATTGTTAAAAGTTCTATAGGCAGATCCTTCTGCTAGAAAAACCTACAATTTTAAAAATATTATAGACTAAAATTAACTTATATTAAGCTACATTTTGTAAAAATACATAATATTTTGTGTTTTTATCATATATCTTATTATTAAGCTACGTTTAGGTTTGTATTTTTCATATGATGCCGTATTTATTGCTGATTAGGTTCAAAAATTATAAATTACCACGTAGTAACGGTCGCAACCACCATTTTGAAAAAATACGATTTTACATCAACAATAAGCGTAATCCACTATCACTGACTTGCCACACCTGATGACTGGAGTCATCAGATGGGCCTACTTCTCGGCCAGAATCATCCTTGCCGCTTCCAATTTCTCTTTGTATTTAATCATGGCATGACCATCAGGGTGTTGGGTGTCACCGGAGTTCCCATAGCCCGTACCATTTCATCCACTTGCTTGCACACGAAAAACGTATGCTGCACATCCGGGCATATTCCTGGTCCGCCTCAGATAGCTATCGGAGTAACGGTACCCGGTAATGATCTGCATTAAATGGTACTCTGTCTCGCGGAGGTGCCTATTGATCCAGGGCTCCAGTACCGCAATGAGCTCCCGTGTCAAGCTCCCTACTCCACCTCTCTTTCCAACTTGCTTCTACGTATCCCCTAGACTCCTCCTTTGCCCTTGCCTTAAACCTTTCAACAGTAGGTTCGGCGGGAGCGTTGGCGCCAGAATCTCCACGTCCTCGGTGGAGGTGGTTTTATACACGCTGGCCACCCTGAGTACCCCAGGTCTCATAGCCTTCCTCATCCTTTCGACATTTTTCCTTTGTATGATTTACCCATGTCGGTGCTGCGTATAGCAGTTTGGACAAGGCTACGCCCATTAGATCCCCCCTCGAGGCTACCTCCCTTCGGTCCCTTACGTCGGCCATTAGTTTGTCTACCGCCCTTGTCGTTTAAGTCACTTCCGTTGCCGTCGCCACCATAGGGAGATATACAGGATGTCCCGTTAATGTGGGGAAAATTTTTATTTTTTTGTACAAAAACCGTAAAAGATACCAAATATAATTAAGATACAAACAAGTTTTTAAATTAATTGGTCTTTCATGAAATATTTTTTTAGCTTTTATTGGATGGACCAATAAAAAAATATTATAGTTTTTAACTGGTGGTACTACTGTTTTTTATACTTCCTGTCAATCACTAATGACCATAATCACTGAAATGATGTATTATATTATGGTAGTTATTAATAATAAATTTCGTTCAAATCAAATAAAGCGTTCAATTGTTATAAATAAAAGTAATAAAAAGTTTTGATACTTTGAAAACAAATTTCGGCTTAACCGTAAATTTTTGGATATTGATAAGTTGTGTTAAATCATCATATTTTGGCTCCAGGAATATATGATCTAGCCATTTCCCCCACATTAACGGGACACCCTGTATAGTGGGTTAGCTTCCACGATAACACCGCGGTATTTCATCCTCGTCGTCACCGTAATTTCAATCCCAAGAGCTCAATTGCCTATCTTTCTTCATCCGACCGGCTCTCTTCTTGGACGCCACTTAGAGGTCTATGGAGGCCAGCCCGTCCGCTACCTTTGCTGCCACTGCCCGGGTCGCGATTCTGACCACCTCGATCTTCCGCCTCCTAAAAAATATGAGGTCATCTGCAAACCTTATTAGACCAATCCTCCGACAGTGGTCAATTCCTCCACCTTCTGCATGCCCTCGTTTCCTTCGTATTCCAGTGTCTTATTCCCCAAATAACTCCTGAACGTGCAAAACAGGTTCCCCCCCTTCGTATTAAAGCCTTCCATGACATTGAGTTAAACGCATTCTTTGCATCCAGTGCCATAGCCAAGCAGTGTCTCCTGGCTTTAAGCGGCCCCGCTCTCGATCACCGCGGTTGCTCTCATCGCCAGCAGCCTTTTCATCCCCGTCGGTGAGATAGACTGGGCGACAATTTCCCATTTTTGGAGATGAGTACCAGGCTCTTTTGTAGTCCAGTCCAGCGAGGTCGTTCTTGTAGACAGAGCCGTACTTATAGACAGAGCTACATTTAGCTTCCTATCCTCCATAGGAAGCCATATTTATTGCTGATAAGGCTCATTCGGTAGGAACAGTGTTGATAACATTTCTTAACAGATTATATATGTATATATATATTATTTTTACACATTGAAATATCAAATAAATTGATACAATAAACCTGTCCAAGCAGAAATGAGATTATGTGCTAAATATTAGTCAATGGAAGAACAATTCTTCACTAGAAAAGGCTGAACCAGTCAGAGTTGAAGAACATCTTGAAGAAATTAACTCAGCCTATTATTAAGATTATTATATTAATTTTAGAAGATAAACAAACATTTATTGTTTGCATTGAGTGAATATGTGGTTATTTGTTAATTGTTATTTAATTTACTCACAGTTCTTACCCTTGTAGTAAGTACCCTTCCATTTTGAACTTAATCTATTACAAAATCTACTATTTCAGTTATTGCAGAACTCTTAATTACACTGAATCAGTTATGGTTAATGACAAATTCATTAATACCTGATTCTTTGATTTACAGTTTTCCTTATATTTTTAACTGGTCATTATGGATGGTCGAACTTACTCGCAAAATTCCTGTTAATCATAATTACATATAAACCTGTCCAATCCTTATTTAATACATTCTTTCTTTTCATATATTTTAGTGGATAACGATTATTATAAATTCTTGAATTTTGAGGCATTTACTTCGTGGTACATTTATGATTATTAAATAAAGAAAACACTTAACTTTTTATTTCTCGTGACTAGTTTCAATTACAAGGTAATAATTATCAAACTGTGTGATTGAATGTGAATTGAAACTAGTCACGAGAAATAAAAATATAAGTGGTATAAAAAAGTGATTATTATAAAAAAAATGTTCTATATTTTTATATTCTACTTACAAAATATTTTACCTAGAAGTTTTTCATGAAGTCCAGTAAAATTATAAACAGCTTGGATCTTAGTAATCATCCTTGTCTAAATAAATTTAATGATTAAAATTAAATTCTAATGCTCCTTTTATTGTTTTAACATGTTCTTATATGTATACTTTAAATCCTTCGTTTTGTTTCCTAATTAAGTGATGTTCATTCAGTATTTCCCGTATTTTCTTCCTTAGCATGCTATCTGAAGATATTTTATAAGTGCTGTCAACATCATCTTCATTACATTTTAAGCTATAAATGGATCTTTTCTAAAGACACTAAGAATTGTCTATACATTTTTTTTTTCCTTATCTTATCTACTTATTGTATTTGTAGCTTTTTTATATTTTTGTACATTAGAAATATTATTGCTTTTCCCCATGTCACAACCATTTTGAAGCATTCTTCTAAGAAACCTGTAGATTTCACATTGTGGCCTTATCTGGCCACCGGATGTGCATGTTGCTCGAAAGAATTAGTTTTTTTTCTTTTCCACCCCATAACTGTCCTAGAGTGCGAAGTGAAGTAACCATACATTAAATACATTCCTTGTATTAGGTATTATTTATTTTATCCAAGATGCTGACAAAAGTATTCCAATATTATACATAATAATTCTTTACAAAAATTTCGATCGCACTTGAAAAGGCTTGAATTCACAAAAAATGTGTTCTTCCATTCTCACCCTATATTCGCCTGGCAAAAGTTCTGCTCCACGAAGACTTTCTTGGTAACTATTTATCAAATGGTTTGCCAAATATGGCCTTTTTTGTCCCAAAAAGGGATTATGATTTGACACTACGTGTCATTAAAAATGTAAATATTAAATGTAAACAGTGTTTCTAAATACACAGTTTTCTTTCCAGCTTGATGCCTTACTAGTCCTTATATAACGGTTAATCACTGTGATTTGTTTTTTCTCTCCATATTATGTTTAATTAATAATTTAAAAATACGAAAACATTTTCTAAATCTACAACAATGAGTCTTACTAAGACTACAAAACAAATCACTTAAAACAACTACTTCTCTGGCTAATACCTCACCAGACACTGAATTATACACAAAAAATTTAAGTGTTACAAATAGCAGAGCTGTGATAGCTTGAGGGTGGAGTTCACAATTTCTATATCAAGTGATTGTATCTACTGAGGCAATATTTTGACCATTTGTTGCATATTTAGGTTCAATTTTTTATCCTAACAATTTAATAATTATTTGGCCTGCAACACGAAATTGCTGTAACAAATAAACACATCATTATACACAATTGGGTATCAAAACAAACAGACAAATAAGATTTTCGTAATCGTCTTTATTTTTTATTAAAATCAATAAACGACGGGTGTATATCATATAATTTGTTTTTTGTCTTCTCTTAATAAATAAACTCTCGTTTAATATAACAATAAATAGATAAAAACTACGATAGAAAAAAGGAAGATTAGAGAGGGTGGTTGGGCGACTTAGTCCAAACAAACCAATGGTTATTTACAGAGATGCGGTCACAATATCATCACACTATATATATATATGTAATGTAGGTATGTATAATACAATATATATATAAATCTCTCTAACAATATACAAAAAATAACTATTTGAACTTGTGAACAGGTTTTGGTTATTTTTTCGTTTTTTTTTTTTATTTAAATTTTTGTTATTTGTTTTAATGTCAATGAAAGTCGACAGATTTGGATTGTGTTATGCCGCGTTTCCGCAGAGTTTCATCCATTCGTAACTGTTCTCGTTGCAGCTGCATTCTAATGGCTCCTAGCTGCGTTAAAATACTTCTACTTTGACCGTTGCTATGATCCCCATGATTAATTATATTCTTTTGAACGGCCGGTATCTATAATACAAGCCCAAAGAAGACATGTTTTTTGTTTCTGTTTTTTTTGTCTCATCGTCTTGGTCTCGAGAAAATAGAAATAGATAGTGTGGAGTAGAGTAGAACAGTGGTCTTAGAACTTCTTAGGCTGTACACCTTACTTAAAAATGGAGTCTTAAGGTTTATTAAAAGTTAAGTAAATAAATGTATGGCTTCTTCTCATTTTGTTATAATAAAAATTAAAAATATAAAAGAAACAAGTTATTCATACATAAGTTTCTATGATTATATAAGTTTGGTATAAAAGTTATGTTTATAAAAACACAATTAAGCAATTATCGTGTTTTTTTTAAGATTAATTTATATAGAGATCTTTTGTGTGTGTGTGTGCTCTATAAAATACCAATGAATAGAGAACACATTTTGTAACAATAACATATGTATTTTTGTATATATCATATATTAAAAAATTTTAAGCAACTAGTTAAAACATTTTTAAACACATAATATATTAGTGTGACTACTTTAATACTTATTGATTATTGTTAGATAGATTATGTTCAGTAATTTAACGCAGATCTTAGCACCTGAATTTTAAATCAGGATACAGATAAAAAGTTTATATATATGATTACTGAAGTTTTGTTTGGATTAATTTATTTCCAACCTGCCTGGACCCCACAAGACAACTATATATTGCTGTATTATATTTTATTAGTAATTATTTTGGGTTGTATCCTAGTTTATATTTATATAAGGCAATTTTCAGTAAAATTGGGTATACAGCTAATAAGTCTAAGAGATCACTGCAGTAGAATACGTAGGTATAGCATGTGTGTTTGAGGTTGAGTTAGTTAAGAATGGAAGAAAGTCAGTAGGGTAGAGTGAAAGAGTTGTAGCCGTACGATGATCTTACCTGCCACTTGTCTTCGAGGCGACGAACCGCGTCCGAGCCATGACGTGTCGTCGCCACAGCTATGGAGTTCTTGAGTTCCCTGGCGACGGGAGAACGCGCCTTCAGCACTGGAATTGGCAGCGAGTCGTCGAATCGACTCGAGCTGCTCCTGCGCTGGAGCTTGGGACTTCGCCTGGTCGCACTGAGGTCCTGCTGTGTCGCGCTATGCCTTCTCTGCACTCTACTCAAGCTGTCGCTGATAGTCAACGCCTCTAATCTATTCAAAGCTTCCTGCTGCTTCAACGAGTCTATTCTACTTAACGAATCGTAACGACTGAAAGAGTTGTTTCTACCGTAATTTACAATGTTATAACTGTCCGTCGGGACGTTCAACGAGTCCATACGGTTCAGTGTATCTTTACGTGGGAACGAATCGTACCGTGACGGGTTATACCTGCTCGCTGGCTCCGCGAACACAGACGACGACGGAATGTTGAACGAGTACGGATTCCGTCTAGACACCGGCGGCGAATAATGAGACAGTTTTGGCGATGGCACAACGCAGCCCGAAGATCTCAGATTCGTCACGCTACCTTCCGAGTCTAAGTGCTTCCTGTAACGGCTCTGTATCTCCTGTTTCCTCGACGCGTAATCGTCACTATTTCTTCTCATCTAGAATTAAACATACAAAAATTAAAACGACATTACCAGTTTAATTTACTTAGTTGTTAAATTTATTTAGATGTGTTGTGAATAGAAAAAAGTTGATTTCAATTGCTCCGTTCAAGTTTTTATTTTCTTCGATGACAACGGATGTATTGAACTTGGTTATTTTAGACAGCTACTATTCAATAATATGAAAAAACTTTTTAATACTAAATGATAAAGTTCAGTTCCATACAGTTCTCTGGACTATTTTATATAAAATTCATTATTTGGAAGTTTAAAAATGTTATAAATTATGCTAGAATATCTGGGACAAATGGTGAATTGAACAATTAAAATTATTAAATGTACCAATTTAATTTTAGTAGAGAGTCGACTTCTAAAATAATAAAAATACATTGGCCAATGTAATTTTCAATAAAAAAACTTAATATTATTTAGAAAAATCCAATGTTATGATGAAAAAAAATAATTTAATTATTCAGATATAAATTTTTGCATCTTAATTATTATGAAGAACATATGAGTTTTTAATAAAACATTTTACAGAGACATCATTTGCATAAATAATTTCACCTTGTGTGTGAAAATAAAGCAAATGCAGTAAGAAATGATTAAAGAGGTTTTTTTAAATCCCAATTTCTACAGATACTATTTCAAAAAACATTGGTATTACTAATAAGACATAAAACAATGATTTGTTGAAAGGGAGAGTTTTAAATTTGATAAATGTTAATCAACTACTGCATTTGAAATATTGCTTGTGAGTTTAAAGTTTCTATACGGAAAATTATTAATGGAATCAGGAGTTTGATACTAGTGAGGGAAAAAACAGGTATTTTATTTAAAAATTAATGCATTTTGATGCTATCTGGTGATAAAATCATAAACTTTCAGTAAAGTTAATGATGTAGGAACAAAGAATCAGTTGAAATAAGTGTTTTCTTGAGAATCACAGAAGCAAAAAGAAATGGGGTTAGTCTGATCTTAAGTTTAAACAGATTTAATATATTTATACAGTTTCTGAAGTATTGTTATATAATTTTTGTAAACTAGTTTTGTTGATAATGTTCTACGGTTATTCAAATATGTATTTTGAAGTTTGCCTTTTTCCGAAATCGTACTGGTACAATTTAAGATACTGTTACCAAATAGTTTTTTAGCATGGAAAAGCGAAAATATTATGAATGAATAGAAGAACAACAGGAATTAGCAATAGAGGCTTAAAGAAGAAATTAATAATTTAAAAATACGAAACATCTTGTAAATATACAAAGGTAAGTCTTATTAAGACTACAAAACAAATCATTGAATTGACGAGGCTGTTACTTAGTGAAGTTTCATAAAATATAACTAATAAAAGACTTGGTTTAACATTTCACAGATTTAGTGTCAAAACGACGACATATGTTTTGCCACACAATTGCGTTATCAGGTAGATGATTAATGATTCCCTTAGACTACAACATTTTCTACAATGGTTTTGATGGTACACCAAGCAGTTGCATGTTTTCCTGACTTACTATACCATAGTATAAAATTTACGTTAGAAGTCAAGGTAAAAAAAAACTATTAATTTCCTTGATCTCACAATTTCACATGAAAACAACTAATTAGAGTTTAATATTTATTATAAACCCACCCAAAAAGATACACATCAAGTATCACGTGCATATAAAATCAATAACTCATTACATAAATAATGATCGCCAAGTGGTGTATGTTGGACAAACAAAAAAAACATTATCAACATATGCCAAGCACGTCATGATAGAGAAGGAACGCAGATTCAACAATTTCAAAATCCTACACACTTGCAACAAAAACAAAAAAATTTAACAAAAGCAGCATTCTACTCAATGACATCTAGTTGCAATAATTCCTCTTTATTTAACTTATACAATAATTAATCATCAGACTAATGAAGCCACTGTGTGGCAAAAACATATGTTGCAGTTTCAATATTAAATCTGGGAAATTTTAAACCAAGTGTTTTATTTACCTTATATTCTTATTTAAACAACTACTTCCCTCGATAATACCATGACAGATATTGAATTATAGAAAAGTTTACTAGTTTAAATATATGTTGGATGCTTGAAGCCATAACTTTGTGATACATATTGAATCAGGAACTTTATCAAATGATAAATAAAACTTACTTTGTTAATATCACACACATCGTAACTATAGTTTCAACCTTACAAGGCCATTATCAAAGGTACTGTACGATAATGGCCTTGTTACGAAATAAATTCCGTGTGTGATATTAACAAAGTAAGTTTTATTTATCATTTGATAAAGTTCCTAGTTTAAATTTATTGTATTTTTTTTTATGTATGTATCTTTTAATGTATTTTGTTAACAGGTAATCCAAAGAATCATAATAAATAAAATATGAAAAGAGAAAATTAATTACAGTGATTTTATTACAATGGAAATAACAAAATTAAATAATGTAAAAACTAGATCCATGATCTTTCAAAACTTTTATTTATGAACTTGACTTTAAAAAAAAATCAGCAAAACAATTCTTAAAATAAATATAATGAAAAATTAGAAATATACTTAGGCATGTAGAGCAAGTGACACAATAATGAAATCTTCTACCGAAGGGTAGAAGGGCAAATGATTAAATAAATAAATAAATGTATAGAGGGTCAGAATTTATACCCGAGATAAGTGAGTTCCATAGAAATTATGATTCTTGGGATTAAGAAAAATATTCTTATGGCTTAATTTAATAATAAAATATGCTTCATTAGTTTACCGTTGTCACTTGTAAACATCTGGAAGGCGCAAGTCATAGTCAAACATATTGGATATTAGGTCTTTAGCAAATAGGTGAATATATTTGGATATGACGTTTTTATTTAAGTTGATCAATGGTAGTTTTCATTGCAGTGAACTAGTTGAAAAACTAAACTCTAATATACCCCAAAGCTTGGAATCTAGTCAAAACCTTTATTAACCTTAATTTTCCACACAAAGAGATATAGAATATATAGCCCTACTGATGCAAAATGATGTCAATTTCACACCTTCACATGCAAATTTAAAAAAAAACTTATAAATTGTATCCACTTTCCAAATGTATTATAATACATATATTTGTTTATTTTTATTTATTCACTTTTCCTTTGAGAAAGTAACATTCTTAATACCACCCAAGTCTTATATTTTAAAGTTATATTTTCAGCTAATTGGTTTTCTATTTGTACATTTATGCAATGTGTATATTAATAATAAATTTATGAATTTGTAAAGCAGATGATGGAATTAAATTAAATTAAAATATGTGAAAAATAAATAGCAATAATTTTCTAAAAAACACGAAGAACTAAATATGTTAGATAAAAAAATGTATCAAACTATATGACTAAAGACAACAACTGTTTTTCTATAGAGAAAAAACTAAATTCCTACAATACAATCCAAGCTAAAGTTTGGAATTTTATCTACTGATAAAAATCAGAATTATATAAAAAAAATAAAAATTATAGTCTTTATGTGATCTTACCATAAAAACTATTTTCTGTTCTAGAAAAGAAATTTCGAAGAAAAGATAGTTTAAAGTGCTTTTCTGAATACAAAATTTCAGTACATAAAAAATTGCTACCATACTCAACAAGCCAAGGTTTTTGTTTTAGAGATAAGGCAACTTTATGTTCTTATATTTCTAAAAAATTTAGTTCAGTAAAGGAGTTTTTGCCTGAACCACTTCAGACTTCCTACTAAAAAATTAGGCTACAACTAAATTTTTTTACAACATAGCAGAAAACTGAAATAATATTATATTACACAATTTGGTTCCTTGGTACCAATCTATTTGTTTGATGATCACCCTAAAAGGAACCCGAGATATGCAGTGACAGTTAGAAAGCGCTAACAACAATAAGACAACAGCTAGGATCAATTTATTGACCAAAGAGCGTGTAACTTTTTAACAAACAAATAATCACTGACCTTTTTGTATAATATTTTAGATATTACTTTTCTGGGAACGTATTTATTCATCATTTATTTTTTAGTAGTAATGGTAGTAGTGTTTGGCTATCGATCAAGTAATACTCCCGCCATATTATTTGAATATGTGTAAATGAGCTTGTTACTTTAAATGACTAACCCTGTCACTCTAAGCAGCCATTAATTGTATCCCAATGGCAAACCATCCAAAATTATTTTTTATTACATACTTAGGCATCATAATTGATCTACATATGAAATGGAAAAACAAAATCAACTATGTAACAAAAAAAAATGAAACAAATCTACAAATTTTATCACTTAATAGAATACCTATCAAGAAAATTACTTATTATGGTTTACAAATCTCTTGTTGAATCATTAATCCGTTATGGTATACTCGTATGGAAAGGAACGTACAGGAATCACCGGCAAAAACTGTCATTCAAAAATATATCCTATTTTTAAACAAAAAAGACGTTACCCAACCCATTTCTGTGAATATACCCAATATTAGATCCCTATACTTCCACAGTATGTGTATAAATGCCTTCATACACTGCAATTCTTTAAACAACAACAATTTTATTCTTTTTTGGTGCTCTAATTAAGAGATTATTTATTTGTGGATAAAAACTATTGTATCCATATGATTGTAACACATTTTTGCATTAAAACAAACTACATATCATCAAGCCACGACATTCATAGTAGATTTATTCCTTAAATGCAATAAAGCTCTTCAGATTTCACTCCTACACAGTTTCCAAAACCTTTAATCGCCTTCCCGAACATATTAAACAACTGTAAAATAAAAATAAGTTCTCATTACTCTCAAAATCCTATATTTTTGTAATCTATCATCAATTCTCAAATATATTAGAACAAAATACCTAACTCATGTATCTATTTTTTCAATAATGTCTACATAAACTAAAGCACTTAAACATATTTAGCCATAGCACAAAATGCTACTGGGCTTTTTGTCATAGCACACCACAAGTGCTTTGCACTATTATTGTTACACCTATTGTTACATATTCTTGCCTAGTATTCTCTCTTGTTAAATACCTTGTTGTATTGTATATATGTATATAATAGTTTGCTCAAATAAATAAATAAATAAATTTTATTATTAAAGTATATAAAACATTGCTTCTATCGTATTTAGCCCAACAATTCACAGTAATAACATTAATATTCAAATATCTATTAGGTAATTGTCTAGAAATAAATAAATCAATCATTTCATGAATTCTTCATTTCCTAATATTAATCATCGAGTACCCCCCAGCCAATTACAATGCCAATAGAATAGGTTGTCTGTATTTTATATAAATTTAGATGTAACTGCTCATATAAATATAGTGTGTAATAAGACAAATATGACTGATATTGCATTGGTAATAATTGAAACCACATGGTAGATATTACAGGATTGACTGGAAAACCACAAGGGGTGGCGAACTGGCGATCTTTGTGAGAAAGATGCAAATATTTTTAAGATTTTAATTTGATGTAAAGCAACAATGTAATGTAACAATAATAAAGATAATTTTATTAAATTGGAAATGTATTCATGAGTTGCACAAGTACGTGCTTATGCAACGCAGATGGCACCAAATTTTATGTGCACTCTACTAATAATAATAATAATAATAATAATCTTTATTGTCCAACAGATATACCATAAAAGGACAAATAACAAAAATGTATAGAATTCTAAAACTAAACAATGTAAAATTAATAAGTAAATACAATCAATAATATGCTTTGAAAACAAAAAACAAACAAAAAATATTCCCATTAATAAAAAGTAAATATTTCGACACAAAAAATAAATAATAATCGTTACAAAAAAATATCTTTAGATATTCGATTGGAATTGCGGCACAAATGCGTAATGGGCGCTCTTAACAATACATTTGTATTTGCGGTCGGTAAAAAGAAGGTGGTGTTATGTCGCGATGCAAGACGGGGTATATTGATATTAACCATTGATAATAATTGAGGTGAATCAATATCATTAGAAATTAACTTGCATAGGAACCTTGCACTACAATTATCTCTGCGTTCGGATAAAGATAAACAATTATGCTGTCTAAGAATATCAATGTATTCCGTCGAGTGATCGGGATACACGCCACTGGTTTTAAAAGTAAGAAATTTAAGGAATCGCTTTTGTACTCGTTCAATTACCGAGGAACCGGACATATATATAGGATACCAAATGATTGATGCGTACTCTAACCGGCTACGCACGAGAGCAAAGTACAGCACCTTCAGCAATTGGGTATCATTAAAAAACCGCGATATACGCAATCAGAAATCCAAGCATTTTGAAAGCAGATTTGCCTACCGTGTGGATGTGATCGGAAAAGGTTAACTGAGAGTCAAACCAAACGCCAAGATCCTTTATTTTATTGTCACGAGGGACAGAAGCAATTCCAATTTTATAATCATTAACTACCGGTTGTCTTTTCCGAGTATATGATACCACAACACATTTGTTTATATTGAGAGATAATTGATTAACAGCACACCAATCAACTATAATGTTTAGGTTTTCTTGCAAAATTGAGCAGTCGTATTCCGTGTTGATAGTACTATACAGTTTTACGTCGTCAGCATAAGCTAAGACAGGACAATTTATAGATGCGATTAAATCATCTATATAAATATTAAACAATAACGGACCCAAATTTGACCCTTGGGGTACACCAGATGTGGATATGAAGAAAGGTGATTTAAACCCGTTATAATATACATAATTCTTACGACAGTCCAAATAAGATGCAAAAAAGTTAACAATATTAAGAGAAAGTCCGAACGAATAAAGTTTATTGAGTAATATTTCATGATTAATGGTATCGAATGCTCGCGAAAAGTCGGTATAAACAACGTCGACTTGTCCGCGCTTATCAATCGATTCACAAATATGTTGCGTGATAACTGCCAAATTAGTTACTGTTGATCTGCCAGCACAGAATCCATGTTGTTGTGGAGACATATAACTTATCACATGACTGTAAATAATTTGATACATGATTTGTTCAAAAACTTTTGAGAAGTTTGAAAGAATAGACACTGGTCTATAATTTCCAATCTGTTTTTTATCTCCTTTTTTAAATATTGGACTTATTACAGCCGTTTTCCATCTCTCGGGAAAAATCATATTTTTTAAAGATAAATTATAAATTATGGACAACGGCTTGGCAAATACGTATTTGCAATCTTTAATCAAAAAACACGGAAGGCCATCATCGCCACATATTTGTGAATTACGGAGTTGATTTATACTATTTATTACCTGGTTTTCTTGAATAATGGGCATCACAAGGGTTTCGCGGTTATTATAAGTGTCATTGATATTATTTACCGATCCTTTCGCTGTGAAAACGTTCGAAAAAATATTAGCAAATCCGTCAACAATTTCTTGTGGAGAGGAATAACTTAATGAATCACTATGAAATTCTCCAGGAATTCTAGTCGTACCTTTTTTTAAATTCACGAATTTCCACAAATCTTTTGGTTTAGCCTTAAGGTTGGATTGAATTGTAAATAAATAATTATTATATGCAGCGGATATTTGATTTTTAGTCAGACAACGTAACCTTGTGAACTCATTATAAAAGAACTGTGAGTTAGATGCTTTCCATTTACGATGGAAATATTTTTTCAATGTAATATTGCGCTTAATTTCAACTGTGAACCAAGGTGGAAATGAATCTCTTTTTGAATGTTTCATTAATGGAACAGACTCTGACAGGGTGTTAAACAGTTTCCCATAGAAAGCTTGGCAGGCTTCGTTAACATCTAGGTTATTATCAAGAAACGACCAATCTACATTAAATAGGTCTTCATAAAGTTTAACATAATTCGCTTTTTTAAAGTTAAATCTTAAATTATCATTTGAAGGAAAAGAACATTGTTTATTATCATGCAGATGCGAATCAAAGGTAATACATAATGCAGGGTGATGGTTATCCTCCATTACCATTGGGCACTCATCCCTTACAACGTTGACAACACTGTTAAAGTTACATAAAATCAAGTCTAATAATCTATTGTTAGAATTGCGTACGTTATTCAGTTGCTTTAATTTGAGAAGTTGTATAAGATTGGATAGTGCTAAACATTTTCCATTATTTGGTGTCGAATTATCAGAATAACTTGGGATATTGAAGTCGCCAAGAATCAATATTGGTTGATTTAGAATATATAGCGAGATAGTTTCAAAGACTGTACTGTATTATATAAATACTTCCGGGTGCACTTTCACTGAGGCTACATAATACACTATTAATTTTCCTTAATTACTAGGAATGTAGACACCCTAAGAAGCATATAAAAATATGTATTATACACCTCAAGAGTAACAAAACTACAGACATAAGTAAAATAAAAGTTGCTTGATAAATACAAAAAATTAAAAATATAGTTATTTATTACAAAAAGGCTAATTATATTTCATAACAGTATTTTTAAGCCTAATAATGGCTTAAAAATAACAACAACTAGCTACAGTTTAACGAGAATATTTAGTGCACATAAATCAACCTGTCAGCAATGTTAGTCTGCCCAATAAAACATATTAAATTTGTGTATGTATCCATATGGAACCACTGTCAATGTTGTAGTTGAATTGTTTTGTTTGGAATTACCAGTATTTAGTTTTATTAAAAACCTCTCTTAAAAAATATTCAAATTAAGTTGATAGAAATCAGGATTGTGCTAAATACTAATACTATTGTAGTTCCTTTAAAGTAACAAGCTCATTACATACACATAAATAAGCAAATAACATGAAGGAAGGACCACGTGCTCAATAGTCAAACACTACTTAGTATTATAATGTTAAAAAATATTATTTTATTTTTAGATACAAATCTAATATAAGTAGCATAAATAATGAACAATTTATATAATCTTGAATAGATTGATTGAAAGAGTCAAATATATTGTGATAGCATCGTATTCATTTAGATATATGTTTATGTTAATAACTAGGTTTATTCCTTCAATTTAACCCTCGAAATCATTAAAATGATATAACTTATTCTTCTAACCTGTTCACGGCACTTTCTCCTTTGTTCGTCCCGAAATTGCTCCTCCTGCATCCGCAGAAGTTGCTGCTCCAGGCGACGGTTCTCCAACTCCTGTTCCCGCCTCTCCTGCTCTTCTCTCATCGCCGCATATCTACGCTTCTCCTCTATTTGTAACCGCAACTCGTTTTGATAAATTTCCCTCTTAATACGTTCCTAAAAAATCACATGATTATTTATAAAATACTAAATAGTATTTGCGAGTTATTCGAATTTGAATAACTATTAGACACCTTAGTTTTTTAATTAATTTTATATTGTATAGTAAAATAAATTAAAAAAAACAGTATGGTAACAACAAAGTATAATTTATTATTTTACCAGATTCAAAATGTCAAAGTAGTGGTCTCAAGCACTAATCACATTGTACAATATATAACATTAAACAGTTTTATTAATTTTTATTCATTTCATAATAATAATTAAGTAATGTTTAATAAAAATATTTTTATCAAAAATATCAAATAAAATTAAAATTAATAGTAATATAAAAAATATGTTATTTACATACCCTTTCTAAATCTTCACCTCTATCTGAATAACTAAAACCATCTAGTAAACTACTCGGTGGCACATAACTGTGCTTCAAGTCAGACAAGAGCCTCTCTGGAAAATAAAATATCAATTAAATTAAAGAATAACACAAAAATTTAAAAAAACTAGCAATTTTATAATTTTATGCTGCTTACAGATAATAGTAAGCAAATCATTGTTTTAAAAAAAATATATTTACCTCATTTCGGTGTAAAACTCACTACAACTGATGAACTAAT
This sequence comes from Ontholestes murinus, assembly GCA_963969525.1. Taxonomy (NCBI): domain Eukaryota; kingdom Metazoa; phylum Arthropoda; class Insecta; order Coleoptera; family Staphylinidae; genus Ontholestes; species Ontholestes murinus. The sequence continues at coordinate 32,152,590 of OZ018397.1, forward strand.
ATATTGTTTTTTTTTTTAAATTACCTCTGGGACTTTCGGTTCTTCTGTTAGTGAGAATGCCCCTCGGCTTCTCCATCTCCGACTTGAGTAGGCTGTTGTGCGCCGCCGTTATTCTCTGATCTAATCTATGTAGGACAGGACTACGATTATTGTGCATCACACTGTTACGGGTTTCGATTGTGGGAGGACTGAGTAGATCCTCTTCGGCAGTATTCGGTTTCGGGTTAGTTGGTGTGTATTGTATCTAAAACAACGTTCCATTTCTAGAGGGGCACACTAGTCATGACACGTAGACAGGCAGAGAAAATAAATGATAGTTGTGCGAGAATCTGTGCAAATGACGAAAAGTGTGTGCGACAGTGCCAATTTTAGAAAGGTGTACAGTTGCAGTAAGTTACGGAAAGTTCTCAAATATCGATACATACATGTAAGACGAAGAAGCGGGCATTTGGACCTCAGTAAATTTGATAAAAACAGCCAACCTGTACGCCATAGGGGTGTGCATGCATGTGTGTAACTTTATTTTGACAATGACAAATGTATATTAGCATGTAAATCATGTTCCACACAATAGATATACAATCACCCGTAAGGTGTAATAGAAAAATAGTAAACATGTATTTAAGATTCTAAATATTTTAGATTTTGCAATAGAAAACATGCTTATATAAAAGTTAAGATTTTATTTTAAATATACATGATTAATGTAAGAGAATGACCCAGATTTAACAGAACAAAAAATCATGTTCAAGCAATATTAATGCCAAAGCAAAACATATTCAGGTCAAGGTTTCTGAAATGCAATTGGTGTGAGTTTTTTATCTTTGAAATATAGATATCATGTTTTTCTAAATAAAAATTCAAAAAGAAATATCAATAGATTAATGTGGGGAATTTATGATATACCAGTAATAATTATTATAAATGGACAATATTAATCATACTATGTACTTTTCACAAAAGTGAAGCAAAAGATATTATTTTTTTACATAATAAAAGAATGTTATTCTTCAATTCAGAAAAGTTATTTTAAATAAGTGCATGCTTAGGAAATGTAAATATGCCTTTCAACTAAGGCATTTATTATGTTAATATGTGTAATCAATATTTCTTAACATGTATACAAATTGTAACAAGGTAATAAAATGTGTTTATTTATTCGATGATTAAAAGCATGCGACCAATAAAGCGCCTTCTTATCAGATGAAAGCAACACACCACATTAACTCATGGTGTAAAAAAGTATATGATTGATTATTAAAAGCTTAATGGCATAGTGGTCATTAAGATAGCTATCTCAATTATTCACACTTATGTACGCACACACAAACACACCACCTGTGGCTGCCTAAAAAATACCAAAATCAAACTCAGGAGGGAGGGGATCAGCAAGCCATGGACCGTCACCACCCCGTTCACGTCCAACTTACCAACTTCTTATCGATATTCTGAATGTCGGTCTGCACCGACTTGTGAAAGCTTGGCGACAACTTAAGCCTATTAATGCACAGATCGGGGGCGCCTTTTATGCGTTCGTTCCTCTGCAAACACAATTGCGAAATCCGGGAAATTGTTCGGGTGCATATGCACACTTACATTGAGACAGTCGGATACCACTTACGTTATTGACTATCTCCTTGCGGCGGTCGAGCAGCAGCCGCTTCCTCTGTTCGTACTCCCCCAATCCGATGTATGGAGCCGCATTCACCCTCAACTGTGGATTGTTCGGGCTGTACTCGCCGTAACGCAACATCCCACACCTACCACTAAGTTCATCCTAACGACACAGACAATTAGTAATCTTAAAATTGATTCAACTGGAAAGTTAGGTGCGGATAAGCTATGAACACATGATTAAATTAAACATGCTTACCGATGATCTAAATGTTAAAGGATTATCTTTATCGGTGAAAGCTGGTTTCTCACTGTCTTCGCTAGCTAGGGAACTTAAATCAAGCTTTTCAATTAAGGGGGCTGTCTAAAATTGGAGAAAATTAGAGGCGGGAGGAGAAGCCTGCTAAAATTGATGATTTGGCTGGATGGCTACTGCAAACGGAACTGGAACTGAAGGGAAGTGATTCGGACGGCGTGAGGAGGGACGGGATGTTACCTGATTGTTTGTAGAGCACGGCGTTACAACGGGCACGTTTTCCTTCTCGTCACATCCTCCAACGTCAGTGACTCCCTGGGAGCCCCCGTCATGCTAAAATAAAACACGGTTCATTATTATATTGAAAATATGAATATACAAGGCAACATTTATTATATTTGTATATTTTTTTACACTCTTTTGTAAGATATTGGTATATCTAATTTATGAATTAATTTCATTCAAAGGTAAAAATACATCAAAAAAGATTTTCTGACTTTTTATATTCGACATAACATCAATAATTTAAAATATAACTAATTTATTGTATAACAAAATAAAAATGGATTTCAATTCTTCTAATGTTAAATTTAGTAACACTGAATTGAAATATGATTTGTAAATGACTAATATTACAAATCATATTTCAATTCAGCACAATTAGCTCTCGTAATGAGTTACATTGGCTGTATTAGTTAAGGGTTTTTTACCTGAACCATGACGAACTCCCTTAATATTATGCTCTATGTATATTAGTTTTTGTGTTGAACAATTAACCCAGCCTATTTTGATGGGCTTATTTTAAATCATTAAAACTCTCAATAGATATGTTCACGGCTTTATAATATAAAAAAAAAAAAAACATTTAAAATTGTAATACGACCTCGACATATTATTTAATTCAATAAATATAAATAAAAAACAGATTAAGCTGCTTAATAAGGAACCCTCATCTTACTACTAATATTTAACTTTCAAAATTGGTTGATTTAATTCATAATTTTACTCAAAGCAGTATTTATAAAAGTAGGCAAAGCTATGAATGCATATAACATATTAAAGACACTATATGATTTGATTGATTTGTTTAAAAAGGGAAATATTGTGCAACAAATATAATTATGTTAATACTGCTTTATTCACAAATAATTAATTTAAAGTAAATATGCTTATTTATATTTTTATGTAGTAAAAAAAAATTACACCAAAATATAACTAAATATTCAAATCATAGATTCATTGTTTTGATTTACAGAAATGCAAAATTGTAAAATAATAAATATTACGAAAACAAGGATGCAAAAAATTAGTGCATAAAGATTGTTATTGATGTAAAATATACAATAAAATACAGTGCATCTAATTAAAGGTCACTTTCTCGCCCACATGTACTTAATTTAACGAGATATACACATTTAACCTTTATTTCTTTCCAGTTTTAACCATTACTTATTTTCAAAATTTATTTTATACTTATTTAAAAAAAAACTATTGAAAAATAAGTACCTAATTAATGAACCTAAAGGATTTGTTTGGCTCACATAAAATTCTCATATAGGTAAAGTAAGCAGTTCATAAATAATTACCTTAAATAATTAGTGATTTTACATATAACTTATTTAAATTAAATTTATTAAACAAATATAATATATTTAATTTGCAAAACCTGTAAAAATTTGAGAAACATCGAGAGTTTGATATAATTTAAATAAATGTATTAATATTAAATTAAATGTTAATTAAAATTTTTTCTTATGATAAATAACGTTACTGAAAATGCTGTATTTAAATAGTTTTTATCATAAAAACTTACTCATCTTTAAAAAACTCACTTGTGTACATGAAAGGACCCGGGGTCATACACACACTATTGTTGCACCTTTGTATTTTTCCTAAGTAAATGATGTCTAGTTGCGGGGCACACGCACTCACACACTCACTGTGTCACACAGAGCCGGGGGTGACTTGGAATACTAGGGGTGAAATAACACATCTCATCCCTAATGATAGTGGTGGGCTTGCTGAGATAATCAATAATGGCAAGGTCAAAATGGTTGGCACTCCTACAAAACCAGAAAATTGCCCAAATAATTCCACTAGATTATCAAACTAGCAATTCACAATTTCAGCTATTGAATGTGAGTAAACATATAAATGTTTAAAAAAATCAATACTTAATTACATTAAACACTGCTTGCACAAACAAGTATCGCATGACACTAAAGAAACAACGTGAAATGCATTTATTCCACACCCACACTCAATATTCCCAACCTTTAACTAAAGATGATCATCTCCATGTGTTGGCGGTTTAATCACTCATTAAAGTAAAATACAAATTAGTGCTATAAATAGCTATGGGGTTGAATTGCAAATAAGTAGGTCGTGTCATGACCCACATAAATTAAAACAATGAGTAAATGGCAAGTCAGGTGGGTGGGGATGAAATTAGGACCTACCCTTGTAGGTGTGATAAGAAAATTTTAAAATGGATAGCACCTCAGCGATCAATCCCCAGGTTAAACAGCGACAGGTGGTCGCATGACTTGGGTAGATTGTAATCGTGTGGAAATATTGTCGGCGTCACATTAAATATTAAAGCACAATCATAATGGTTATATTAGCCTGGAGGTGGTTTTATTGCACCTATTACTTTAATACCTATTGTACATAACTTGTCAAATAGGTCTCTCATAAATGTTTTATAGCAACTGTGAGTAATGCACCACTAACTGAATATTATTTGTACCCCGAAACATTTCATTTGCCTTTTATGTCGTTTTTATTAACATAAAAAACTTACTATTAAAATAATATTTAAAACAACACTTAATTTTTTCTGAATTAACATTTATTATAGTAATTTAAGCTTTTCTTCAATATAAAACTTAATAATCAGCTTATAAGTGGTATACTTAAATATTGTAGGATTATTTAATTGCTCGTGTAATTAGAGTGTGTATTATTATTATAATTAATTAATATATTAATATAATCAAGTATTGTTAAATTGTAAATTAAATTAAAAACTTATTAATTGTTAATATCAAAATGATTTATTTTTAGTGACTATATAGTTTTGATGAAGGCCTGAACATTATTAAACTAGAAGTAAATAATAGCAGATAAAATCAGGTCTTGATTGAAACTAAAAATAAAATCTTTGTAATATTAAGAAAGACAAGTATTTTTATTTCATTCATAATCTAAAAATGTATCACAAAGTATGTAAATGCCTCCAGTCAAGATATTATTATATTTATTTATTCTACAGTTATTTTCTCCTAAATGTGCAAACATTGGTTTAAAGTAATTTGTATTTCTCACAAAAATTTTAGTCAACTTTAAAATTTTGTATTGTGCTTTAATTAAAATAAATTGTGCATCAATAAATACTACAACACCTTTATTATATTTCTTCCTTTGGATAATTCAATTTAAAATAATTGATTATTTTATTAAAACTTGTAAAAGTATTTAATAAAAAATTAATATTTGATTATTTATAATGGTGTGTATTTAGAAATTGAGCAATAATTTGAAGAGTAATGAACATTCTATTACTTCAAATTATTGCACAAATTTTAAATATTAGGTTTACAGTATAAATATGCAACCAAACATACACATAAAATTCCGTAATTACAAAATTAATTAATTAAATCATTAATTTTGAGAGTTCAAACAATATACCAGAGATGTATTTCGTATAAAAAGTCATTAAAATGAAAACTGAAATATGCGCAATTTTGAATATAAAAATGTTGTGTAATTGATGAATTAATTTATTTTAAAAATAAAATCGATTTTCTAAAAGAGTGGCCATTATTTATAATATTTGTAAGCATTTAGTCAAACTTTGTCAGCACAAAAAAGTTCCACTGGGAACATCTGAATTCTCAGTGTAAATTATGACATGAAAATTATGCAGAACTAGCTTTTAACATAAATTTATATTGACTCTTCACGAAAACCCAAAAACAAACATAGAGAACTAGCTTTATTCAAATATTAGATTTCAAGCATGCATGTGGATTTTGTAAGTATACGTCTGCTGTGCCAATGGAAAGAACATAAACAAATATTAAATGCTATAAATCTTGCACTTGTGTGAATGTGTGTGTTTAGATGAGACGATTTCAATAGTGAGATGGAATAACAATTCTATTATTACAATATATAGCAACAGTTTAAATGTTGGAACCATCAATAATAAAAAAGTTTTTATTGATAAACCAGATGTTATTTATCAATACAATAAATATCTGGGAGGAATAGATTTGTATGAAAATGGTGTTACAAATTATCTTTGTAAAGTTTATAGTAAACAATGGCCGTGGAAACTTTTTTGGAATACAGTTAACAGCATAGCAGTAAATAAATGGATTTTGAAACCAGGAGCACAAAAAAAAATTTAATATGCAATAAGATTCACCAAGTAATGGATGAGCAAAAAGTTCATAGTTTAAATTTCCTTTTTGGTTTATTATATAATGATATGGATTTCTTTTGTGGACATTTTACATTGTACAAATGTAAATAAATTATTATTATTATTAAGCCCATTTTACATTGTACAAATTTATGTATGTATATTTCCCAAATGTAAATAAATAATTATTATTATTACGCCCATTATTAATATAGACACTACCGATATAAAAATGTTTGCTTAAATCAGCCCAAAACTTAAAATATAATTTATAATTTTTGTTTTATTATGGTATGTCACATTAAATCTTATATAAAATAAAAGATACTTTGAAATGTATAAAATTATAATTGTAATTGTTAATATCAATATCCCTAATAATTAGATAGATGTACTTTTTTAGAATGATTATATTAGTGTATTAAACTTCAATAAATAAGAATAAAAATGATTTCTTTTTAATAGAATAAACTTTAATTTTCATTATTGTAGTTATTAAGTTAGGAAACAGAAAAATATTTCTCTACTAACATAACCATAAACAATGTATGTAATTTACTTACATTTCAAAAGGGAGCTGCCACTATAACCAACATAAAAATACAAGGGTTAGTGGGGTAAGTATACCTAAAGTCATCATTAAAGTGCATATATTAGCATTCATCATCAATTTCACCTTTACTCACCTGGACATCAGCATCCTGGATAATTCCCAGGCGCTTTTTCTCCTCATAAATCAACTGCCTCTGTTCCTCCAGGAACGTGTAAAAATCGTCGGACATTTCTTTTACATTGTTTAAACAAATGCTACTTGTTTAAAACCGAGAGTAAACGGTTGACAGTCGACAGGTGTTCAATTTGTCCTTTGCTAAAATGCAAGGTTGAAGAGAGATAGATGGTTTACGTAGCGATATATCGAAAATTCTTTAAGGAGAACTGCGACCAACTGATAAAACTAAAATAACTAAGTAGACATCAAATAGCGAGTTAAATCGTGCATTCATTTTTAATTCATGACTTTGTATTTTACTTCTTACGTAAAGATAGAAAAAAGGGAAATTTATATACTTATAAATGTGAAATTTATAGCTATATTTTTATATAGCAAAATTGTTAGTACATATGTTAAAATTGTCTAAATTCTAATATACTATTTTTCCACCTCCCTACTGATCGGGTACACCGAATAAGATACATTCTGTCTTTTATAAATACATATATATTTTCGCATTCAACAAGTACAATTAATTCTCTTCGACGATCTTATTTATAGAGTTTTATTATATCCTAATACATGAAAACACGATAGAATAAAAAATAGTTAATTTAATTATTTCTACATTTGAATTAAAACACTTGTTATTTTCCATATTATTATATCCAGTTTCCTGACACGTGTGTCGGTTTATTACAACAATTATCAAAGGATGATACAGTGAATAATGTATTCACTTGATAATGGTTGTAATAAACCGAAACACGTGTCAGGAAACTGGATATAATAATATGGAAAATAACAAGTGTTTTAATTCAAATGTATCTATTATACTTTTCCATCAAGTGTGTAGCCGAGAAAGTGCGAACTTTAATTATTTCTTTTACATATCATAAACGTTCATATATTTATGTTACACAAATAGAAGTCACTTTTAAATGTGGATTTTCTTAAATAAAAAAAGTGTTTAGAGTAAGCAATTGTAATTTATCTTACATGTAACAATACAATACAATTCGGTTGAGATAAAAATATAATTTGTGGTATATTTTATCTCTTCTAACCAACCCATTCCTTGGGCAGAGGTGTCTGAAAATAAAAAGGGCTAATAATGATATCTAATGCAAGGATGACTGTTGTCGAAATACTTCTTTATGCGTAATTGGTTACTTGCACTACTGGTTACTGTACACATTATCTACATAAATTATGAAACAATATATTTTATTAATCTGCTGAGATAATTCCGGTAAATAAGGTATTGAAAGTATGTCAAATTACAAAAAATACAATAAATATACACAATATAAAGTTTAGATTCTTAAAAAAATGGCATTTCTTGTATTGCTTGTGTGTTGTAAAAAAACTTCTTTCTTTCATGTCAACAAATGGACCCTAAATTTATAATTGTATATAATAATATAGTCATTAATCACTCTAACCTCCATAAGTATGGTCTCATTAATTACCACAAATTACTATAAGAGACACTAGAAGAAGCTTCACCCTAATAATAGTATTGGTTAGTTATAGACCTCATGGTCCTTCTACTGTGTTAATTGTGTATTTATGTGAGTGCAGGTGAGCAAGATTTAATTTTTCATTCCAATATATGTAGGGGTTTTTGTAATTCACACAGACACATTTAAAAAGCTTTGGAGATAATTAAAATACTTTTAGGGGACTCCCAATATGAATATTTCCATTGATAGATAACAATACTTTCCTTTTTTATATTTACATAATAGTTACATGAGAAAAAAATACAGACAACTGAGAAATTTTAAATGCCTTTAAAAATGAAAATGAATTATTTTATGTCATTGTTCTTCTCTTGAAATAATATTGCATAACCATTTTTTCGCTAATATATTGACGACAAAATAGTCCAAGTTTGGATAAATTAAACAATTAAACTTTTATATATTTTAAAGTTCAAGGTTAGTTAGTTAGTATGCTGATGGACCCTGCGGCAGCGGCTGCTCCAGCACCACGCCTCCACGTGTAGGCTGAAAAGAGGGTTTGCCTGAAGGTGCACACCCAGATATTTAATAATAGGCGCCACCTCGATCTTTTGCCCTAAGGTGTTAATCTTGTGCCCGGCATGCCTACCTGCCCTTCGCCTGGCTAACCATGTCGCAGCTATCTTTTGGGCGGCGATCGTCAGGGTGTGGAATCCTCAGCACGTCGTAGGTTATGTTCCACAGCAACGGCCCAAAGACAGAGCCCTGTGGACCGTCGCAAGTTGTCTGCCTCTTAACAGGTACGCCCTGCTCGCCCGAAAATAGTAGTTCACGATCCCTGAGCCACGATGGCAATCGGATATTCCAGGGTGCCCAACTCCACTAGGGGGGACATAATGACTGAGCAGGGGATAGAGTTGAATGCATTTTGCACGTCTAGGGCAATTGCTAGACAATACTTCCTCCTCCGTAGGGGTCCCTTACTCGCTTCGTCCGCCAGCATGCAGACTTCCAGTAGGGCATCGACGGTTGATCTTCCACTTCTGAAGCCGAACTGTCGTGCCGACAGACCTCCGCTTTCGTCCACTCAAGCACTGAACCTTTTTTCGAGTAGTTTCTCGAATAGCTTGCCTTCGCCATCTAGCAGACACAGAGGTCTGTATCCCCCTGGGATGAGCAGCGATTTTCCACCCTTTAGAAATAGCGTTAACCCCGCTTTCTTATAGCACTTGGAAAACACGTCCTTGGACAAGCACAGATTGAAGAAAGAAACAACCGGTGCAGGATTGAGGGTGACGTACTCCTTGGTGGCTTCGTTAGGGTTGCCGCATGGACCTGGGGCCTTGCGACATGGTATAGACCTAGCCGCATCCACCACCTTTTCCTCGCTGAAGAGATCATTATCATTTAGGCTTACTGGAGGACCTCTCGGGTATGTATGGCTTTCGTTGGTCGGGCAGAGAGAGTTGACGACCTCCTCTGTGCCTACTGGGGCGAGTATGGCAGGATTAGACCGGGCGTGGCCCAATCTCTTGGCGACAAGACGGCCCCATGGATCTTCGTCAACTTCTGTTAAAAGCCTCATACAAACCTCGCGCTTACTTCTGACAATGGCTACCTTGAGCTGGGCCCTGGCACTAGATGTTGCGAGCTCAAGGTTGACGTTCCCCAATGAGGACTGCAAGAACGTCGTGTGCAGCATGACACCTGTTCAAGTTCACCTGTAGAATGCAGATGAACTGTGGGGCTGAGGCGTTGCATGTGGTTGACTTGTGGCGTCATTGTTTACCGCTGGCTTCCCCGTCGCCCGCTGTACTAGAAGCAGGTCCGAGGTGTAGGCTTAAGATCGAGGCGTCGTCCGGTAGGATATGGTTGGCAGCCACTTCCATGAGCTCCGCAGGGGGGTGGTTTGCACTGCGGTCCTTGATGGCCGACGATTTTCTGACAGCCTCCTTGTAGCTGCTGCATACCGCACTGCCCGTAAAGTGGTCTGATTGTGCGCCGATATCCTTGCAGGACCCGCATTTGGGCTTGGCTTCACAGCCATTTTACATACATGACCTGTCCCTCCACATCTTTTGCAACTCGAAGCCCGATCTGGGCCTTTGCATTGCTTCGCTGTGTGCCCAAAAGCTCTGCATTTCCAGCAGGGCTTGTTTGAGTTTGGCAGTGTCAGATTGAGTCCTGTTTAAACTCACGTCCACTCACACCATTTTCAAATGACCCAAACTACACATCGCTACACATTTTAATCGGGTTCGCCGATTCAACTTACCAAATCCTGATCTGTCGCATATTAAAAAACAGAAACTGTCATTGTTTAAAAAATGACATTACCACCGGATAGCTAGTTTTTGTGAATGACAAGAACCTACCTGCGCTGAAGTACCATATATAAAAACTTTACCGGAGTGAGTGGTTACTAAGATTAGTTGTAAGGTGTAAACAAGACGAGACGACAATAAATTTCATAGATTTGTGAAATCTTCATTTCAGACCATTTATTCACTTATAAGTTATATACAGGGTCGCTGATATGTATGGAAACGGTCGAATATCTCCTAAAGTAAGAGAGCTAGCGAAAAATGTTAAGATACAAAAGTTTTAATGTTTTTTATAAACTATCAGAATAAACATAAATTAAGTATACAGTATAAGTTAAAAGGTCAGGACGAAACAAACTTGCTATTTCTTTAATGGAACACCCCGTATATTGTTCCATATTTCAATTCATCTCGAAATTCTACACAAAATTGGTATGGCACATCATAAGGCTAAACTTGACCGTTTTAAAGATATCGAACTTTGAAAATCTTTTTTCTTTATAAATTATACAAAAATAACGGGTGTCCAACAATTATTGCAGTCCCGGGTGGCGTTAGAATCAAAAACGTAGGTCAATTCTTTCATGTTAATTGTCAAACATAACCTAAATGTGCAATAAAAATGTCAGTTCATTTATTTGCAACATGTAAGAATCGACCTACGTTTTTTATTCCAACGCCACCCGGGACTGCAATAATTGTTGGACACCCGTTAGTTAGCCATCAAGTTATCTGTCAAAGGTGAGTAGGACGCAGCGTTGTTATGGAGATGGAAATCTCCATAACAACGCTGCGTCATTACACACAAAACTACTTCTGATTGGATAATTTTCGCGCGAAAATGATATGTTTAAGTAAAACGTATATGATTTTCAAAGTTCGATATCTCTAAAACGGTCAAGTTTAGCCTTATGATGTGCCATACCAATTTTGTGTAGAATTTCGAGATGAATTGAAATATGGAACAATATACGGGGTGTTCCATTAAAGAAAAAGCAAGTTTGTTTCGTCCTGACTTTTTAACTGATCCTGTATACTTAATATATCTTTATTCTGATAGCTTTTAAAAAACCCTAAAACTTTCGTATCTTAACATTTTTCGCTAGCTCTCTTAGTTTAGGAGATATTCGACCGTTTCCATACATATCAGCGACCCTGTATATTACGTCTTAGTATTTGTGTATTTGTTATATATTGTATAAATGTTAGTTTTAAGTGGTCTTATGTATTGTATTAATTCATTCCACTCTCATTCGTTCCTGCAATTATTATTGTTTATTTTATTATGTATTGAAACATAGACGCTTCAAGGAGGCCGGTTAGTTAGTAATTATTAAGGCCAAAATCAAACATTCTCGTCGCTCCAAAACATGTTCAGAGAGTGGAGAGTCTTTTTTTATGACAAGAGCGGAGTTCAATAACGCCAATATTTAGACCAACTTGTCTTTTTAATATTTACAAGTGTTAAAACATATTGAGACCGGTTTTCGATCTATTTCATACAAAATACATCGAAACTGGTCCGTGAATGTTACTGACAGGGAACCATGATTAATGTTTACAATATTATTGTTATAATTGTCGCAGTTGACAGTTTCCTTGAATTGTCGGTGGTTATCTATTAAAACAGGGATCTAGTGCAACGCTTGTATGGCGATGGTAATATCTTAAATTTTGTTTTATAAAATAAAGTTTAGATATTATAATTCAAAATAAAATTCTCTTGGGGTTTAACTGTTACTTAGATAGCATTTTTAACGTTGAAATATTTCTCTGTAGAGTATTGTTTTTAATTCGCTAAATTTTTTGATTGACAAGTGAGCAAGTCAAATTAGTAATTATTCGAGACCTGCTAGAATAAAGTTATGAGTTGTTGACTAAAATCATGATATAAACCACTTGGTACCAATCTATATAAATATATGTACAGCTTTAGCCCGGATTGGCGGTAAATATCTGATAAAAGAAACCATAGTTTCGTAAGTATATACATATGATGGTTATACCTACAGATTGTCAAGAGTTTCATTGTGTATATACATAATAAAAAGATGAATAAGAAAATAATTATTGATCCAAAGCTGATGAAATGTTATTGTTATCGTTATAATTAGGTAAACCTTCTAATTAAATGATTTTACATCAATAATGACAATTTAATAATACTGAAGGTACTTTTTTTTACAAATAAAACGTTAATATTTGTTAATACAGGGTGTCCCGTTAATGTGGGGAAATGGCTGGACCATATATTCCTGGGATCAAAATATGATGATTTAACACAACTTATCTATATCCAAAAATTTATGGTTAAGCCGGAATTTGTCTTCAAAGTTTCAAAAAATTGTATTTCTTTTGTTTATAACAATTGAACGCTTTATTAGATTTGAATGAAATTTATTATTAATAAGTACCATAATATAATACATCATTTCAATTATTATGGTTATTAGTGATTGACCGGAAGTATAAAAAACAGCAGTACCAAAACTAAAATATTTTTTTATTGGTGCATCTAATAAAAGCTAAAAAAAGATTTCTTGAAAGACCAATTAATTTTAAAACTTTTTTGTATCTTAATAATATTTGATATCTTTTACGGTTTTTGCACAAAAAATAAAATATGAATATAGTATGCAGATTTGCACTCATTAATAAGTAAATCAACTTATTCAATTGAATAAAAATTAAATAATATCAATTGATACAATAAATCAAAACAACATCTAACACTTTTTAAACAATTTTCTTCGCATCCTAATACAAGCAACAAATCTGTTTACTGAAATGAACTATAATAAAGTTAACAATAAATGATTTAAAGACACATAGTAATTATTATTTTACATAATTTACATTTTTTAAATAAAGACGGCCACGAAAAACATATATTTTCGATTTGATGGAAAACTAGATTTTGTTTTTATTAGTTAAAAAAAATATATATATATTTTTTTACAAAACCGTGGAAGATATCAAATTTTATTAAGAGACAAAAAAGTTTTAGAATCAAATTCTCTTTTAAGCAGTATTTTTTTAGTTTTTATTTGATGCACTAATAAAAAAATATTTTAGTTTTTAAGTGGTGGTACTATTGTTTTCTATATTTCCTGTTAATCACTAATGCCCATAATAACTTAAATGATGTATTATACTAAGGTAGTTATTAATAATTAATTTCATTCAAATCGAATAAAGCGTTCAATTGTTATAAACAAAATAAATAAAAAAAATTGAAACTTTGAAGACAAATTCCGGCTTAACCGTAAATTTTTGGATATAAATAAGTTGTGTTAAATCATCATATTTTGACCCCAGGAATCTATGGTCCAGCCATTTCCCCGCATTAACAGGACACCCTGTATATACCAGTTTTTAATAATCGCAAACGTGTACTACTTTCCAGGTGACCCTCGTAAATCGGTCTGACAGTGTCAATATTAAATGTTTATTTTACAAGATAGAAATAAAAAATTCCACATATAAATCTAATCACTCAGTTTACGTAATGTCCATTATTGCAGAACTAGTTATTGAAGATTAATATTGATTTGAAAATCTTTTGCAAGATAATTCTAGTAAACACCAATAGAATTTGCAGTATTATATTTTAAAGAGATAAAAAAAAAGTAAAAATAAGGTTTAAAAAATGTTTTTTTTTAAATTAATGTGACTTTATATAATAAATGTATAGTGTAGCAATTTAAACTAATGACCGGTTCACCTTATTAACTTTGTTCCTGTTCTTGTTAGTGTTAATAAAAAGTAGTTTGAACAGAAACAATCGAAACAATACTTTCAACTTTTATTAAAATTACCAAAGTACATAAAGTGTAATCACCATCACATGCACTCTATTCCACATTCTATTTAATCAATCAACAAATTTGTACAATTCACTTACCATCTTACAAAAGGACAAACAAAAAATAAACAACCTCTAAGTCTTAAGTTAGCTATCGTCTTATAAAAAAATATTGCAACAGCGCGCTCGACACGAAAGGGATATGCTAAAGGGGAGAGAAGAGTATACATATCACAAACACCACTAAAATTAACTGATTCTTTTAAGATTACCTTGAGCTGCACAAGCCGGACGCATGTTAAATGTACAAAAATATATTACAGTTAGTGAAACATGTGGAACAATCCGATACAAGTCTTATTTACAATGGTAGTTTCGGGGGATTGAGTCATCGTTATGTGTTATTGTTTGGGGTTTCTTCCAAGTGTGAGTCGTCCTCGTCGTCGCTGCTCTCCTCTTCCTCTACGACTTGATTTCTAGCGACGGGGTTTAATGGAATTGGCGCACCTGAAAAATTCACAGAAATTATATAAATATGATGGCCTAGACAGGTACGTATTAAATCCGCCTGTTTATATAATTATAATGTAATTTATAACTATAAAATGTACGTGTCTGGTTCATGTTAGATGATTAGATTTTTTACTATTTTCTCTTTTATATGTTTTATTGGTATATGCGCGACCGTGCTCGTCTGTACTGATTAGCTATCTCAGTGAAGGGGGGTTTACCTGAACCTGATTATTAAGGAAATAAGAGCAATTGTTCAAGAAATGAGATATAATCACAAATCTCAAATATTTTTACACTCTAAAAAAGGAAATTTTGTCAATAAACTAAACTATCAATATGCTACTAATACTATTAATTTAAAGCAGTTTAAAGTACATAGAGTCTGTTCGTTGGATCTTTCGTCGTACGTCACAAACTATCGCTTCAAAAAACGACGAAAGTTTTACAGTGCGTTCTTTTTCTAACGCATTTGGTTTACTTTATCAGACTGAATGTTTTTACGTCGTTTCTCGAAGCGATAATTTGTGACGTACGACGAAAGATCCAACGAACAGACATAGTTAATATGATTATTTTGGAAGTGTGTTTAGTTATATAAGTGTGGTATAAACCAAATCAAATATTGGGATTGAAATTGTGAATAATTGCTAAACCGATAGACATTCGAATATTATTTTAAAGCAGATATTTTAGAAAAAATTGGCAAATCAAATTATAACCTAGGGAAGAGGATTTAGAATTAGTACAAACATGCGGAAAACTTAAGCTAAATCATTTTGAGGAAATTTGAAATTAACTTCCCGCCCTTATTTTTGAGTTTGAATTTATATAAATATAGGCACAGAAAACTAGTTTGGAGAAAAATAAATATTTGCCACACCAAGTGATTTAATCAATCATTAAATTATTATAAACATATTAAAATATTAATTACTTATATATTCTTTTTACAAAATATGTTTTTAAACAAGTAAATATATACTTTTTTAAGACCAATTAAACGTCTTGTAAACTCATTTATTGATGTTTTATTACCAACCATTAGGTGCAACTTATAATATTTAAATAACTAAATTTATTTATTGAATAGCATACTAATATATATTTCTTATGTAAACAGCTTACTGTTGTTATATATTGTATAACCACCACAATTGTATTTGATATTAATTGAATTATGTAAACTTGCGTAACGTATTAGTAAAACCTAATTTAAAATATAAAAATAACCACTTTTACAATATACAAACCTCTCGGCACAGGACACGGTGATCCCTTTATCCTACACGTGTTGTAAGAGCCGCACTGTGTGCATTTTAAACCAACCACATGGAATTTGACGGTGCTTTCCTGTAAATACACGAATTAGTTCAACTTTTATCTAATACGCGCGTTATATATTTTATTTAATATATACCTTGTGGCAGTCCTTGCAGAGAATTTCAGCCATATAATTAGCATAGTCAGGGGGCATCGGTGTGTGTGCCACCTCGTTATCCAGGTATTTCCAAAGTTCAGTCATGTCCATGAGAGACGTTTGGCAGGTGGGGCATGCGTAGTGACCCGCACGTAGCATTTGCTCAAAACAGGTCCTGTGGAGAAGGTGTCCACAGACTGGTATGTGGCAGGGTATTCTGGAGGTGTGGATGTCTTCTAAACATACCGGGCAGTTGGCACGGGATACATTTTCCACACACTAAAAAAATGTATATTTTATATTACGTTATGAACAATTGTAATATGAGCTCGTTACTTTTATTATTAAATGAAGGCAATTTGTCATAATTAAAACAAAATATTTTAAATCAAATATTATTTTAAGCTCACATAAATTTAAACTTAAGTACATTGAATGAAATAAAGTTTGAAATATTAAGCAAAATTTGAATAAGTAAAGTGAAGTTGCTTTACTGATTGGTATCACATTAAGGTGTGCAAAACTACGGCAAAGACGAAGACGTTTCAATTGATCCATTTAAAATACATCTAGAAATTATTATTAAGCCACAATTAGGCGCAGTAGAACTATTTAAAAAAGTTTACACATGCTAGCACAAAGTTAACAATGAAATAATAATAATAGTAATACTTTATTGATGTTATGACTGAAAAACAGTTTACACATGTCACACAATAATTGGGCTTGGATTGGAGGATGTTCATTAAATAAATGAGTAAATTGACTAAAAATATAATTAAAATAAAGGATTATACACACATAAATACATACAATGCAGTAAAATAGTGTAAATATAGTAATAAAAAAGTCTAGAATTTAAAAGAAGTAAAATAAATAATTTAAAGAATTAATCCTTAAAAGTCAAAATCTGTAATTTAATTTCTTCTTCCTTTATTCCTGAACAAGCTCTCCCTCAAGGCTCTCCTCTGTCACCTTTGTTATATAACAATTTTTGTGTCGATGTCTACAACCCTGATCCTCTCTACTAATCCATCCAAATATCTTCTGTAATTTGCAGATGACACTGCTCTAATAACACATGCTCACACACTACCAAAAGCCCTTCAATCCCTCCAAGAGCTTATTGACTCCCTTCAACGATGGTTTGCAAAATGGCGTATTAAAATGAATCTCCACAAATCTCAGCTCCTAATTCCCTATCATCGCACCAATAATTCACCCCACAAAGTCCATATTTCCCAAACTATGATCCCCATTCAAGAACGCCTTCGATTACTATCAGGAAAATTCTCGAAAAACCCCTTTAACTTCCTAGAAATCCCAGCATAAACCTCAAATTTAAAAATCCGAATTCAAACATATTTTATTTATTTTCATCGTTTTATCCATCCACACATTAGTGACTGACGCCATATGACTGGACAAAGCAAGACAGAAAGACCTCTGGTCGATAGCCTTTTGTCAAACTAACACACTAAAACACGATTCATTATTCATTATTTATTATATAAATGTTAACTTGTAAAAAGTTTATCAATAAAATGTGTATTATAAGTTAGTAAACTATGGTGTTAAGAATTCATCCCAAGAATAGAACGCTTTGTAAGTTATGTACTTTTTAAGCTATAATTTGAATTGCTTTGGTGGCATTGCCCTTATGGTTGGATGTAGGGTATTATAAAATTTTGGGTATTAAAAATATTTTGAATTCGCTTAAGAGACAAATAGAAATTAAAAATAATTAAAATTTGAGAAAAAACTTGAAAACTTTAAGAAATAAAAAAATTAATCTGTTTAAAAATAATTTGATGAAGAAAAACACTTGTTATGTTCCATGATATTATTTTTATTTTCAGTCGCCTGACACGTACTTTGATCATTTTATATACAGGGTGATTTTTTTAAAATGTTGTCTATGAGGATTCGGAAACTATAAGAGATAGAAAAATGATTAAATGGGGAAAGATGTATAGTTTTAAGAAGCGAATCAAATTGCACTTTCAAGGTTTGCAAAAAAGTCAAGGGTAACTAGATATTTTGAAAAAAGTAAAAAGTGACTATTTTTCAAATCAATATATCTCGGTTATTATGACAGATAAATAAAACTGTATAAGACAGACAAAGTTGTAAATAATTTTATGCAGATTCATAAAATATATTCAGAAAATTTTTATCGCCATTATTAGCCGAGATATGACGCAAACTTACATTTTTTTTAAAATGGAAACCTTAGTTACGTCTATGGCCTCATTCGATAGATGAGTTTTAATCCAATATCATATGGCATAGTTATTACTGAAAATAAGTAGTAATCATTTTAAGATTTATTATAAATAAAAAAATAGGTAGCCATGAATATAATAGGAGAGAAATTTTAATATTAAATTTAAAAAAAATTACATATTTTTTTCTATCTGTTATAAACGAGATATATTGATTTGAAAAAAATTCTACTCGTCTCGTAAATCTTGACTTCTTTCCCCATTTAACCGTTTTTCTATCTCTAATAGCTTCCGAGATCCCCATGCTTTCAAATGATCTGTAATGATCGAAACACGTGTCAGGCGACTGAAAATAAAAATAATATCATGGAACATAAGTATTTTTCTTCACCAAATTTATATATCTGGTTCCATCAACATAACTCTGAGTGTTCGCTTTTGTATTAAAAATATATTGTTTATCTGTTCTGTGGCACACCAGTGGATGATTCCATATCTAATTATACTCTCAAAATTAGCATATTAGGCCAGTGTGAACATCGCAAAGTGGACGCTATGTTTTAATGTACCAAGCATGTAACATACCTTAGGTAATTTATTGGAGATGTACGTTATTTATATGTTGACTCCACTTTAGTTTGTCGTCTACGGTTATTTCTAGAAAATTTTCAGAACGTGCAATCGTTAATTGCCAACATACCTATTGATATGCTGCGAAGAGTGGAGATGAACTTTAAAAATTGACTTAATCAGTGCATGCACAATGGGGGTCGCCATTTAACCGATGTAATTTTTAAAATTGTATGAAAAACACTTGGGATATTGTATTCTCAAATAAAAGAAGAATTAAAACAATAACTGAAGTACTTTTGTTTTTATTGACCTTTCAAATAAGTAAGTTTCTCTGGCGCACCCTGTATAATTGCTACCTTTGAATTGTTTATTTCCGAAAATAAGTCATTTATATAAATGTTAAACAATAGTGGTCCTAAAATACTACTGTGAGGCACGACTCTGATAATCTCTAAGCCTTCTGAGTGCATATATAAACCGTTGTTCTTTTTGATCTCTACAACCTGCGTTCTTCCCGTGAGGTAGGATCTTAGCCATTGATGAACCACGCCCCTAAATCCATACCCCTCTAATTTTTGTAATAACAATTCGTGATTAATGCTTAATCAAGGAGTACACCACATGATAACTGTGAATCCTCTATAGATTAATATACAGGGTTATTCACGCTATACGGCACGGAATATTGTGGCCAAAATACGTGACTTTCAAAAAGTTTCATTTTGGGGATATATGGGGGTCTATTAGGGCTACTTTTTAAAATTGCTTTCATAATATACAGGGTGTCCCAAAAACACATCAAAGTTGTGTTTTTTTTAAATGAAACACCCCGTATTTTATTGCATTTTTGGATCCTTCGATAAAAATAAGTGTGTGTTTTAATAAGGTTTTTATTACATAAACCTTAAGGTTTTTGAAATAATTTGAATTTTGTAAAAATTTTACCTAATTTTCATGTTTCAAATATTTAAAAAATAATTAAGTTATGCATACCAAATTTACACTGAAATGTAGCAATAGATCATATTTTATTTTCCAAGTATAATAAACTTGACATCTTATGCCGGATGTAAAAAAATTGGAATTAAACAAATGAGAACTTTAAATGGCTATAACTTCATTTATTTAAATGGAACGCTATATTTATTAATTTATCAGCAAATGCACGTTTTAATTACCTATCGAATGGTATTTATATCTTAAGTGTTAAGTCTTCTCGTGTTTACAGAAAACGCCAAAATATTGTTTAGTGCACCGTTTTAGTACTTTTAAGTGAAAATTTTAATGTATCTAGTTTTCTATGGTATTTAAAAACGTCAGATAATTAATTTAGTCTCTCACTTTAGTTTAAAAAGCCTGTCTTTTGTTATAGTTGTCTTATTTTGCATTTTTGTGTTAGATCGTTAGTAATTAAATAAATTTACTAATTGTTTATATTGTAACGTTTCCTGTGACAGAAGAATTGAGATTTTTAATGGAAAACAAGTAGTAAAGTGTTTAAGGAAGATTATATGAAACAAGTTAAATTGTGTATTTGCATCATTACTTTTATAAAATTCAAAAATAGTTCAAATAATTGTAATTTTGTAACGAAAATTTCAAAAAACTCTCTTTTTTAATAAATGTCAAATATTTATTAGGAAATTATTACAAAAAATTTAAAAACATATGAAAACTTCTAAATACATGTTTAAATTTGTTTAAAAACAAATCAAACGTTAGTAAAAAAAATCAATAACATTTCTTAAAAAATTATGGTTGAGAACAATTTTAGTTTTTATGAAAAACAGAAAAGTCAAGAAATAATAAAAAATAGAGAATTTACAAATAAAACAACTGATATTTTCTTTGATATCAGTTAAAAAACAGTGTAAATTTTTCATTAAAAAAATTTAGTAAGAAAAATTAAGAGTTAAAAACTGAATTTTACAATAAATACATTTTACATAATTAAAATATTTATTAACAAAAGAATTGCAAAACAATTAACATATATTTAAGAAATAAATATTATTAAAAAAACATTGTACTTTCTAAAATATATATTCAATCTGCTTAGGTACTATTATTTCATTATTCGCATATAGCATAAAAGGCATATCTCGTTAATAATAATAAACAATTTATTGATATTAATTAAAAACAATTAAAATTAAAAAAAACTTTAAAAAGCGAGGATTTTTTAATAAGAGTAGAAAATTTGTCTAAACAATCGATTAAAAAGTTAAAAATGAAAAATTTATAATTTAATTTTACAATAACAAAAGAAATCTAAATATGTTTGAAAGGAAAAATTTAAAAAAAAAACAATTTCAAAGATGTCTTAATACATTTTTAAATCTATTTAAAAACTCTTGCAAATTTAGCAAAAATTTGACAAATATAATTTCCTTAGATATAGTATAAGGCAAAACCATAAAAAACTATTTATTATTTAATTATTGTTCCGTGTCAACAACAGCTACGGGCCAAATTCGATCTATTTTGAAACTCATCAATGTAGCGCAGTTGGAAACGGGAAAATTTTTACTTTGGAGTATGTAACTCTGGTTTACATTATTATTGTTATAATTGACGCTGTTGAAAATTCCCTTGATGTGTCGGTGGCTATCTACTCAAACATGAATTTGCAACGCTTAGGCAATGGATAGCACTTTTATTGTAATATCTTAATTAATTATTTTTTTTAATTAATAAAAGAAAATATGACGCTATGAAACAATTCAATAAAACAATACAAACAAAAAACAATTGAAATCTGCTAGAAAGTAGATAAAAAATAAACTTTTCAATAACACAAAAGCTTTATTAAAAAATATATATTTTGTTTAAAATCATTTAAAATGTTTCTAGAAAGATTTTTATTTTACACTTGCCTTTAATTTTCAAAAATGATTTAGTAACGAACAGAGTTAAAAAACTATCTGAAACAGTTTGATTTTGAAATATTTTGGCAGTGGCATTCTGTCAATTCATCTGATATTTGTTTGCTTGAAAATAAGCGCCAGACGGTGAATAAATAATGCGGTGTTTTGGGTGGTTTAACTTAAAACACCTAAAATTTTAATATTTAATTATAATCCAATTAAACATCTTTAGCTCATAATTAAGAAAATTTGGACAATTTAATGACCCACAACAATGCAAATAATGTTCAAAAAGTAAATACATATATTTGGCGTACTATATACAGGGTGAGTTTTTTTCGATGTTCTCTATGGGGATCTCGGAAACTATAAGAGATAGAGAAACGGTTAAATGGGGAAAGAAGTGTAGATTTACGAGACGAATAAAATGCCACTTTCAAAATTTTCAAAAAAGTCAAGGGTAACTAAATATTTTGAAAAAAGTAAAAAGTGTCAATTTTTTCAAATCAATATATCTCGGTTATTATAACAGATAGAAAAAAACTGTAAAGGACAAAGTTTTAGATAATTTTATGCAGATTAATAAAAAATAATCAGAAAATTTTTATCCTCATTATTTTCCGAGATATGACGCAAACTTACATTTTTTTAAATGGAAACCATAGTTGGCTGTGACCTCATTCAAAAGGTAATTTTTTTCTCTTTAATCCAATATGACATACGACATAGTTATTTCAAAAAATGAGTGAGTTATAGTCATTTTAAATTTTTAAATTTAAATGAAAAATGGGTAGCCATGAAAAAGATGAAAGTGAAACAATGCAGTTTTTTATAATATTAGCAATATTGTAATTATTAGTTATACAGAGATAAACCAACATGAAACAACTGCATAAACTAATTCTGTAATTATCAATATATCAATGGGAGAGAAATTTGAATATTAAAAAAATATGGTCAAAGAGTCCACTATTAATACTATTATGACATAAATTATATCTTTTTAAAATTGAATTTATGGCTTTTTGACTATTCTCGTGTAAATTGAATTAAATGTTTCAATAACAGCTAGTTTATGATCCTCCACAGATTGATATGATTTTTCATATACTTTGTTTTTTACATAACCCCACAGAAACTATTCTAAAACGCGCAGATCGGGAGATCTAGGTGGCCCTGGGATTGGTTTATTCTTCCCACTTATGAGTTAGGAAAAGCATCATTTAAATAATTTGTAAAGCCAACATGTTATGAGGTGGAACACCGTCATATTGGAACTATTTTAATCTTGCTTGTAATGATAAATTTAAACAATCGAGCGTATCTTCAAATGTTTACTGAAGAAAATGAAAGGAATCAGTTTCACTTAGTGAGCTTTCAAAAATATATGGACCGAAAATTATTAATCCAAACACACCATCGATTAAATCCAAATTTAATTTGTAGTTTTCTCTGTGAAACTTCCCGTGGATTCTCTTAAGTTCATCTATGTTCATTGTGGGGATTAAAAATACCACAATTAGTTAATCGCGATTCATCTGTTCATAATATTTTTGTAAGAAAGTATTATCCTCTTGACAAATGGGTTTATACCACATACAGAAGGCCATTTGATAATTACAAAATTATTATTCTTATGCTGGTTTTTTATTTTTATTTAACTTTGTAGAACTAATAATTACAATATTGCTATTATTATAAACAACTGCATTTGTTTTACTTTCATCTTTTTCATGGCTACCCATTTTTTATTTATAATAAAATTTAAAATGACTATAACTCACTTATTTTTATAAATAACTATGTCGTATGTCATATTGGATTAAAGAGAAAAAAAATACCTTTTGAATGAGGCCATAGCCAACTATGGTTTCCATTTAAAAAAATGTAAGTTTGCATCATATCTCGGAAAATAATGGCGATAAAAATTTTCTGATAATTTTTTATTAATCTACATAAAATTATCTAAAACTTTGTCCTTTACAGTTTTTTTCTATCTATTATAATAACCGAAATATATTGATTTGAAAAAATTGACACTTTTTACTTTTTTCAAAATATCTAGTTACCCTTGACTTTTTTGAAAACTTTGAAAGTGGAATTTTATTCGTCTCGTAAATCTACACTTCTTTCCCCATTTAACCGTTTCTCTATCTCTTATAGTTTCCGAGATCCCCATAGAGAACATCGAAAAAAACTCACCCTGTATAATACATACATAAGTAAATTCTATAATAACTTCTCCCTTTTTCCCTCCCCAACCTCATCGGCACACTTTCTCAAGCAATGTCTCCTCTCGTCCAATCTTTCACCCTTTTACATTAATCCACCCAATCCTCATATACTCTCCTGTTTCCATTGCCAGATGTCTCCACGTATCTTTCCCATCTCTACACAGCATACATTCTCCGTATCCCTCACCCATAAATGTCTTTTTCCCTCTCTCCTGCATCTCGCCCTTACTAAGGTAACTCTCTTCCCAATCGGTTTTTCTCTAGGTATTACTCATTATATTCACTCTTCTCCATACATCCTAATCTCTCTTGCTTCTCCACCACTTCACTTTCTCATGTATTTATCCCGCTATATTCATCCATTGCTTTAGCCATTCCTTAAAAAACCCATTTGACAAATCCACCCTCTCATACATACTCCTCCTTTCCGCTCTTCATCTACCCTCTCCTACGTTTACGCATCCCTTCCAAACCTCCTTCACCAATCTACTCTCATTCAATCCACATATTCGTTCCCTATTCGTTCCTTGAAGCAATATCCTGAGGTCGATTTCTCTATCCCTAACATCTATTGCAAGAACCACCAGTGCCCTCGGTCCAATATTTCTTACCTCCTGATCCCATATCAAGATCTATCTCACGCACGCATCTAACAGGCCACACGTCACTCTCACACTGTCATCCATCGACCTCCATTTATTTCTCATCCTACATACACCTCGCATGCTCCTCATAACCTCCCGAACTCTTAAACACGAAACTCAGACACTTTCACCCTCTCGATCACCTCTCAAAAAGTAACCATTTATATTTACTGCCTAATATTAAATAAATATAAAAAATATTTTCATTAATATTGTAATAATTTTAAATAATTAATAAACTTAAGATTATTATGTATACACAAATCCACTTACTTTATGCCCATTTTGCAGCTGTATAGGCAGGCACATGTTGCACTTTTCACAATGGAAAAACCTTTCTGATCCTCCGATTCGACAGATGCCACAACCGGAGCAATGGTACTGGTTTTTGTCCTCATCATCGAAAAGATTGCACTCCAAACATGTATACTGTAACAGAAATTAGGGCTTATTATTTGAAAAAGTTGCTGCTACATAGATTTATGTTTATTTTTACGAAACATTTATACATTTAATAGAATGTAAAAATAGGCATGCTCGAATCCGATGATGGTATAGTACAAGGACACACCTGACAGCACACAATAAGTGTTAATCCACTGCATTTCCTTATTTTCACTTTATGTGTCACACATGCCTTTTCATCCATTGAAAACATTTAACCATTTATTTATGGTATATATATGATTTTATTGCCATAGGTAAAATTTACATAATGTAAATTTAATGAATATATTTATTAACAGATGATTATTTTACAAATAATAAATATTATTTCATCAAATATTTTATCAATGAGAAAATCAATTAAAGAGATTGCATAAATTAACATCGTAATTTGTTTTCGTTTTTGTTATGCAAGAATTATGCTGCATACGATGAGTATAATGCAGCATTTGAATTATCTACGTAATCTGACAATATTTAATGAGCGACCTCTCTTGTCTAGTCACAAGAGAGGCCACTTGATAGTATGATTTAATTTGTTGAATTACCTCAAGGATGATGATGAAGTAACGTAATAATGTAATAAACGTATTTTTAATTTGGTTCATTTAGGTAATAATTTCAAAAATTCTGCACGAAAATAATTTAATAACAGCATTTAGTTTTTTTACTACTATAACATAATACTTTACATAAATGTTAAAATTGCTTAATATTACATTTTTTTGGTTATACGAGGAGTATTTAATAGAATACTTCCCGCTATTTTCTGAATATTTTTACTTCGAGTAAACATTTTTGAATACACAGCTTCAGCTTCTATGTTTATACGAGGGATGGTAAGAAAGTAGTTGCACTGTGCGGAAATTTAGATATGTGTTAACACGTTCTTAGTGTATTTCAGCTGCTTGTGTGCAAGGTTACGTCTCGCTAATATTAACTATGCTGTTTATGTGAGTGTTTATAATGTTCAAGAAAATAAAGAACGCCACCAGTTGTGAATTAGGGTTGTTTTCCTCGAAGCAAAAACTGTGCCACCTTCCTGTATTCATGGTCTAATGATGTATGTGTATGTCACATTAGTCGTTTGTTTGGCGCTGTAGTTGTAAATTCAACTTAGAAAAGAGAACATTAATAATAAAAAGCGTTTAGGATGGCCGGTAGAATGGATGAACAATCCACCATATAGACCAGACTTAGCTCCTACAAATTACCATAATTTTACTAATCTTAAGAACTTTTTGATAGGAATGAATGATGATGTATCTTAACACAATGGCAGTGGAGGAATATGAAGTTGGGATATAAAAAGTCATCACAGATTAAGAAAAATGCTTAAATTTGCGAGGTGACTGTAGAGAAATAGTTTAATGTATTTTCTTAACAAATAAAACAAAATGCATTTTTATATTTCCCAAACGGGCACTACTTTCCAGATGGTAATAATTGTGTTAAAGGGTTTACATTTTTTTTTTGATAAAATTATTATTTGAAGGTATTTTTATATGCAGCATAAACTTATTTGCTTGACAAGTTTTTAGCAAAAGATGATATAATGTAATTGCATAAAATATCAACTTAATAGGAGTAGTAAAAAATTATCTATACTTTAAAATACTTTGTATAATAAATATTACCAAAAAATGCCCTAGAGTAAACATCCAGTTTTACGAAGTTTTCCCTTTTCAGCTCTTTCTATAAGAAATAAGAGCTTATGTTTAAAATTTCGATTGAGTTTAGGACAATTTAAATATTTTTTTACAAGCATTATGTTGTGATGTTAGGTGTTACCGTTTGTATCAATTATAACAGGTATCGAATAATGTAGGAAATCGGGAAAAGCCTCCTGAGAACAAGTACTTACCAGCTTCACATGTACTTCCTTATTGTATTATTATTTCACGTTTCATATGTAATTAATATTGTGGAACAGTTATGACATTCGAATATCTAAAGAATCTGAACAATAATAATAATATTTATTTGCGCCAGCAATGCTACAATTTACCCACGCCATAAGTATTATTTAATTAATTAATACGCATTTAATTTTAAATGGATAATTACAGGGTATACAAGAAGGTAATTAAGTTGTCTATATAACTATCTATAGATACGTGTTAATTAGTTATACTTATTTACCATGAATATATCAGGTATTCGCAGAGAACTTGAACATTTTCACTGATTTCCAATTTTCTTCCACTCAAACCCACATCTATCCACAGTCAACTATGATGTCAAGATATGTTGGCATCTCAATCCTTGCTTTAGAACATGTTTAAATAAATCTGCTATTTCGTTCATTTGTTAATAGCAAATAAAATATATGCATGAGATACAAAAATACCACGGCGGAAAGGCTGCGTGGTCGGCAACCATTCATTAATTTTATTTTTATTTCTTATCTAAAAAACATTTCTAAGTTTGACATATTTCTAAAGCATAATTGGAACATTAAAAAATACTATACTTATGGTTATCTCCTGAATGAGATCCAAGATTACAGCTGACGAAACAAAATACGGGTACGAAGCCGGGCACATCGAAGCACGATACGCTAAAGAAATACGTGAGGTCGTCACCAAACCAACAGCAACGGAGAAATTTGCAAAACTCAAAACCACGCTAATTCGGCAGCTCCTAGAACACGAGGAACTCGGAGACAGAAAGCCGTCACGTTTATCTACGACACTTGCAGAACCTGGCCGGCACAACGGTCCCCGAGGGCCTGTTACGATCACTGTGAACAAGCAGGCTACCAAACAACATTTCAAGCCATCCTTGCAACTCAAACCAAAGAAAGCCTGGAAAAGTCGCCGAGGTTGCGGACACCGCAATGAGTACGAACGCGTTGACGGTTAATGAAACTACCGACACCCGTGACAGCACACTGAAAGCCCTGGAAGCCGAAATCTGACAGCTAAAAGCACAGTTCCAGCGAACCAAGGACTCATCGCAACGACCTAGAGAGCGCAATCGAACACGAGACGAGAAGCGAGACCGCTACCAACGCAGACCAAAAGACCGCGAGTTCGAAACATGCTGGTTACACTATAAATTGTGCAGCAGAGTACGAAACTGCCGCCCGCGGTGCAAAGTGCGAGTAGGGAAACTACTAAGGCAGTCTCTAGCTGATGACTCGCCAAGCATATCACGCCGCCTTTACGTCACCGATCGTCCCACCAAAGTATAGTTCCTGATTGACACCGGAGCCGACGTCTGCGTATACCCCTGACGTTTGGTAAGACAAGCCAACCGAGCTACGACGTACAAGTTCTATGCGGTAAATCAAACGGTGATCAACACATGTAGTACGATAAACCTAGACCTGGACCTTGGTTTACGCAGGAAGTTTCCTTGGAGATTTATAATCGCCGACGTGCAGAAACCGATCATTGGAGCAGATTTCCTATCCCACTATGAACTATTGCCTGGCATTCGGCATGGGAAATTGTGCGACGCAAAAACAAAATTCACAACCGCAGATCAGCTGATGACAACCGAGCACCATCAACGATAGTGGAAAATATCACCGAATTCTGCGGGAGTTTCTCGGCATAAACAAGCCAGCAGGTCTGCAAACCGCCCCGTGACACGGGTCGACACACCATATACAGACTACCACCGGTCCACTCACATCTAGTAGACCGAGACAATAAAACTGCAATTGGCAAAAGGAGTTCCAAATTATGTGCCACGACCCTCGAAGAGTTCGTGGCCTTCGCCTTCGCCGTTACATTTGGTACCTAAAAAGAACCAGGAATGGCGACCATTCGGAGATTACCGGGTCCTCAACGCAAGAACAATTCTCTACAAATACCCTGTTTTCCACATCGAGGATTTCGCACAACAGCGTACCATCAAATCCCGATAGCTGAGGAAGATACCCCAAAGACTGTCATAACTACACCATTCGGGTCATTTGAGTTCCCCTAAATGACATTCGGGCTGCGCAAATCAAGCCCAGACCTTTCAACGATTGATGGACGGGATACTGTGAGATTTTGAATTCTGCTACGTCTACATAGATGACATTTTGGGGGCATCCAAATCTGAAGAACACGCCAAAAACCTCCGGCAACTGTTTCAGCTATTAAGCGAAAATGGCATCGTACTTAACCCAGCCAAGTGTACATTCGAAGTAGAAAAAATCTCATTCCTGGGCTACATGGTGTCCGGCGAAAAGGCGAAACCACTCACCGAGAAAGGCGCAGTAATACAGTAGCTAGAGTTTCCAGCGACAGCAAGAAAACTACGGCAAATAATAGGGATGATAAACTACTACCGACATTTTATCCCGAACGCCGCGGGTTTGCAAGCACTCTTGAACAAATTACTAAAAGGAAAGAAACGAATCAGCTGCCCAGTGCAAGCAGAGCCAAATGCAGCGCTAGCAATCAAAACCGACGCGTCTGACACCGCGCTAGGAGGCGTGATCCAGCAACTGGAAGAAGGAATATGGAAAGCCCTGACGTTCATATCCAGGAAGCTATCTTTGGCCGAGCGGAAATATGCCGCCTACGATACAGAGTTATTGGCAATTTACGCGGCGATCAGAAAATGCCAACACCTCCTAGAGGGACGAACTTTCGCGATCTTTACAGACCATAAACCATTGCAGTTTTCCATGGATATTTAGTATGTCAAAGGAAAAGAACACATAGTCGCCGACGCGCTCAGCAGACTCGAGCAAATAACCAAAGGGATAGACTTCAAAGCCCTAGAGGTCGATCAGGAGTCCGACCCAGAACTCAAACACGTCACACGTGGTTATCAGGAAATAGTCAATGCGGAAAGCATTACAGCCCTTTTACCAAGGTCCTTATTAAGTCATCGAACGAAATAACAACACGATGGTGAATTAAAAAAAAAACCGAATTTATGTAAGAGGCCCACGACGAATCAAGCGCCCGCGCGAGAGGCAAAACGAACACCGAGGTGCAGGGCACAGTACGGAAGGCAAGTTAAACGTACAGTATGATTTCAAGGGTCTATCACTAGGAAGGCAGTGTGTGGGCACTCCTAGGCCCCGCGAAAAAAAACCGCGCTCGCCATAGCCGGGATCAACGAAGGCATATCCCGGTCGCACAAACCTTTACCTTGGTAACGGCGAGTAATTGTTCATTAGAGTATTCATGTTGTTAATAAAAAGTAGTTATCAGGACTTTCAGTACTTGGTTAATTAACGAGGGAGGATATTTCCCAACAGCATAATATATCCCTCAAACAGGCCTTTAAGCAGAATTATTAGGTCATCTGCATATCCTATGGCTGGGAAGCCAGATTCATTTAGTTTCCTTATGAAATCTTCTATCACTATATTGCATAGGAGAGAAGATAGTATTCCTTCCTGTGGGTAGCTTTGGAGACGACTTCGTTTCCTGATAATATTTGGACCGCTGTTTTTCTTAGTATCTGTTTTATCCACTCACTATGTGCAACTGGAGTGCCGAGCATTGACAGAGCTTGTCCTTGTTCTATGCCAATGAATAGGCCTAATGCTTACATTTTATTTACCAACGGCTCGTCAATATGGGTAACCACACAGTGGAGTGCTAATTAGTTTGAGCGTCCTGGTATATGCGAGTGTTGATTTCAGTGAAAAGAATTCATTTTTGGAATATGGTCCTTGATGTACCGATCGGAAAACTTCTCAAAGGTTTGAGTTTAGGGGACATATCTAAACGCTATGCGGGTCCTAAACAGAGTTACCAGGTGTTGAACAATAGGTTTCAGTCCCCATATAGGTAGCGCTGGGTAAACTCCACTTATTCCTGGAGACTTAAATGTTGAGAATATCCCAGGTTATCTTATGTCTTTTGAATAGATATAAATCTCCTCCTGGTCTACATCCCTTTCCTACACGTTTTTTGCAGTCAAGAAAATGAATTTTTAAGAGTATGTATAATCATTGTTAATGACTGCAATATGTTTAACCACACAATGGATTCGTTATCATCATCATCCAGCGATCAACAATAAAAAGTGAAACCCTCCCAAATGTGTTGTTAATTTCAATGTATTATAAAGTTTCATAATGTATCCGTCTCTTCAATTCAATGTTTGTTTTAAATATAATTAATTATTGAAAATTAAACAATTACACTTATTATAAAACCACAGAACTAACAATAAACAAATAATAATTTTAAAACTGTCTTGATAATCATCTGAAAGTTGTAAATAACATTAAATTGTTGAGTGTTTGATTATTTTAAACCTTTCTTTAAAAGATATAAAGAAAAATGCGAGTTTGTCACTCGATCAAACTCTAGTTTAACTTATTGGTTTGATAACGAACATATTTGTTTGCTTCTTTCCTAATTTGTGATAATTGAAGTAGATTCTTCTTCGGATTTGTTAATCTAGGAATTTTCTTTTGGTTTCAAAAATCTATTTCGGCGAAGTGATCTAAAGCTGATTTTTTCCATAGAAAGAACACCATGACGTACCTCTAATATCCTAGTCTAATAAATTCCAACAAATTTTCGTTCAACCATTATTTTGCGTAAGTAATTTGTATATTCACGAATCCTTTTTATTGATATATTGATATTATAGGTATAATGAATTCAGACCTTCAAAAACCTCGTCTCTGGTTGTCATTGTTTATTCTTCTCATCTCACCTGTACGGCACAATTTTCTATCGAATGGGGTGTGAATATTTTCATCCGTCCGAATGGCGTACCTTTAGTATCCTAATCTGATGGAGTGCCTCTCTTTCGACGCCTATTCTTAGACACACAATTATGATTTTGTGTCTTTGGTATAATTAATCTACCAGGTCCTCTTTATGACTACCGCTTTCAACTTCTTTATAATATCCTCTTTATAGGATTGCTAGCAATGCCTAAATTTTTTTATTTTTCTTACGATTATTTGCATTTGATCCTCTTTTGACCTCTAGCATTAGGTTATCTGTTAGTGAATATGTAGCCCTGATTACAGCACTTGCACAGTTTAATATAGCTAATGATTTTTTATTTCATTGAATGTCTTATCAAAGGTTATTTACTTTGATGTCCCGATAAAAAAAAATCTTGACATGTATATAGTATATTCGCCGAAGGCCATTTAGACCTTAGCCTTTTTGCCTTTAGGGTCAACCTGTCTCCAGAAATGCTCATTATACTCTCCTTATTACAGATTTTCATTGCTTCAAACATTCATCTTTTGCATTAAATTCAACTCTTCATGTAATTGGTCTTTTTTGCAGTTCATTAAATATCTCATTTTGGGCGGTCACAAGTCGAAGGCTTCATTAGGTAGTTTCTTTCTCATCAATCTTTATTATAATACTTATGTCACTGAGTATCACTCTCCGACTTTCGAGATACCTTTATTAGCTGTAAATTTCAATTGTAATGTTTATTAGAATCCATAAAACCTGCTATCAACATTGTTTCGTTCTCCGTAAAGAATCGTTGCTCGTTATAGCTCAGGGATGATGGATGATGGTTTGTGGAGGGCAACCAGATAGTCGCAGCACTTAGA
The DNA here is from genome assembly GCA_963969525.1 of Ontholestes murinus. NCBI lineage: Eukaryota > Metazoa > Arthropoda > Insecta > Coleoptera > Staphylinidae > Ontholestes > Ontholestes murinus. The sequence goes on from OZ018397.1 coordinate 32,185,617, forward strand.
CCATTCTTTGTGCCACCTCCTGATCCCTATTCCTCAAGCGAGGACTTCTTGTGAAGTCGAATAGTTGGCCGTATGGAGTGTGGCCCAGTATTGACCAATCTTCTCCGAATGCGGACCACTTGAGATGTTTGAGTGACTGGCATTCATACGGGATGTGTCTCAGGGTCTCCTCTTCTTGGTTGCATTTCCGACATAGGAGATATTTTGCCACCCTTATGTTAACGAGGTGCTTGTTTAGTTGGCAATGTCCAATAAGGGTACCGATTAGAAGCTACAAATAGTTTCTTGGTAGTTCAATGTATTTCCTGCTCAGCTTTGGTGTTATTGAGTGGATGAATTTTTAGGCGATCGCATACTTGTGAGTTTGTAGCTATTCCATTTGGGTTCCTCAAGGGAGGTTACTTTGAGTATTAGGGAAATAATAAGTGGTGTCAGTGGCAGAGACTTAGCGCCCACCCTCTCAAGAGCAGCCCTTTTGGTTAGCCTGTCGGCCCAGTCGTTCCCTTCATTGTTTAAATGTCCCTATAATTCAGGATATTGTAACTCTGTTGGTTGGGGCAAGTTCTTCTAGAGTTTGCTTGCATTCTAGTATTATAGTGCTGACCACCCTTGGTTTCGATAGCGTAGCTATGCTTGATTTGCCATCAGTGAGAAACTAAATGGATTTGTTCGAGACTGCCAGTTCCAGTAGTTTTCGAGTACCTTCGAGAATCCAGAAAAGTTCGGTTTGGAAAATCGGCGCCTTTCTACCTAGGGGGATGCCGAGTCTTATGTCAAGTTCTTGCCCGCGCCTCCAAGATTCTTAGCCCCGTAGGTATAAACGGTAATTTCTGATTTATCGTCAATCGGATTTTTTTATTTCGTATTACCGCTGAAATAGGTGCCACGGTGGGACACTGTCGTGAGTTTCATTGAGTTCAAGTATAATTGATACCGCCTCTCAGTATTCTTCCGTATCTCACACCGTTTGCTATCGGGTACCACGTGTCATTTGCCTTTAGTCTTACGGTTATACTTATTGCCTCCTCTCTTACCTGTACGTTAGGTTCAGTATTCGAAGTTTTCTAGTGCAGAGGTGATCCTAAACTTTCTCAAGAATTAAACCTTAGGAAACACTACTAGCGAAATCCGTAACATAGTAGCAAGGAGATTTATAAAATATAGAAATAAGAATTGAGCCTTAGAAAACCGAAATCTCATAGTTGCTTAATCTGACGGCTTCTAGAACAGAGGTAGCTATAGACTATCCTCCTAAAGGTATGTAAGTGCGGTTAGAATTGTAGGCCTGAAAAAAATAGGAAAGCCTTATAACGTCAATTTCGTCAGGTTCAGTAGAGTTTCGATTGCAACCGTGGGTGTTGTGCACCGTCATAGCCAGGCACGCCAATCTTTGTAGGTGGTTTAGCTCAGTCCTGGTTACCGGCTGGTTTATTCTTGGCCACCAAGTTAACGCTCCATCTGACGATTGTAGTGCTTGTTTGAAACCTCAGATTAGTCTGAGCGCACCCCTGCACTGCCAGAAGATGACACAGGCTTTTTTAAGTTTGTGTTCTAAGTTGGTTCTTCCAGTTGAGGAGTCCAGTGTTATACCGAGATATTTTTAAACGTTAATTAGGACTTGAAATATCTTGTTGGAATGCAACCCGTTTTGTACGAAGCAATTCTGGTATTTTATGTACATGTAAATCATGCAATTTGTTCAGCTGATATCAATTACTTAATTAGAATTAATCGTTCTGTTGTCCAGCAAAAATCCGAGACAACAGAAAACATCATTTTGGTGAATATTGGTTTTCAAAATGATTTGAGCTATCGATTTTCAATCATTAATCTTTTGTGTTCAATATTATTGTAAACAACTTGTATTTCTTTTCACCAATGACGATGCACATTTTTAAAGGGTTTTTTCTAGACGGCCAAGAAGCAAAGGCAATAATCTTTCATCAAGTGTGTTTCAAATGATCAAAATTCTAAAAATTTTATTCACCGATATGTATCAATTTTAAAAACAAAACTAACCAAAACTTCGAATCGACCAATGTCAATGTCATCAAGAACGGCAGAAAATGTAATGTTGCCCAGTCTGTTCGTAACGATCCAAACCTTTTATTCAGAAGAGCGCAAGCGTTTTAATTGTGTCTAGAGTTGCACACCTACAAATTTTAATTTGTACAAGAATTAAAGCACCAGAAGCGGTCAAAGGCTTGACTTTGTAATCCAGGCAATTGAGCGCAATTCAACGTTTTCTAACATCTTCTTTTCTTTTCGGATGAAGCTCATTGGCATCTTAATGGGCATGTGAAGCAGAAATACCGCTACTTAAGTGCGACGAATCCAAACGCAATCGTCACATACTATTACATTCGCCTAAAGTGACCATATGGGCTGCCCCTTACGTTTTTGAACAATAAAGAGGACTTATAGTTAGAGCTAATTCGGAGCGTTATGTGGAGATATTAGACCACTTCTTGGTGACTGTGTTGCCAAACTTTTCTGGCTATAACAAAAAAAAAAACATGGTTCCAGCAGGACGATACAACATCACAATGTCTCTGCCACAATTATTTCCTCAATTTGATCTCTAGGAGAGGTGACATAATTTGGCCTTCACGCAGTCCTCTGGAGCTTTTCCTACCTTAAATTCAATAGGCAAATTTCTCTGACGCATTTTTGGAGATATTATTTAAAAAAATGCAAATTCCCAAATTTCGATAGATGGCTTACTTTTTTTAATTGGTTCACTAAATATAAACATAGACACTTTATTTTGAGATACCTTGTATATGCTACAGAACTTCACTTTTTGGACAAAGTTCAAGAGGTTAAAATCGGGTAGCCATATATAATGATTAATGCTTTTATAGCACGTAGTGAGTAATGATAATGAGAACTCATTAATAGACGATGATGTGAGTGATGTGTGAAAAATGCGTCAGGATCAAAAAAGTCGACAGACAATTCATCGCATTTCCAAACAAGGTCGGCGTATTTTATTACATAATAACTGCCGAAATCTGCGGCCCGACGGTTGAAAAATCATTAATGCAGCTAGGCTCTTGCAAATGCAAGCTAGTGGGAATAGAAAGTGAATGGGGCGGTTGAATAACGTCGCAACTATTGCGCAAGCGATGGCCGACCGACATTTCTCGTCTGTGCGAATGTGCATGCACGCGATTTAAACGGCAATTTAAGGGGGTCAATTGTGCCAAACGGTCACCGCGAATTGACCTTTATTGAGAGGGGGACGTAAACAAATAAATACAAGGAGATATGCGCGATCATAAAATTGCCCATTAATTCAAGATGGACCACAAAAGTGTACCGATCATGGTCGTCCTTTATCTTTTAAGTTCATACTAAAAATACTAAAAGGCTCAACTTTATTTCGTTATTTATCTACTTGGTAAATTTTGCATAAAAGTTATATATTTTTTTCCAATTGATCTTCAAACAACTACAAGCTAAATATTAGTAGAGATAAAGTTAATCTTTAAAATTTCAAAACACATAAATATTATAATTATAAATATAATAGTTAGGGGTTAAAGCAAATAGGTAACAAGACTGTTTGTTCTGCAAAAAAAAGCAATCACAATGCCTTATTTTTTTTAAAGTAGAAAGTCAAATGTATACCCTAAAAAATTTCCAGTGTTTTGGCGGGAAATTTGAAAAATATGGAGGCTTACTACTTTCCCCCATATTTTTTCAAATTTCCCGCCAAGACACATATAAATTTGAACTCCTATGCTTACACCTCCTACTTTAAAAAAATAAGGCATTGCGATGTTAAACGTTACTTGACAGTATTTAATCAATTAGCACAACGCGTAATTTACACACGTTTACCTTCGAAATACCTATCATGGTCATTACACAAATGCGTATAGGATGTAATCATCACAATGCTATACTCTTGTATCATCCTGGCCAAGCTACGTTCTTCTTGATTAAAATACACGAATCGTGATTGTGTGCCGACTGTAAACAGAATCTGCGTTTTGCGTCGTCGCGGGAATTCCGTGAGTGACGGGATCATTAAGACTGCCGGGGGCCTCCTGTGGGAAACCCATCACGCTGTAGTTGAAAGATGAAAGACGGAAATGGGTCATTAGATATCGACCGCGCCGTTCTTCGGTTATCAGCCGAAATTCGGCCATCGCGGAGTAAATATTGACACAAGACTGTATGTACTTTGTACATGCTGCACCTGATAGTTTATTACAAGGAATGTGGGTTTTAAAGTGGGCCAAATTTTATAATTAAGTATATGAACTTATTTTGTTGGTAGATTATATAGTAGAAAATTAAACAAAAAACGATTGAGTAAGCAAGATTGGGCATAATAATGTTTTTTGTTCATAGATTAATATTAGAATAATAAAGAATATAGTCCTACATACATATATACAAGCTGAAACTTGAGGTGTGTCGTTTTCCTACTTTTCATGTTAATATAATATTCGAGGAACTGGAATGAACTCTGTATACTGTTTATACGCGATCGTACGTACGAGTCATATAAAGGTTGCTTCACATAAGACTTATTTTACCTTTTTTACTTGTCATCTGTTTGCCAATGAATAATCGTTGGTAATACAGGGTGTTCCAAAAGAAAGTTTATACTTCTTTAGCTTTCTACGTTAGCGCAATGAATCAGAAGGGCGCGAGGCGTATCGGTAGTCTGACTCTTGGTAATTTAGACGCTTTAGATCGTTTCTCGAGAGCGGGCCGTTCATTGTGCTTGCAAAAGTTTTATAAAAAAAACTATGATTTATAAAATATATTTTGCAATATTCGAGGTTTACGCCACTTAAATGAGTCGCCAAGCATACCTCTCACTCAAAAATGGGCGAAGAAGTTTGAAGAGACCGGTACAACAATGGAAAAATCAAAAATAGATCGACAAAGATCATCAAAAACAGCAAAGAACGTGGATAGTGTTAACCAGTCCTCATAAACAGAGGTTCTAAACCTTACAATTCCGTAGCATGTAAGTATTTTAAATAATCCTAGCTCATCATTACACCGTACTAAAGCAGCACCCCTATAAAATTCAACTGGTACAGGAATTGAAGCCCCAGGATGCTGGTCAAAATAATATTTTCTCTGGTAAATTGATCTCAAGGAGAGGTGACATAACTTTACATTAGCTTCCGCGAAGTCCTGATTTAACCCCTATGGACTTTCTTGTGGGATTATCTTAAATCTAAAGTTTTCACCAACTTCACTTACGTATTTGAATGGGTATTTTCCATCACGAAATGGCAGCCATCACAGAGTCTACCTGCTGAGCCGTAATAAGAAATTTTAGTGTTCGAATAAATTAGTGCCGTGTTAGCGAAGGTTTTCATTTGGATAATATTATTTTTTTAAATAATGACATAAATTATCTAGTTTAATAAATCACACAAGACATTTTCGATATAAGACTTCCTTTTTTAAATTGGTCACTGCATGTAAACACCCTGTATAATATAATAATTAAAAAATGAAGAATACTTGATAGCATTCTATCAAAAATATAGAATTATTATTCTAATATACAAAGAGATATAGGAATTTGAGATTATTTGAGTACGTTTGTAAAAATTTTCCATAGTTTCACACTATCATTCTTTTGAAGGCAATGCACTCGAGGTAATTTACTTTATCAAGAAAAGACTAGAATTATTCATTGTACAACGAGGTTTTCAAACCAAACTGATTCCATATCCTATCCTCTATTTCAATGAGAATTTAGATTATTTTATAACGTTTCTCTTCAACGTACTGTAAAGTCATATAAATTCCTGTAGATCGTATTCTAAAAAAAAAAAAATATTTTCTAATGGCTCAAGGAGTCTGGTCGATGCGCTTTTGACTGCATGATGATATGATTGTATATTGTATGTTCCAATAATTGATTTTACTACTGATAAGTAAAGGTTCATCTACTCCTATTGGGTTATACAGGGTGTCCCGTTAATGTGGGGAAATGGCTAGACTAGATTCCTGGGGTCAAAATATTTCCTTTTTTGTGACAATCTTTCTGTTTCAGTTTTCCAATATTATGCATAAAAACCAAATTTATTTTTAGTTTTTTTCTTTAACAATATGTCATAATTGAAACTACGGGGAGCAAGTAACATACCCTCCATAAATAATATATAACCCTTACTTTGCAGAAAGGAATAGCATAATCCTAACATATTAAAAAAAAATATTATCCTGTAATAGTAAATTAATTGGGTGAGTTACGTGAACAGTTTATTTGATATACCAAAGATATATACCATTGATTATGGTCACATTGTGTCCGAAATATATATTTGGTATTTCAAATAAAACTGTGTGAAGAAAGGTTTTTAGTACTTTATTTTATAATTTATTATACTAACTTAATCTTGGCTTATCTTAATAATTTTGTCAATATCCTGGCGTACTCTTGACCTATCTCGATATTCTTTTACTATACCAATGTACGCTTAACCTGCTTCAACGTTTTTATTGTTCTAGCACACTCTCTATCTATTCTAATAAATTTTTCAATATCATATTTTACCTTTCACCTAATAAATAATTAATTCCACTAGTGTGCCCTTGAGCTAGGTTAATAAATTATTCATGCCCCTCACATACTCTTGACCAAGTCCAGTCATTATTTATCCTAAGGTACTGTGACCTAGGCTGACACATAATTAATTGGCATAGCGTACTCTCGACCTATCCAAATGAATTATTCACTACCCTTGACCTAGGATAATAAATAATTCATAGACCTCGCGTATTCTTGACCTATTCCAATACATTATTTATTGCCCTAGGGTACTATTGCCTATCCCAATACATTATTTATTGTCTAAGCTTACTCTTGTAATTATAAAAGATACATTGAATTAGTATACTTCTGAAAATAAATTATAAAATATATAAAATGAATCGTTGTTAAAATTAGTTAATTATTTTCAAAAATATTTAAAATTAAATCATTTTTTAACGACGTTTAGTAAATATCTACTTCCGGAGAATGACACATTATCAAAAGTTTTGAAGAAATAAATTTGCAGGATTCGTATTCAATAAAATGTAAACTAACGAGCCTCTATTACAAATCTTGTAATAAAGGGTGTTCAGAAAGTAAGAACGAATTTGAATTTGGCGCCATTTTGTCATATGTCATACGTTTGGCAGCAGTGCTTCTTCCATAATTGTTATCCTTCCCATTAGCAGCCTGAGAGCTTTTGTGTGTTGAGCATTGTAGTTTGATGTTATGAAGCAGATGACAACTAAGCAACGTATCCAAGTGATAAAAAGTTATTTTAAAAAACAGTGAAAGTCCCACGGCAACTATTCGTGAATTGCGTGTAACACTTCTCAAATTGAATCCTCAGTTCAGAAGTTGTTCCAAAAGTTTGAGACATGATGACTGCGTTCTGTTCGAACACAAGAAAACAATGCTGCCGTGCGTGATAATGTGACCGTAAGCCCCAAAAAAATTGGGTAGCTGGCGAGCCCAACAACTGAATTTTTGAACAAGTTCAATTCATGCAATCCATTTAAAAGCTCTGAAAATGCATACGTACAAGATTTAACTTACACCAAAGTGACTGTGGAAGATGAGATGCATCAACAACGCGTGATTGTGTGGTTTGGGTTTTGGGCAGGAGAAGGGATCGGCCCGAACTTTTTTGGAAATCATGAGGAAGCTCACGTTACTGTGAACGGCGACCGTTACAGAATATGCTTTCTGATTGGTTTTTTGTAGTTGTGGATAAAACTGACAATTTTTGATTTCAGCAAAATGGTGCAACATGTCACACATCCAAAGAAACGATTGCTATAAATAAAAAGTTTCCCAAATAAATTATTTCTTTGCGTGGTATCCAGGTAAGTAGGTATTTGTGAAATTACAAGTATACGTGAACCAACCACAAACAATACACCAATTAAAGGATGAATTCAAAGGGTTATTAACGGCATCCCATCAGATATTTGTGAACGCTTCATCGAGAATTTTAATGAACGCATTGCTCGTTTCCTCGTGGCCTTGGGTGGTCATATGGAGGAATGCATTTTTCATACGTAAATGGGAACTTAATGTGTTTATAGAAAAAAGTACATTTTTAATAAATTTTGTATATTTTATAGAACTTTAATTTTCATCCCTACTTACCAACGAGCCTAAATACATGAATCAATTCCTCTCGGACAAGGCCAATTAGTTTTAGAAGCTGAAACAATAGTTAGGTTTGTACAAAAATGGGCTACGAAGGGGCACCCAACTGTCTGATCTTAAATAGCCAGTATTCCCTTATGAACCTCAAAGAGTACAGCTTTAATTATAAAACTACTTGGATTTGTAAACAAGCTCTGAACTAATTGACCAAGGACAAACTCTCTCTAATGCACTTGCCAGGGAAAGAGGTTTGACTTGATAAAACTTATCAAAATCACATAGGAAGGGCGTGGCCCAGAGTGGGAAAAAGTGCAAAACAGGGCAGTGAATAAACATACCAGGACAAAGTCAATCCAAAATGTTTATTGACCCCTCTCCAAACAGCTCTTGCCCCTCACTAAAAGGGAGATAAGACTGGTGATGGGTATTCTTACACGACATTTCCCAGTGAAGTACCATCTTCACAAGATAGGTAAAGTGGACAACACTACTTTTAAACTATATGGATCGACAAATGAATGAATGTGTGTAGGCTCTAGCTACCACCAGACTAGCCCTAACCGGAGAAATGGCGTTAACGCCAGAAAGAATCAGGGCATGACCTCGTGGGAACATACTACTAATAAGGTATTAGTAAATAAACTTAATCAGGCCGCAGTGCTGTAAAACTATCTATAACCAAAGAACACCGTCTAACCTCATCTTATTGGAAATTCATCTTCACTTAATGATTGTTAAACTAAAAACACTTTTATAATTAAAAAAAAGCTTGGAAAAATAGTTTTTAATGCATAAAATTTTAAAAAATTTTAAATGAAGTAAATTAGAATGTTATAAATGTTTTAGTCAATAGTGAATAGTCATTTATTGTTGTTCGTTTTCAGATATTCCATTTCTTTCTTTCTTTCTTCTTTTCGTATTTTTTCATAACTTGCTTATTCTTCTCTGTAACTGTCAATGTTTTAGTTTTTTTAAATATTTTAAACATTGTGTGTCAATATTAATAAACAATTAAAAGCTATATAGTAAATGTAGGGTTGGTGGGTGTCCGCAAACATACTTTTCATAAATAATAAATATAATATAAATATAATTAGCGATTAAAGAAGAAATTTTGTAAAAAAAGGAATAGCATAATTTCAAGAATTCATTATTATAGCGCTACCTACCTCAATAAATGCCCTAGCGTACTCATGACATATCCCAATAATGCTACTACACTAACCCACTCTTGGGTTCGGTGTTTAAAAAAACTCTGATGATACCTTTTAAATGTAACAAAACGTAAAATATTAATAAACATTACTAAAATAGTCGAAATAGAGCCAAAAATTTTATGACAGTAATAAAAATATAAATTTCATGAAACTTGTTTGAGTTTCCAAACAATTCTGAATCTACGTCTACTAAAATACAGTGAAATAACAGTTGATACAATTTTCACAACCAGTTGAATTTATCAAAAGCAATTGTCTGGGCTTTTTAATTAATTTAAAACAATAAAAATTTTAAATTGGAAAGCCAGTTTAAAGATATGAAATCTGAAGAATCTGGCAAAATAACAGTTAAATATTTGCCTGTGAAAATAAATAGACATTGTCAAGCTTAGTTGATAATTTTCGAAAATATTTGAACCTCTACAAAATAATAAAAATCACTACTAAAAATTGAAAGCAAATACCGATTTCTGGCGAAACACGTTATCTAAAGTTGAAAAAAAGTAAAATTAATATTTTCACTTTATAACCTTTTGAAGCTTATAAAGCTTTGAAGATATAAACTTGTAAAATCGCTCTCAAATAAAATATAAACTGATGACGAAACTCGTTCACATACCTTGTTATGGAACCTATAAGGTTAATCCAAAACTGCCACGGAATTGCACTGAAGACTAATTGTTCTAAAATTGAAAAAGGTGATAAAAGAAGAAACCAAAATAGAAATCAAATATTCCAGATGTCAAGGAGGATCCTTGCTGCCTTAATATAATGATGATGGTTTGGGTTTCAGTATAAGAACATATTTAATTGTGAACTCTGTCCGTGCTTCTTTCGGCCAAAATGTTATGAATAGTTTTTTAATAATCTGTTTTAATGTGTATTATTTAAGAAAGAAGACCAAAGATAAGTAAATAAAGAAATAAATTTGGGGACTACCCCTATGATTTTTTAACGCCACGTAAAGTAAGAAAAATAGGCTTATTTAGAAGTGATGTCCCCATCACGTTAATTTCCTCGCACTTTTCTCGAAAACAATGCATTCTACATAAAAGAGTATTTTTATAGATGACTCATTATGTAATTTTCTACACTCATTTCTCATACAATATACTGCAATAATACAATTGTTATAGCTTTTAAATAAAATACAAAAATGAAGAGAATTGTTGCAACCGTTAGTACGTGGTAATCCATACTATCACTGAATTGAAAAATTCGCCATGCTTTAACCACAAATTATTATTGTAAAATTATTTGTTAATTATTGTTTTATTTTTATAAAACTATTTTTTTAGTTTATTTGTTTTTTGTATTATGATTTTCAGTATTTGTATATCGCAAATTTTAATAGTTTTTGACAAATGAATAATTTAATAATTATAAATTTCTATAACGCTTATATATATATACAACATCTTTATTAACAAACACAAATACAAGTAATATAATATATGAATGATACAGTTGACGTTAGTTTGTTAGTTTGCTAAATGGCTATCGACCAGCGGTCTTTCAGCCTGGATTTGTCCTTGTCGATGTGTTTCGTCAGTCTGTCTCTGATGGTGGATGATGTGATGCGATGAATTCAAATGTAGTGAACGAAGGGGTTTTGTATTCTAGAATTTGTTTAGGATTTCTGCGCAAGCAGTAAAGGGAAATGATGTGATGGTTAAAGGAATTTTTGGAAAATTTTTCACTGAGGTATAGAAGGCGTTTATTGATGGGTATAACAGAGGTAGAGTCATATAGGAGTTGGTTAGAGGGATTATGCAGAGGATTATTAGGATGGCGGATTTTGGTTAGGAATCTTAAGGAGGATTTGTACGTTAAATTTCTAAATAATTTTTAGAGCTGTGTTACAGCGCTTATTACTCTAATTATTTTCAACTCTTGGCAAGATGGTTATATACCTTTATTTCATCTCTTGTAGTTTTACATTTTCTATTATTTGTTTTTTACTATCTATCATGACTTTTGTAAACCATTTGGTATTAACAAGAATAAATTACTATTATACTATTACTACCAGGGCAATTCAATAAGTAATGCACCATTTTTTTTTCTCCATAGTGACAAAGTTTCAAATCATTCCAACAGATGGCACAGCGGTAGTGAATTTTCAATGGCGTCTGTTAGTGATTCACGTTATAAACAGTTCTTGATTGCAGAGAAAAAAAAAACTGTGGGAAATATCCATATACGTTTGTGTGCAGTGTATGGAGATTGTGTTGTCGATAGGAGCACTGTCGGGAGGTGGCCAAAGAGAGTTAAGGCGTCTGAAAGTCCAACAACTCAACTCCACGATCTGCCACGTTTCGGGCGTCCTGTCAATGCCACTACTCTACACGTGGATGTGAATGATCGAGACTCTCGGATATTCAAAAGTTTGCGCAAAATGGGTCCCAAGAAGTCTCACAGCAGAACACAGGATGCAAAGAACAACCTTGTCATCTGATTTGTTGGCGAGGTTTGATGCTGAGGTAGAAGCGTTTCTGTCCTGGATTGTGATGGGTGATGAAACCTGGGTGCACCCCTTTGAGACGGAAACCAAAAGACAGTCAATGGAATGGCACTCTCCTCAGTCACCAAGAACGAAAAAAATCAAGTCAACTCCCTCTCCTAGAAAAGTCATGGTAACTATTTTTTGGAACAGTGAAGGGGTCATTCTTGTTGATGTAATGCCAAGAGGGACAACCATTAATTCCGAAGCATATGTGAAAATCTTGAACAAACTCAAGAAACATTTCCGGTGTGTTAGGCATGACAAGAATCCGACTGAAATCTTGATCCTGTACGATAATGCACGTCCGCACACAAAGTCTCAGAACCCGGGAACATCTCACCAACTTGGGTTCGACAACATTGCCCCATCCACCATACAGCCCAGATCTGGCACCGTCAGACTTCCATCTCTTCGGACCTCTTAAAAACGGTTTGCGTGGAAGACACTTCGATGATGATGAGAGCGTAATTCAAGCGGTGAAAACATGGCTTCGCGCACAGGTCAAAAGTTGGTACCGGCAGGGAATACAAGCTCTTGTTTCACGTTGGCGTAAGTACAAGTTGATGGAGACTATGTTGAAAAATAGTACGTGTAGAAGAAACATGTAGCTATATTGTTACCAAAATTTAATACTAAAAAAAAATGAAAATGAACCTAATTAATGATATAGTAATATAATCATTCTTTAGGGACACCAATTTTATTTCTTAATCTACCTTGACAAAATATGCATTATCTCAGCATGCTCCTAACCTACCTCAATAATTGATTTGTTGAACATAATCGTATGTAGTGTACTTTTGATCTATTTTAATATACTCTATAAAGTTTCTACATATTTTTGACCCACCTCTCAGTAAACTATACATTTTGATCTATCACAATGAATATTTTACATACTTCAGTTTCTAATTTTTTAATACACTGTACAGTAAAAAAACCGTAGTGAGTCAATTTAGGAACATCATACAATTCAAAATAATAGAAAAAAAAAACATGAATCGTACGTAAATTTGAAAGAATATATAAAGTTTTTTGACAAAAATAATGTAAAAAATTCATTTATTATAAGATTTAACAACGAAGAGGGGGGAGGTGCAATATATAGTTGGTCAACAATAATTTGTATCATTTTACGCGATACTTGCTTTTAAGAGATATTTTCGTAAAGTAATTAAGCATACAGGCTGTCTACACCAGATTTAAATATGATATCAACATAAATATTTAAACAGGAATACCACGTATGTTTGTAATACCCTCATTTGTGTTTAGTATGTTACTGTGTTGTAAATATTTAAATGTAAATATTGTATTTGAAAATATCTTTTTAGATTATTTTTAGAAATTATGCTACAAGTGGCGATTAAAATATCTAATTTCCTTTTCAGAGTGATTGGATTATTTAATTAAAAGTAGATTTAAGTAATACCAATCTACCAATTTATTATGAGGATAAGCTGAAATTAAATTTTTGGAGACTATCGACTTTTTAGCAAAATATATACATGGTGTCCCGTTAATATAGGGAAGTGCCTGGACCACAAATTTCTGGGGCCAAAATGTGATGATTAAACAAAACATATCTATATCCAAAAGTTTATGGTTAAGCCGGAATAGTCTTGAAAGTTTTAAAACAACTGATGATTATCATATTATAACACAGGTTAAAAATACAAGTTTAGACATCTATTGGTCAGAAGCGAAATGAAACCCAACAGAAATTTAGAACAAGCCTCGTTGGCAAATATATACTTGATATTGAATAAATATTCTTAATATTAGCTCGCATAAAAAATACTTTTAATAATTTTTTTAAAGGAGATCTTTGAATTTCTAGATAAATTGGAATTATTTTATCATTTATGTTTGTATCAATGTAATAACATTTATTAAACCAACGCAAAAAATAGATTCATTAAAATGTATTCGTATTTAGGGTTTTAATTTTAATAAAGCAAAATTAAAAACGAAGTTGCGTAATTGATCATTCACAAGACTAATAAAAAGATACTTTTTAAATATAACAGCTAAATAACTTTTGTTGTAATAATGTCCTTTGCATTAGTATCGTACACTTTGAACTAGGTTTATTAAATTTAAAAATTCCCCACGTTTACAGTATAGAAATAAATAAAAACAAAATATCATGACAATTGTCATCGAATAGCAAGGTTTAGATCTTTCTACCTTTCCAAAACGAATCCCGCATTTTTGACACTCTGCTTGTACGGGCTGCCTCGTCTCGCAGAGTGTGCAGATCAATTCTGTGACCTCTTTCCTGTTCACGGTGTGGTCCTCGACATCGTCGTGGCAGAATCTGCACGTGTACACCTTGTTACAGCACGGCGTCTGAAATGTAAAAATGAGGCATTAATTAAATGATTACCAACACCCGGAGGTATATATCTATGACGCGGAATTTTAAACGATCATTTCGCAGGGACACGTCATCGGATGTACGATTTGCGTAAATATTAATTAGCTGCAATTTAAAGGTCTTTGTGTATTCAAATTTCTCGGAAAGGCTATGCAAATTGCTACAAATTGGATTCTCTAGTCGTCATTCGCAAAGTTCCATTTTAGAAATTTAAATGAAAAATACATTTCGGAACTCATAAATATTCTGTCGCGTATTCTTATTAAATCATTAATTTAAAAATTATAAACTTATGACAATTAACGAAAATATTAATTGTTTTACATAAAAAAATCATCGATTATATAAATTTTTAAACCTTAAAATACTCGTGTAAAATGAATTATGATGTCTCTGTGACATGAGAATCGTAACACCAATAAAGGGTAGGATTTTTTTATCAAAAATTTGCTCAAACGTTTAACTATTATTTGATAGAAATTGATTCAAATTCAAATTCAAGATGAAAAATAAACATACTCTCCCAAACTCCGTGGCATCTACTCTAGCAAATAATAATCTCTTGAGATATTATTTCTCAAATGACCTATAGAATGGGGATGATGCTGTAAATTCTCTAGTCTTCTCCCCATAATGTCCCATAAATACCCAGTTCGCAAATCGGCCCATAGAAACATTTGTAATATGGAAAAGTGGGTCTTCCAACTGCTGAAGAAACTGTGGAATATGGGGTTCACCTCATCAACCTATCGCTGGGTGTTCATATTGCCTCGGATAAATACTTAACAAGACCCATTTTCATAAGTTATAATCCCTACAGTGCATCCCAAGTCAAAATCAGAATTTCACTTAACACCAACCTATGCCACTCTAGGTTCCAGAGCAGTCGCAACCTACACCACCACAAACATAGCTGCCGATGTGAGCCGTTAGTGGCCGATTCTGATTCTACATTAAATAGTTCTAAGGGTTTACAGGATGATCTTCGTTAGCTAACCATAGATTAACAATTGAAGTGGTAATGAAGAATCGGTCTTTTGTTGCCATAAATCTAACATGGAGGTCTGAATTTCATTTGTTCTTCTTTTTTCCCCCTATTTCTATTTTGCGGTGTTCTTGGCCCACGTCTGATAGCAGCGCATAACGATCGATTGGTTTCGGTTAAGGTGACTAGCAATTTCTCTATTCTAAAAAAACACCTTGTAAAAATAAAATATAAAAATAGAATGCAAATAAAAGCACTAAAGCAAATAATAAGAATAGTAAAGGGAAGAAGTGGGTTTGAGCAGATGATCGCGCAATTCGCAGTAGATATCCGAACTTAACTACGCACAAGATTCTGGATCATATAAGAAAGTACTGTGAAGCATTAGCCCGTTGTAAATATACACATAGGGGGGAACTTCAAAAACGGCTTCCCAGGTTCTAACACAGCCAGCCCTAGTTGGTTCAAAGAGGAACACTGCCGCCAAACACGGAAATTATGGAAATAATACAATAACTACAGAATCTAGAAGGTAATAAAATTCACAACTCCCCTCGGTTTGAAAAGAAAAATGTGAACATCACCCGGACCTTCAAAGCTAAACACCCTTAGTAATTGACTTCAACACGGAGACTGAATTAGTGAGCAACATCCGAACTAGAAGTAACACCTGTCAATAAAACTTATTTTAATATTTCGATATAAGTGCGACGCAAAGATTGAAGCAGATGAATCTAACGATTAATGCAATATCTATGCAACGGAATATGTTGTTCGACCCAGAACAACAATGTAATGAGGGATATTTATCAGAAGACGTCGCCTATGTTTATATTTCAAAGTTGATTCTTACACATCAAGCTTGCTATACTCGACTCCAAAGCTATTGCAATCAGAAATGATTAAAAACCTCAATTATAAACAACCCAACTCGGACATGTCAACAATCTAAATTGTGTTCTAGGAAGTAAGAGCTCCTTAAACACTGTGCGAGCACCGCAGTGAGACAAATCGTTCCACTAAACTATAACCGAAGAGTTGCTTCAGGTAATAGTACTATTGTTAGCAAACGGCTTCATCATTCGAGAGTGCTAAGGCCACCACCATACAGCAAGTGTATATATCCAACCAATACCCCATCAATTTTACTAAATACGTGGCCACGATGATCTTATAAGTTGACTAATATCAAATCTCTGTTAAAAAGCGACCTCCGCATTTGGATTATACCGTTTTCGACAGATTCCATTTGCACAACGTAACCACACCTCAATATTTCTGCCCCATTCGTCTCGAAGTCGGACTAACAATCTTCGTCTACTTGGAGGACATTATTTTGACGTCTTCAGACTTCACAATTAGTGCTGTACCTGGAAAGATGTCTATAACTCAACCCAAATAAATACTACTCCGTATGCCCGCGAATCAATATCTGTGGCACATTTCCGCCCCCGATTTCGAGAAAATAATAATAATAGTAATTCCCCAAAAGGGTCAAAATGAAGTATATTTCCTTATAAATAATTTAAACAAATCACCGAGAATGACAAAAGTGTATCACCTGTCTAGAGGAGAACGTGAGTTTGAGTGGAACACCTATTGGTAATCAGTAAACTCCGCCTGTGACTACTGTGTGATAAATTATTTGAATATTTGTATATGAAATGTATGTATATCATGTATTATGTTTAAATAAATGCTCGAGAAGCGAAGGCAATAGAGAATAAAGTAAAATCCCATCCCAGTTGGAGTAATTTTTATATTTGTAAGGATGGTTAGAAAATTCATCGAAATTTTTCGAAATCGCATATTCTCAATACCAGCTAATATAGAGGGTTCTGAAGATGGTCGGTGAGAGAACAATTCAGCCTCACCCCTCCGCCAAAGCGACTACTCATTGTCATTCACGCTAATCACAAAACATCAAAATATGACAGAGCTTAGACTATAGATGCCATGTTTTAACAAAAAGAATCAAATAGACATTATACTAAATCATCATCGAAACGTCTAGCCCGCCCAGTATGGACGGAAAGCTATTGTAATCGCCGTCGCACTCTCTTACGTCGAAGAATGGAAAGCAAAAAATCGTAAAGAACCGATCCTGAAAATTATTGATGTATCGAGTGGTGCAACCTCAAGAAAGTCGAAATCATGGACCGCAAGAGGGTACCCGTTATCGCAAGATTGTCACTATCGTTACAAAGACGATGATGATTTGTAATCCTGCTGTTAAGGGAGACGCTGTATAAAAACTTCCATGATAACACCACTGCAGTCATCTGCGGGGTCAAATAAAATTGCCATTAGGTTGACCTAGCCAAGTATACGCAACCATGTTAAAGCCTACGTCGTACGCTGTCTTAAATTCCCGGAATATAATATTCTGAACCTTAACTCTTAGCACTCAAATATTATTCGAATATGAATTTTAGTGCAGCAATAATTTTATTTAGGTAAAAACAAGTTTAGAAAAAAATTCATAACTTTGTCAATGCTAACTAGAATTTCTTACAATAAAGAAAAATTTATTAAAACATATCTCTTTGATAATAATAATAATAAACACGTAATTTATAAAGCGGCTTTTGCCTCTAAACGGCGTCGAAATCTTTCAAACATATATCTCTTCTACTTATATTTTTCTTCTGTGTAGTATTTTTTGAGGCAAACTTCTTGATGAAGACCAGGTTTCCTGGAACATGTTTCGCAAAACCATATGGTTTCACGTCTACCTCCTAGAATTTTTCTGGTGCTGCAAACTGCAGAATCTTTCGAAGAACTTTCCAATTAAGCTATAAAAACTGGTCTCCCATTAAGCCTTTCTTCTTTATATAAGGATCTGTGTCTTCTTCTTGTCCTTGATAGTCTTCCGGCTGTAGTACCTCCTACTAATTCAACATTAGCTGTTTTCTAAACTCCTGGCGTTGGTTTTATTATTTTGTTCAAGAGGTTTCAAAGCAAAAAGAGTTTTCTCCACTTGAGGGTCCTTCTATAAAAAGAGTAACTGGTACAATAATTAGGTTTTGAGTTGTATATGCTTTGACGTGGTGAGTTTTGAACTTCAGAGTATTTTTTTAGTTGAACTGGCATATTCTTTCGACTAGGCAATACAGTTCCTGTCAAATGAACCTTGAGCTTTTGCAACACTTGAACTAGTTGGACACTTGTATAGAATCTGTCGATATATAAGTGAAAACCGTTTGTGCCAGTGGAAATAAGTAGTTTATTCAGAAGGTGGACTACAATTCTGAACGTAAATGGTAAATCACTTCGGTCCAATTTTTCCGTCGTTTCTTTGCCAAAATACGTCTCGAATGCAAAGATATATGTAATTGTACTGCCCACCAAAGCATAAAGCTATTATCCCAAATTTCTGGGCTTTTGCATATTATAAACTTTGAAGATCGCCTTCCCTTTGAATCCAACAGTGGATTCGTTAACCGCAACTTTTCGGGATGGTGAAAATACATCTCTGTATTTGGAATCCTGATATTGCACGATATTTTGAGTTTTATGACTTCTAGTTCTCGGAGCATTTTTCTCCGTCGGTGGATTGATATGTAAATTCCAAAATATTTGGAAAAACCTCTTTCCTGTCATAACATCCGTAAAAAAACTTACGCGTCGGCTGTCACCAGACAACCTAGCAAATCAATGCCTACTGGACCCTTTACCAATAGACCCAAATGTAAACGAAGAATATCCATCATCCATACCAGAATCCATTAGATCAAGTTAATCGCCATCATAAAAAGTCGATCTTGAACTCCAGAAGATAATCGATACATTCAAGGGAGATCATAGTTTCACAAAAGATCGCAGAAGTGTACCTGCTATCTCAAGCATCTTTTTACCATAATTATAATTATACACTTTTATCATCACTTTACCGTTACAAAGACGATGGTAAAAAGATCATCCTGGTAATTCTTTATGTTTAGCACGACGCTTTCCTAAACAGCATCCAAGACGACCCCATTGTAGGTCACTGCAAAGTCGAATGAAACCTGAGTAAAATTACCAGGTTAAGCTCTCCATACACCAAACCAACGTCTAAAACTGAGCTTGCATATAAATCCAGAGATAAATAAAAATTGTTAAGAAATAATCCTGAACTTCAGAAGATAATCGATACACTTGAGGGAGGCCATGGGTACCTTTACCATTACAGTGGAGACGAGGAAAAGACTGTTCTGGTATCCAATGCTATTGAACGTGAGGATGTCCTAAAAAACTTGTACAACGACCCCATTACAGGTAACTACAAAGTCAAATAAATCATGCATAAAATTACCAGAAAGTTGACCTGGAAAATTAACGCCACCATCTAATAGCATGCGTCAATCGCTGCCCTAAGTGCCCGGAATATAATGCTCTTCCTAATTGCGGTAATGCAAATACGCTTGGAGGTCCTTGTCATGAATTTAGACCTTTAGCTGCTCAGAACTCCATTTGCACGAGATTAGCTTCCGATTTTGATTACCCCACGTTGAATCATCATTGATAACAGTACGAAATTTATCAGCGTCGTGATACAGCCCATTACTCACAGTCTAGGAATGAAGCAGTATACTATCGTATACCACCCTAATGCGAACACGTTGGAATGAGGGAACCGTAAACTTAACCACCAACTAGCTTAGCATTAGTTAACTATTTATAATGTACAGAGTGTTCGAAATGTACGCATAATGGTGAAAATAAAAGAGTGAAGGAATAAATATAACTATACTCAATTATTAGCTTGGCAGCTTAAATCAAATCACAACTGATGTCCCGCTAGACTGCCAGGCATTAGATTTGCAACAACCCTAAGAAACATCTGTTAAGGAACCGGCTAGTATCCGATCTTTCTAGATTAGTCTACAGCTGTTGAGATTTACTAATAGCTTCTCTGACACAAAAAAACTCATGAAAGAGAGCAAAACAGTTGAAAAGTTGACGGCCTATTTCGAATTCAGACGACCGTGTATTAAAAATGCATCCTCTGAGCTCTGCCTAAAAATTAAATCGCCCTGAACCTACACCGAGCTAGGGCCAAAGAGAATAACTAGCAGCATTCGCACTAATCCGTAGAAGAGGACGACCGCAGAAACATCAAGTAACCCCTAACTTTAATTTTAAAATCAACAAGACTATGGGAACAGTAGACGCCACGGCCTCCTCTCCTCCCCTAGTAATGGACAGGAGGTACCTGTTGATTAAGTCCCGGTTTTCTTTAGTTTTAGAACTCTGTATATCATACTGTTGGAAGCAGAGCGTTTATGTTTAATTGAAGCACATGAGCTAGAGTGAAATTAAGTGTATTCCAATGACTAATAAGTCTAAAAATGGGAGTTAGTTGTTTGATTCAACACCATACGTAAATTTAATACTGGTATAAATACTGTTCAGTTATATTTTAACAATACCAAATGAATTTATTTTTTATTAAGGCAAAAATGTGTTTAATTCAGTCAAAATATTTCATAAAATTTTGTAAAAGAACGGTTGAAGATGTTTATCTATAGCGGTACGAAAGATCTATTTATAATATGTCATAATACCATTAGTATAAAAATTGGTTAAATATTTTTAATACAATGTCTAATAAATCTAAGGTGGATTTAGTGTTTATTTAGTTTGTAAATCCAAAGAAAATATATTGGCCGGGCAGCGCTAGTATTTCCGAATAACTAAAAATATATTCACTCGTACAAAGAAACATCTTCACATTGACCTTACAATTTGGGCAACATGTGCATTAAACAGCTATTTTTAAAATACATATAAGCACTCAGTTGTATTTTTATAAAGAACTTCTTCGAAAAAATGGCAGAATGACGTAGCAATAAACAAAGGATTTCTGTTTAAGAAGTATTAGCGTTGACAAAGAGTGTAATTAATGAAGAAATTATTATTCTAACGACAACTAATATTTTTATTAGTGCCTTATAATTATATGGTATTTGGGTAATCAGTACGTAGATACTATCTCTACATTTGTGTTGTTCATTCAAATAAAATTAATAATTTAAATGAACATTTTCTAAAAATACCTTCAACCGACATATCCTTTCATTCTTGTAGTAGTTACTGTTTCCAAACCAGAATTCAAAACTCCTTCACTCATTTGAATACAATATCAATCACATAATCTGTCATCATCAGAGATTAACAAGACACAGACTGACAAAGAGAGAGGAAGTTGTGGATTTCACATATTTGTCTGCAATTTCTTTCCCTTCAATAACCCATGTAACCATGTATCCAAGAACAATTCATACGGAAATCAGAAAGAGTGGTAAGTTTCAAGTAGATAAAGCAGAGTTTTGTAAAAAGAATAGACCAATTTTAATGTATGCCTATAATTTTAATAGACTCTAAGGCGGCTTTACAATTTGTAAAAATTAATTTCTTTTAGTTTTTAACTGATTAATCACTAGTAGGTACTACCTAATAGTAATGAATTCAGCGAAATAATGGAGGTGGATGAGATTTTTACAATCAACTAATGTGAAGTCATTAAAACACAAAATTACATCAAATTATGCAATTAATAAATGTTATGTTGTCACTGAATGACAAAATTCATTTTCTAGTTCTAAAGGTTATATTTCATCATGTGTTGGATGCGATTCAATAATCAAAAAGTAATGCCCGTTCATTCATAGAAATTCAACAGTTCGTTATCCATTCAATCTATACATTTAGAAAATTGTTTCCATAAATATGTATGGTAACTACGGATGCGACATTGAAAATATAATATTTTACGGTTCACGCGTTCAGTGTGCACATTCTGGTTAAGCAAACGGGCCAAGGTCGTTCGCGAAAACGGTGTTGGATTTTTACGAAATATATGTACCCGATGTGGAACTTGACGAAATGTTATTTCCATTTTTGATATGAAATACAAACAAGAAAAATGATGATGTGGTCATCAGAATACTTTCTCTATACTGTTCTTTTCTTATGCTTTAAAACTATTACTTTTAAATGCTAAAAGGCTATTATTGTTGCTTTAGTTTCTTTTTCGTAAATTATTTACATTTTTTGTATTAACCCTACCCAACAAAAATTAAGTGTATATTGGCCTACCGTACAATTGTCTTAAGTTAATTTACAGTTTATTAAGATAGGCCAGGACAACGCTAAGTTAATATATTTTAGAGTATGGTAGGTCGGGAGTACGCTAGATAAAATTACAATTATATTGTCTGTAAATGGGCAATCGACCAGTTGGTCTTTATTAATGCAAGTCTGGATTAATATAAAATTTATTGGGTTAGGTAAAGAGTGTGCTGGAATAATACAAAAGGAATTGAGGAAAGTTAGGAATACACTACATTTATATGGAATTTACCACAATAGGTCAAAGATAGAAAAATAAAATTTTACTGACGTAATAGGAAACAAGTTTAAAGGTTGAAGGATAAAAGGAGTTGAAAAATTTCAGTGGCACATTTAATTAGAAACTTGTTAATGTTTAATGCTTCAAATATCTGTTTTTTAATAGATATCTTAAATATCTTAAAAATAACTGAAACCCACAAAGAAACAGACAGCGGTTATTTTTGTCAGATAATATTTAAGATGAGAATTAAAAACAAATTAGCGGAAACCAATTAAAAATCGAGAAATACAGTAATTTGTATTATTTTTCTTCTACCTAAAATTATTAGGTTGTCAAGTATGAAATGGAGCAAACTTCATATCATTTATTTCAATCGCACACAACTTCATTTAGACGCCGTATTTTGAAATAATTTGTTTTCCTCTTTCTAACGCACATTTCAGATTGAAAAAAAAGTAATAGTTATTTTGTATAGGCGATTAAGTAAAACCACGGAAATCTGGTAAATTCTTGTGTTGATGAAGTAAGAGTTCCAGCGTGAAGCCACAACATGGTTTCGTTCGAGATGTCTATTGAACCACGTGGTCGACCCAAGTCTCAGGTGGATAATGACGTCCTGAAAGCCAAAAGCGTATCCCAGCCAAATTGCACATGAATTATCATTAATGTACAATGTATCAAAGCAAACAATCTTGACTCATTTGGCACAAATCGATAAAGTAAAAACTCTGGACAAGTGGATGCCGCATGAATTGACTGATGTACAGAAGGAACAAAGACTCGACGCATGTCTTTCTCTTCTTTCTTGCAACAAAGCCGAACCATTTTTAATCGAATTGTTACGTGTAATAAAAAATGAATCATGTACGATAATCGTAAGCGTTTATCGCAATTGTTGGACAAAGGTGAATTACCAAAACACTGTCCGAAACGAGACATCCACCAGAAGAAGCTGATAGTCACTGTTTGGTGATCTGGCTCAGGTGTCATTCACCATAGCTTTATGGAACCTGGCCAATCGATCACGACGGATGTCTACTGTTATCAATTAGTCGAAATGATAAGAAATCTTGGAATAAAACAGCCAAAATTAGTTAATCAGATGTCTCTAATCCTGCTGCATGACGCTTGACAGCATGCCGCACGAATGACCGTGTCAAAGCTACAGGAGTTGTAGTTGGAAACTCTCCATCACCTACCGGACTTTTGCTTGAAAAAATATTCACAACTAATCGTTATACCTCCTATTTTTTACAAAATTAACAAAATCCAAAAACAAAATTACGCGCAAGTTTGTGAAAACCTTGCATACACCCAATACCCAAAGATGTAAAAATGTGTTGCTGTTTTGCTAGAAATGGATACAATAAGGAAGACTTCCTATTTGGTTTAATTTATCGCAAAGCAGAGTTTTGTAGATCTATTACGTGAACTAAGTTTAAAACACTCAATTTTCCTGCAAGACTTAACAATGCAATATATGCCTTTGGATACTGATATACTATTTTCTGTTAGTTTTTGGTCAATGTAGGGTGGGGTTGCTCAAGTCGTACCTCTCAAAAAAAGAACTGTATACAATTTAGGATTTATCAAATAAATAAAAATTAAATGTTTTATTCAGACCTTTGTTAATATTAGTATTATATGTTATAATGAAACTAGAAAATCTATATATGTTTTCACGTAAAAAAACCAAATCTTTACATCGGTACAACAAAGTCAAATTATTTCTTAATTCGTACCACCTATAGGCTAAGTCGTACCTAGGAGTTCAATTAAACAAAGATATTGATTAAATCTTCATTTCTATTCATATGTTTACAAATGCCTTCAATTAGTACAATCATTAGGATTTGTAATCTTTTTATTCTCTTATTCAATCCAGCACAAACATCGGTCAACCAAGATTTGCATTTCAAGCATTGAATCATGTATTCCGTCCGATCTTCTCCACAAATAAAACAAAACCAATCGCTTTTCTTCTTTTTTAATTTTTGATGCCAATTCCTTTTTATTGATTACTCCATTTCTTCTTTTATTTGTCGTATTTTTTATGCTTTCTATATTCGGCGTAGACGTAGTTTCGACTGACGAGGTAGAGCATCTATGGAACTGTTTACTTTGATTTATATTAGGAATCGGAGCTAAAGTATTTAACAGCAGTTTTATTTCTTGATTATTCATCTAATATGGATTCATATTTTTCAAAGAATCCAAAACACTTTCTTTATTGAAAGCCCTTTTTATAGTATCACTACTTCCCTGCAATTTATTTTTCTTTATTGAAACGGTGTGGTAATTTAAATTTTTCCGCCAACTGATAAGCATCTCTTCATAGATCAGTTGCAGTAATCCCAAAAAAGCTTGATTCTAAATTGAGAATGTGCACAACCAACTTCTTCTTCATATTTTCAGTTATATCCTTAGGCCTTCCAAATTGGACATTCTTACTTAATCCTTTAAAATAACGACGTAACCTTGGTTTAGGGATGTTATATTATCGATGAGCTTCATTGAATTTAATAACTCCTTCCGATAATTTGTTTAACGCCTCATTCATACTTTCTTATCTTCATGTATTATAAATTCGCTTTGACTGTCTTGACGTGAGTATGGTTTTAAATATAAAGAATGTAAAAAACATCATATGAGAGTAGGAAAAACAAAAAACAATTTCTTAAGTCGTACCAATACGATTTAGGTATCTCATACGGGTGAGACTTAAGACACAGCACATTAAAATTTAAAACTAAATATAACGTAATATTGAATACAATTAACACAATTTCGTTTCGACCAAACGAATTAATAAGTTGTACTGAACCTATATGTAATAGGAAACTAAGGAAAATAATTTTATCATTAATTTACTTGCTAAATTTACTACCAAAAATATGCAGAAACTTATAAAGAAAATTGAAATAAACTTACTTGCTGTCAAATTTTATAAAGTGGTTTGTTTACATCAAATAATAATACGTCATACGACGTGGTTTACTCAGATGTACATTTGGTTACCAACGATTGTGTTGTTGTCGCTGTAGTTTGTGCTAAATGCATGTGGTAGGACTTGAGCAGTTTACCTTACTATTCTACACAAAGTTTAAAAACTAGTTTCGCCACTTTCATATTCAATATATGAATTATACTGAACCATTTTAAGCTGAGTTTTGATTGATTTTAATATTTCTCGTTTAATTTAATAATTATGTGAAGTTTTATATTTATTAACACGAATAAAATATGTATGTATATAACTATCTAAAAGTATAAACTTTTCATTCACTCATGTATGTCTAAATTGTTTGGACAGTGTACAAACACAAATTACCACCTCCCAAAAATGACGTCTGGAATCCATTTACCAGATAAAACCGGTGAAGGTCCTATTCCACTATTTACATTTCATGTCCCAAATTTGAATTAGCGATAAGTTCGAGTTCTCATATTTAGAGGACAGATAAAGAATTAGATAATAGCGATGGGTAATTCCTAAACTGTTGGATCCTTGTAATAGAGATTATCAACATATGTAAGCATGTTATTCTATCTTGTTTCATATTGAAAATATAAATGATTAATTATTTGTAAACAGATTTATTTTTAATGGACACAAAAATGAAGTGGTTTAGGCACAAAATGCATAAAACTACTTTTTTTAATATTAGTTTTTTAAACTTTTAACTTCATTGATGCATTTTTATAATCATGTTAAAGAAAAAATACACAATTATATACAGGGTTATTCACGCTATACGGCGCGGAATATTGTGGCCAAAATACGTGACTCAAATTACTTTCATAATATACAGGGTGTCCCAAAAACCCTAAAAGTATCAAAGTTGTGTTTTTTTAATGAAACACCCTGTATTTTATTGCATTTTTAGATCCTTCGATAAAAATAAGTGTATGTTTTAATAAGGTTTTTATTACATAAACCTTAAGGTTTTTGAAATAATTTGAATTTTGTAAAAATTTAACCTAATTTTCATGTTTCAAATACTTAAAAAATAATTAAGTTATGCATACCAAATTTACACTGAAATGTAACAATAGATCATATTTTATTTTCCAAGTATAATAAACTTGACATCTTATGCCGGGTGTAAAAAAATTGGAATTAAACAAATGAGAACTTTAAATGGCTATAACTTCATTTATTTAAATGGAACGCTATATTTATTAATTTATCAGCAAATGCACGTTTTAATTACCTATCGAATGGTATTTATATCTTAAGTGTTAAGTCTTCTCGTTTTTACAGAAAACGCCAAAATATTGTTTATTGCACCGTTTTAGTACTTTTTAAGTAAAAATTTTAATGTATCTAGTTTTCTATCTTATTTAAAAACGTCAGATAATTAATTTAGTCTGTTACTTTAGTTTAAAAAGCCTGTCTTTTGTTATAGTTGTGTTATTTTGCGTTTTTGTGTTAGATCGTTAGTAATCGTTATTATTTGAACATCGCTCTTGTATTTTTTGGTAAAAAATGAAGATTTACTCAAAAGGCCACCTAAAAAGGGGTTTAGTGTAACACTACGACAATAGATGGCACCTTTATGATAATTTGATAAAGGTGCCATCTATTGTCGTAGTGTTACACTAAACCCCTCTTTAGGTGGATAACCACCCACAAATCATAAGGAACTGTCAACAGCGACAATTATAAGAATAATAATATAAAATCTCGCTGATAAGATTCTCTATGCTGGTGTCCATCTTTGACGCACGCTCAGACAAAACTGATCATAAAACTGAATACACAGTACTTTATGTTATGGAGAAAAAATTAAAATTAAACCAATCTCTTCATCTAAATTGGACTGTAGTTTTAGTTAGAAATTACCAGCACCAGTGCATTATTGTAAGATGCTTTTAGTATGGCAGTATTCGAAATAAGTGAACTGGTAGATGTTCACATTATGCTTGCCTGCCTTCTTAGTCCTGACATGATTTCTTTAGATTTTTCTTTCGGTTCAGATAAAGTAAATAGTCCAGCAGACACCAATTTAGTTTAAAACAAATGTTGATATTAACTTACTCCATAATTAATCCATTATTTTTCCAATAGACGGCTTTAGTTATCTTTATCTCGCGTTCCACTAGATGGCGTTAGAAACATGAAATTTCGTACTAAAAAAGCCTGACAACAGTTTTATGATCAGTTTGGTCTGAGCGTGCATCAAAGATGGACACCAGCATAGAGAAAATACGCTATATTTTACATTTTTTTCGATAAAGGCGAAAACGTAAGCCAGACAGTTGAAAATGTGAATAGTGTTTATGGTCCTAATACTATAACAGCTAGTCACACGATTCCGTTCCGGTAATTTCTTAAAAGTGCACCATGCACTAGAAGGCCAACTGTCGTACCATGGACTTTGTCGAGTCTGACCGCCAGGTAAGCACTTTTTCGATTGCCCAAGAGCTAAAGATTGCACAAAAAAACCGTTTAGCATCATTTTAATAATGCTGGATACAAAAAAGGCTCGAAGTATGGGTGCCATACAACTTAACGCAAAAAACCCATGCAAAAGTGGATCACTTACGAAAACGCCGGCGAAAACGGCGGTCAAGCCAGGATTGACGGTAAAGAAGGTTTTGCATTGTGTTTGGTAGGATTAGCAGGGAATTATCTACTATGAGTTTATCCCCTACGGCAAAACTATTTACTCGAAATATGTCTTTCCATTGTTTGGTCTATTAATCTAATTGATCTGGTTACTAGAGTTCTGGCTGCAGTAGCTGGGCGATAGTATGATCCAAAATTGTGTCTCATTTGTAGATGGATCTCTCTGCTTGTTTCGTCAGTAACATATCTGCAATTTTCATTTCCATTGTAAACTATATTCGTGGGTAGATATTGTCCAGGTTGAAGGGAAACTGATCTATTTTTTAGAACTATATTACACGAGGGTTCTCTTTTGGTTGTAGTAGGGTTTTGGCTATCGACCACGTCCGCCATGTGTCATGTGTATTTGTGTGTATGTAACACCATTAATTGTATTCCAATGGTGAATGGTACCGGTCACCCATCCAACTGCTGACCTGAACAAACGTTGCTGCCCTCTCGCTAATGCTGTAACCGAATGCGACATCACCGACGTGTAGGTTCTCTTTTATATTTCGGGAATAGACGATCCAGGTCCTGTCGTTGAAACGAAATAAGGCAGCCGTAAAAAAGGATACAGGTTAGAAATCTTAGTCTTTGTTCTTAAATGATTATCAACTACGATTCCATTGGGACACAGAAGTTTCACAATAAATTTAGCTTTGGAATTGAAAAACTGAAAGAATTCCATTCTTTGCCAAAAATGACATGAAGCAGTTTTTTTGGCATACTAATATATACTTCATTAATAAATATGTCACTGTGGATTAATGCACTAAGATTTTCATTAGTAGCTGATGCGATGTCAGTCAACAAATTCGAGATGATATACTTCAACAATAACGTTTCTTTTATACTTCGTGATTAGCCAGGACATGATAGGTTTCAAAAAATTATATCACTTAATTGAAATTGTTTTCAATTAAGTGATATAAACCTTCAGGTAACTCAAGTAACTACAAAATTAGATCTATTGTTGATTTTCTGAATAATATATTTTCTTCGGTTGTCTTGAAGCGAAAAAAAAAATCTCAGTATAGACGATAATTTATTACATTGCTACAATCAGACGATGAACATATATTCAGGAAAGCAATTATTTTCTTTTTATGACTTTTCTATGTTTTAAGGGAAATGATTTCGGGAAAACATTTCCAAGAAAAAAATTGTTATTTTTTATAATAGAAAACTCGATAAAAACATATTGAGTATTTCTAATGATGTGTTTCCTTATGTGTTCAAGGAGACTGTCTACCAAAAACAGTTCGATTTATTTCCTGTCCACGCCAAATTTTAATGCAAAGTTCATGCGTATGCGTATGAATAAGTACGCATATTTTTACGATCTAGTAAATAATAAGCATGCCTTGAAACGAATATTTAGAGTTGTTTTTTTTTGTAGTTCAACTGTTTAAAAAAATAAACCGCAAAAGAATTCTTCAAACATAGTTACAACAAAAAAAATTAAAATAAACAATATGTAATTATACAATCATTGCCCTAAATGCTTTTGCAAATGCACAAAAAATTGCATACAGCATCTTCAAGTACTAAATTATTGTTTAGCGTTTATTGATTATTATATATACTGGCCGCCATAAGTAAATAAACACCAAGAGTTCGTCTATCAATTTTTATGAAAATTTCATATAATACGTATATCCAACAGGATAATGCAAAGCAGCAAGCATTACTATGGAATTCCTGGAACTAGCTAATGATTTACTTCCATGGCCTTCTCGTTCTCCAGATCTATCACCTATTGAACAAGTAGGATACAATTGGCAGAAGACTGGTCCATCTTCAGCCACCCCTACTCACTTTACCTGATATTAGGATGCGAATTCAAGAAGCTTACGATGTAATCCTTCAGGCTTTGATTTCTATTATGCCTAGGCGAGTTGCTGAGTGGTCCAGAAATCGCGGAGGAGCAATTCATTCTTGAAATTAAAGAAAAGTTACCATGATTTTTTGTTGAAATTTTAATCCTTTTTTAGTGTGGATTATTTACGTATAATCTAAAATTTTCTTGGTGTTCATTTACTTATGGCGGTGAGTATACGTATTTATTCAAAATATTCTCCATTCTCCTCAATACACTCTTATATGCCTTTGAACCAATGTTCGAAGCACTGTTTTCACTCCGATTGACTTACCTCCAAAACACGAATTTTGAACGCATCATCTTTAGACGTGGAAAAACGATAATCTCGTATATTTATTTTTCATTTTTTTGACAGGCAAATGTTCATGCAATACTGAATGTATGCTTTACACACTACTGACCAAAGATGCCTGAATCTCAGAATAAGCCACATGACGATCTTGCAATATCAGTTCACGCACAGCATCAATAATTTCTGAACGACCTTCAGAATATTAATCACTAAGCCAACTACGCCTATGATGATAATAATAAACATGTTTTCCATCCTATTTGTGTCCTTCCTTAAGTTTGCTACTGCGACACGTTTTCAACATGATATACTCACCCTCCTAAACGTTTATAACTGCTGTACTGTTACACCCTGTATATTTCCTTTATATGATTGTTATTTTCATAACAGATAGAAAAAATATTGCAATTACATGCATTAAATTTTAATGTATTTAAAGACGTGTTATATGAGGGTCAATCAACAAGTTCCCGTGTTAGGAATGAAGGGTCAAGGTTTTCACATTTTTTTCTATTTTTTTTAACGTAATCTCCATTTAGTACAATACACGTTTCTCATTTTTTAACCCCTGCAAAAATACGATTTGCCAAACTCTTTCAAATACGCTCCTGTCTCGATAATAACCTCCTCGTCTGAGCAGATTTTTTTCCTGAGCTACGTTTTCATGTTGGGTAACATAAAGAAGTTGCAGCAAGCCAAGTGGGGCGAGTGAGGTAGGTGTGGCAACAATTCGTAGTGCAGTTCATGCAATTTGGTCTCGATAATTCTCTATGAATTCATTCTACATCAAAAACGGATGTACCAATAATACCTTACGGTTGGCGAAGTTATCCAACTTAGCTTTTATTATTTCGCATGCTTTTGCTTCCAAAAATGAAAAGCGAATTACGGATTGAATTGTTTTTTTTCTTCATTTTATCGAAAACACACGTGTAAAACAACCAACTTTTAAATAAAAACAATCCTATTAATCCATTTGAAATTTAGGAATGTGTGGTTTGTCATATGACAGTACACTAGAGTAATTACAACCTTCCTCTGCAGCGCCACCTATCGTCGCATACAAATACTTATTGATCGACCCTCGTAGTAGTTGCTAGCAAATACTAACTGAACAAGAAAATCTATTCATTTAATCAAGCATTATATGTGTATATATAAAAAAAAACAAATGGATACATTACATTAGCATCTTTATTAACTGTTTACTGTTTCAATTAGAGCTATATTGCTACTTGTGCTATCTATTTTCATTCTACGCCATGTTTAATAGTAAGTAATCGAAGTAAAACGTATTTTAAAGATTTATTTAACCATACGGACTAACTTTATGTATGTAATTCAATGACAGAAAAAAAATAATTTCTGAAAAGCTAAATTAAGAATATAATAATATAATTTAGTTTTTAATTATATCCAGAATATATAAAATAAATTAAAATTGTATTTTCATGAAAAAAAATTGTTTTTCTAAAATTGATTTTTATAATTACTACTTAGTATAGTGGTGTTACTAATTAGCTTTTCAATACGTGGTCCATCCCTCGTATTATTTATACACGTTGTCCCCTGAAATTTTGAATATGAGTAATGTAATGTGTATTGTATCTCGATTATTATTATTGGTTGCCATGGTTGTTGCTGCAATATGCATGTCAATTTGACTTACATAGCTTCAAAATGTTAACAGGAATTTTATGATTGTCTGGGATATTGTTTAGCTCAATAAAGAAATGTTTTCGAACATTGAATAAGATGAACATTCTAGTGATTTGTTATTCGTTACGTCAGAATTGAGTAAATATGTTTCATTTTAATTCCCAATTTTATTACAAATTAGAAATTGCTGATTATTTAACGTTGGCCAGTCCATTAAAATACGTCACGAGCGTGGTAACTAAGTAACGAGTAATGCATTTAAATGCCCGTATTCAAAATTTCAGGGGACAACGTGTATATTTACGTGTATGTAAATAAGCTTCTTGTATTTAATATGTTTGCTTTGCTTATTTGATAGTATGTATTGAAAAGATTCAGCTCACTAATATTGCCTTGAAGACAATGGAGGCTTACGAAATGTGAATGTACTTAATACGTACGCCATGGTTACGTACATCCGCGTTAGGAAGGAGAAAAAAATCAATAAGGTAAAGATCAGAAATATATACCGTGCAATACATAATTTAGAGGTAATGAGGTGACACATTGCCGCAACGTCTAATCTTAGAATCAAGGAAAATGGGTTAATGTATTATAGGATAGACTCTAGACAGTTCTGCGAACAAATCACACCTATATAATTCAATTATAACTCCGAGCAAGTAAATCATGCTAGTGTGCAAATTATTCGTGATAGGAAATTATATAGTTAAAGAAATAATATCTATCCCCTACTTGCATAATAACGAAAATAACTTACTATTATCACCTGAAAAATTTTAATGTACAAATGTTATTACAAAATTAACGAGGTTCATGGATAAAGGTGCGATGGAATTAATTAATTAATTAATTATAAAAATTAATATTTTTTACAAGCATTTATTGAAAATCTATATAAAAATGGTTGAAGTAATTTCTTCTGTAATATATTTTTATAAACAAATATGTTAAATATTGCTTCTCAATAAATAAATAAAAGGATCATAAGGCTCAAACAAATGGAACATAAGAATTGTATTACTTCTCCCAATATGAAAATTTGGTTCCATCAAGAAAGTAGCAGAAGAAGTATCAAATTTAATAAGGATCATAAGGTTTTTTTAAAAATACTTTGTTACAAGAACTACCACAATTTTGAGCAAATATATGAACAATGGACTTAAAGAAAAAATGGAAAAATAACTAGCAAAAGCAAATTATATTACGAAAAATACAAAGAAGAAGTAAAGACAAAGCAGAAATCATGGACGATAATTTGGAATAAAAATGTAGTAAACGAAAGAGAGAATCAAAAATTGTTTTATGACATACTTAAACAACTGAAACAAAGGAAAGAATATACTATGAGAAATATAGTAGACAAAAACGGATATATAATAAAAACAGGGTTTAATGGAAAATAGAGACAGTGCTATGAGAAGTTAATAAGAAAACGAAAAGAAGATAATGTTAAGGACATACAAAAAATGGACAAAATAAGAGAAGAAGAGGTCATAGAAGTCATTAACAAACAAAAAGATGGAAAAGCACCAGAAATGGACAGTATCGCACAGGCAATGATTAAATATATGGTTAGGGAGGAATAAAACAATTTCCAGAACTGATAAAAAACACAAGAGAATGGAGCACAGGGATAATACTACGAATATTTAAGAAAGGAGACAAATTAGAACGCATAAAGTGCTGAAGGATAACAATGACTAGCGTACCAGCAAAAATGTGACAAGAATGTTTAAAAAAATAGAGAATGGAAGAAACAATAAAATAATAATACCTGGAGGATTGAGAAAAGGACAAAACTTAATATACATTATTAAATAACTGAAAAATTTATAAAAACAGGGATATTCAGATGTGTTTCATAGATATGGAAAAGGCATTCGATAAAATAAGAAGATGATATATATGAAAAACACTTTAAATTATGAATAAATAATAAGATAATACAAATAATAATGGAAATTTAACGGGTGTCCCAAAAATAACGCAAGATTTGAATTAGCCGCCATTTGTCCAGTAAATTTTTGGCAACCCTGATATAAAAACAATTTGACAGATAAGAGTTTTAAGTTAGTAAAAATTGAGCGTTACGTGATAGATTAACGTGTTTTTATTATTGGGCAATATCTCAAAAATTATGAAAGTTCGGCAGCCACCGTTCGAACAACAAAATATTATTAAGACCATATTTTGTTGTTCGTGTTTTAATTTCGTTAACTATGAAGATATTAGTTGAAAACATCTGGGAGACTGGGTCAGATGGACATGCTAAAAAAAACATCAATTCGGCATCGTGG
Source organism: Ontholestes murinus (assembly GCA_963969525.1). Lineage (NCBI taxonomy): Eukaryota > Metazoa > Arthropoda > Insecta > Coleoptera > Staphylinidae > Ontholestes > Ontholestes murinus. Next base: position 32,219,946 of record OZ018397.1, read on the forward strand.
ACAAGAATTGCAAACTTCAAGAAGCTCTACAGTGCACAATCACAAAAAATCTGCGTCTCTATGCTTACAAGATTCAATTAACATAACTGAAGCCTGATGACCATGCACAGCGAAGAAAGTTCGTTGACTAGATTATTGAATATCAACAAGTGGATGCTAATTGTTCGAGCAAAATCATCCTAAGCGATGAAGCACATTGTCACCTTGATAGCTTTGTTAATCACTGGAATCATTTATAAGTACAAATAATACAGATTTTGACATTTTTTATCTCTCTGAACACTGGCTCGTACCAGAAGAGGCGGTATATTTTAGAATAGGTCAATATGATGTTGTATTATATCTCGCTCGCCGTAAATATCAACATGGTCAACATACCATAAATAATATTATGAGCATGAATAATCTTTCAATTGAAAAGCACTGTGAGGTATCTGCATTTCTCCTTCCAACACACAATTGAATAGCTATTTGTATAATAGGTTTTCCAATAAGAGGTTTCATTTTGATATTTAAAAAACAACAAGTTTATTTTAAGAGAAATCAATGGATATTTATTTCATTGTAAAGAGAAAGGTATGCCATTAACCATGGAAAACGATATCAGCCAAATGGCCGCCACTACTACGGTTGCAGCACCATATCCTTTTTATGAAATTTTCCATGACCAATGCGCACATTTGCGGCTGTATGTCCTCGTTAACTTCACCATCCATCTTTAAGGTCTTGAATCGATTGTGGAGCATTGGCACAGACCTTATCTTTCACGTGGCCCCAAAGAAAAAAGTCTAAAGGTGTTAAGTCACAAGATCTCGGGGGCCAATTGTGATCACCTCTTTGCGAAATAATACGGCCAGGAAACTTTTCTTGCACGTAGCGCCATTTTGTTGAAAATAAACGTCGTCCTCATCAATATCTTCTAATTCCGGCCATAAAAATCATTAATCATAGCTCGATAGTGTAATCCATTCACAGGAACAGTTGCACCAGCCTTATTTTCGATTAAGTAAGGTCCAAAAACCGCACCAAACACGTTGTGAATGGAGAGGCTTTTCAATAAGCATTCTTGGATTTTCTAAGCCCCAAATGCAGCAATTCTGCTTAATCACGTAGCCTCCGAGGTGAAAGTTAGCCACATCACTGAAGATGATTATTCGATGAAAATCCGGATCATTTTGATGCATTTCAAGAACCCAATCAGCAAAGATACAACGTTGTTGGTGATCGACCGGCTTGAGTTCTTGTGTTAACTGAACTTTAAAAGCCTTCAAACCTAAGTCTTTATGCAAAATACGGTGTAATATCATTTTGAGAATGTCAAATTCCAAAGATCGACGAGGAATCCACAAACCTGGGTTTTCGTTAACACTATTGGCTACAGCAGCAATATTCTCAATTGTTCTTGAGCGACGCACACGGTTTAGATTCTTCGCATCACTAAGTTGTCCCAACAGCTCAAATTTTTTAACCAGTTTTACTATTGCTGGCTGAGAAAGTGCTTCACGACGACCCAAAAGTGCTTTAGTTTGGCGAACTGTGACTGCAAAATTTTCACCATTTCTGTAGTGAATTTTAACATTTCAATGCGTTGTTGAATGGTGTATCGTTGCATTTTTACTAATGGTGTAGTTTTTACTTGTCAAATGTTAAAAGATGACGCGCTATTCAACATGAAACCTCTTATTGGAAAATCCTATATATAGATCACCTTATGGAGAGTTTAATAAATTTATAACCCCACTCTCCAAAATATTTGAAAGTATTAATAGCAATAACCACCATATAATCCTTGGTGATGATTTTAATGTATTAATCAACAAACAGGATAAAACAGCGTCTGAACCATGCGATCTGCTAACATTACAGTTTATCTAGTCAAGTAGATTTCAAGACTCGTCATAATAATAATTGTCTAGACACTGTGTTCTCAAACTTTAATCCCCACGAATTGTCAGTCCAGGGATGTGATTCTGGCTTATCAGATCACATTGGCATGCATGTAAAAGTACAAATAAATGTTGACCCCTTGCAAAATAGTAAATTAATTATAAGACCTACTACAAAAATTGATCTAAATCAATTTTATGCATTACCCTAGACTACGAACTGGACCTTTATTGATGACTGTAATTACGGTACCGCTAAAGATAGGTTTATTTTATGATTTTCTTCATGAATACTTCGAACATAGTTTCCCTGATAAATGTATCCTGGGCACAAATAAAAATAATAATCAGATTAAATGGTTTAATAATAATCTCGGCCAAGTGCGCGAAACTCTTTATCTCATTAAAGAATCTTATAATCGAAACCCGATACTTAAAGACTATTATTTTACGTATTTTACAACTTATAAAGCTGCCTTAAAACGTGCAAAGATATCTGTGAATGAATCCAATATTAATAATTCACCAAACAGTATAAAAGCAATGTGGACTGTAATTAATGACAACCGTGTCAAAAACAAAATGGTGCGACATGCCAACACCTTCAGTGACCATTTTTCTAACGTTGCAGACACTCTCATTAAAACATTACCTCCAATCATTAATGATCCTATAAGAAATATGGCTGAGAATGGCTTTAAAAATCAAACAAATTATTTTAAAATTATAGAAACCACATATATAGAAGTGCGCGACGATTTACGTAAATTAAAAAATTCCAAAAGCCATGATATACAGGGTGAGTTTTTTTCGATGTTCTCTATGGGGATCTCGAAAACTATAAGAGATAGAGAAACGGTTAAATGGGGAAAGAAGTGTAGATTTACGAGGCGAATAAAATTTCACTTTCAAAGTTTTCAAAAAAGTCAAGGGTAACTAGATATTTTGAAAAAAGTAAAAAGTGTCAATTTTTCAAATCAATATATTTCGGTTATTATAACAGATAGAAAAAAACTGTAAAGGACAAAGTTTTAGATAATTTTATGCAGATTAATAAGAAAATTTTTATTGCCATTATTTTCCGAGATATGACACAAACTTACATTTTTAACAACTGCAATTGTTTTACTTTCATCTTTTTCATGGCTACTCAGTTTTTATTTATAATAAAATTTAAAACAACTCACTTATTTTTAAAAATAACTATGTCGTATGTCATATTGGATTAAAGAGAAAAACTTTACCTTTTGAATGAGACCATAACCAACTATGGTTTCATTTAAAAAAATATAAGTTTGCGTCATATCTCGGAAAATAATAGCGATAAAAATTTTCTGATTATTTTTTATTAATCTACATAAAATTATCTAAAACTTTGTCCTTTACAGTTTTTTTCTATCTGTTATAATAACCGAGATATATTGATTTGAAAAAATTGACACTTTTTACTTTTTTCAAAATATCTAGTTACCCTTGACTTTTTTGAAAACTTTGAAAGTGGAATTTTATTCGTCTCGTAAATCTACACTTCTTTCCTCATTTAACCGTTTCTCTATCTCTTATAGTTTCCGAGATCCCCATAGAGAACATCGAAAAAAACTCACCCTGTATATGGACTAACAACTAATATAGTGAAACAAGTGATAGATGTCATTATTGTGCCACTAACTAAGCTAATTAACTTATGCATAAAACAATTAATTTTTTCCAATTAAAAAAAGCACACGTGAAACCAATATACAAGAAAGGGGACGAGTCAGATCTGAACAATTATAGACTCATCTCAATTCTACCAGTTCTTTCAAAAATCTTCGAATCTGTTATCTTCCGGTAGACAATTGGCTTCATTAATTCTGAGAATCTACTATCTACTATCAACAGTATGGTTTTCGTATTGGTCAATCTACGGCGGATGCAGTCAATGCTATGGTCGAAGATATCTTGCAAGGATTCGGTGGAGGTATGCATATAACGGCATTCTTTTTGGATCAAAGCATTTGACTGCGTCTGTCATGATACCCTTATGCGAAAACTCTACTTTTACAATTTCCATCCTGCCACTTGCAGACTCATCAACTCATATCTCATCCAAATAACAGAGAAGGGATATAAAATACGGGATACCGCAAGGTTTCATTCTCGGACCCATTCTTTTTCTTAATTTATATCAACGACTTATCATTACTACTTCCTATATGCTGTTAATACCTCGATTACAATCAAAGCATTGCAAATTGATGTTTAGACCTAAATAAACTAGCCAAAGAAAAAGCTTGTATATGGTTTGATAATAAGCTAAAAAAAACGAAAAAAACAGTTTCATTACATTCTCACTTAAACAACTACATAAATTCTAAATTAGATTCCATTAGATTTCTTTTTATGTTTTTTTTTAAGTCACACGTCTATGTCGATAAGCCTACAACTATCCGTGCATTACAGGAGGAAATTAAACGCTGCATAAATGAAATTCAGCCACAATTATGTAGAATAACCATGGAAAATTTCGACAAAAGAGTGCTTATGTGCAAGCAAAGTCGTGGATGCCATTTGCCCGATGTGTTATATAAATAACCCTATCCTATGTACTTTATGATTCAATTAAAAAATTGAAATTGAAAGACTAAAAACTATGTTTTCTATTTAATTCAAATCTTGCGCTAATTTTAGGACACCCTTTACAAACACAATTGCAACTTAGTGAGATCAAATAATGATAAATCGAGGGAATTCTACACAAAAACGGGGTAAAATATGGATGCATACTTAGTCCATTACTTTTTTCACTAGTGATAGTTGATGCAGTTGAAAGGAAGAATAAATAAAATAAAACAGATAAAAACAAAATAGTGGCGAAGTGTTAAGACAGGAAAATTGGCAAATTATATAGTCATATCAGCTAAAACAGAAGGAAGATCCACAACACAACGTCGAAACATTAATAAACGAACTAGAGAAGATAAATATGAAAATACCTACAGAGAAAACAAAAATCTAAACAATTTTATTTAATTAATTAAACAGATTTAAATACTTAGGGGAACAGTTATATCAAATACGGTAAAACAGCTTATGAGAGGCGGAAAGACCACTGATATGTAATTGATAAATGTACTTCATATTTGTAATTGTATAGTCATTATTTGTATTATGCTATGCCAAGTTAAAAAGAGACAAAATAAGAAAACTTACAAATAGAAGATATACATGAGAATTTAGCAAAAGACGAAATATTCAAGAACTATAAAAAAATATGCAAAAAACATATTAAAATTATAACAAACCCGGGTGTCTATAATTTTAGAAGAGCTAATTTGTCCTTACTATAGTCCCATTTACAACACATTAACAGGAGTAAATTATATACAATTTCTGATATAGAATTCGCCTGCAGTCAATTCTATCAACAAATATATGAATGCTTCGATCTATACGAGCTAAAACTTAGAAGTAACAAAACATTGTAATAAGTGGCATTCAGACAAATATTATTAATCTAATTTACTCCTACTTAACAAATCGGCGACACTTGCTTCATTATGAGGGCTCTATTTCTAAGTCGTTATCAGGAAAAAATTATAACAGAAGACCAATGAGTAGTCGGAGAAGGGGCAAAAAATAAAGGCATAACATGAAAGTAAATTATGAAATTTACATCAAACAGAAAGGAGAAAATTGTACAGCAAGAAACAAAAAATTTAATATGTAAGCTCTTACCCAAAATTGGTTCATTTAGATCTCTTTATAAAAAACTTTTCAAATTAACGACGGGAGTCTCGTCACTGTGGAAACATTCGGACAGCTTAGTGTAATCGTAGTAGGCACAAGTAATTATTATTTCGGGTGATTAAACTTTTATCGGAAGGCCGATATTTACCTCAACTATACATATTTTAAACACTCAACGAAATCGTACTACTGCCACCATTCCTCCGATAAGCAGGCCTTTAGCCAAACTATCTTGGAAAGCCGGTAGTAGCTTGTTAAAATTAAATCTTCACAGGTATTCTCTTAGTAATACTGTGAACAATAAATGTATCCCTATAAAAAGATTCACTTTTGCTGCTTAAATTTGAAATTGAAATACTTAGGTTATAAGAGATTTCGTATAATTGTGGATTTCTAAATACAATATTCATTAACATTTACTATAAACTCCTCTTATTTTATCGTTTTACTAATTCCCAAGCCTTCTTTCAGAGTTAAGCTGTATTACCTGAGAATAATATTTTAAATTTGCATTTGCAGGAAAAAAATTGTTGTCATCTGTTCAATGTTTGACAAAACCTGTATTATATTTATTGTCAATGATTGACTTTTTATTTTGACAAAGTCTTTTAGTAAATGATCTGCTCGTTTGGTCTATGTATACCATAAATTGCTTTGCAATCTCCATACTGGGCCTTAGGTAACACCACATTATTTGTCGTTATTAATTACTATTTTTACTTTCCCGATATAGTATATATAGGGGGAAGTATTGTTTTCGTGCGTGAAAATGTCTGTGGGCGCTGTATCTCAAAAACAAATGATTTGATTGAGAAAAAACTTTAAACTTAAGGTTTTATCGTTAAAAACTGGAACTGAAAAGCTTTTGGTAAACATTAATAAACCGGAAGTGGGTGTTTACTCGAGGCGTTTTTTTGTTTTTTTCCAATAATTTTTTTAGTATGAAAATATTACAAAATTTTTTAAACAAAAGTTAAAGGAAATGAGAAACTGAACAAGTTTTGCTAAAATATATTTTTCAGAAAATTCTTAATTTTCGAAAAAAAAAAAAAAAATTGAAAATTTTGCCATTTATTGCAAATTGCTATTGAACTGTTGGAGATACATGAAATTTATATAACAATTAATTATAGAGAATTCAAATGTGAACAAATTACTAAGAATGGCCTTTTTGCGTAAACCTCGTAGTTTTTGAGAAAAATATAGGGAAAGTACTATGATGGCCACATCACCATTTGTTACATGAAACTTGTATTACAAATATTTTTAGAGAATTCAAAAGTAAACAGATCATTAAGAATAGCCTTTTTTCGTAAACCATATGGTTTTCAAGTAAAATATAGAGAAAGTACTATGGTGGTCACATCACCATTTTGTAGTCTTTACGAAATGTTTTCGTGTTTTTCTTATTATTAGTGTTTCTTTACAAGTCTGGCTGAAATTTATAAGTACGTCTTAAATATTAATTGTACTCTTCACGTACTCGAATATTACAGAAACATCTTCACTGTGCTATAATCAAAAAATACTTTTTCACAACGCTATTTGAACACCTAGTGATAATCATTGTAGCCAATCAATTATTTTCATCAGGTCCATTCATTCCTCCTTAATTTTATTGATCCATCGGTTGAGACCCGGCTAGAAAACACCTCCTGATCTAGTCTTACCAACAGTGATCGCAGAGGAGTGATTTTAGTCCGTACAAGTCGCCGACACTACCCTACTATAAGAGTGTCCATGTTATATTTCCTATCATCCCTTCAAAATAAAAAATAAAAATCAAGTCCATTTCAACGATGTATCTAAACATCTAAACCAAATAAATAAAGTAAACGTTTTTGTTTAAATTTCCAAGATATATTACGAAGTTAACGCCTTAACCATTAATTAATTATAAATGTAGAATTTGGAGAAATAAGTATATCTAAAAAAGTTTTTGAAATTAAATTATTTTCACTGTATTTGTTTCATAAAAACTTTAACACTGTTCTTGAATGATATAGTTATTAAGCCAAAAGTTCTAGCTTCAATTTTAATGCATATGTAGGGTGGATAGGTGCCTATTATCCCACCCACCATTCCTAATATTATCAGCATAAAATAATATTTAGAAAATAAATAAATTACATTTTTATTTAAATTAAGAAACATTTTACTAAATCATTGGTCTATGTGTTTGTGTTTGGAGGGTGGGATAGTGGCCACCCACCCACCCTACATATTCTTAAATACTTTAATCACTGTCACTGCTTTTGTTTCCAAAAACTTATAACATTCTTTTTTTGGAATGTCATTTATATGTATTTAAACCCAGTATTGTATTTTGAGTTTCAATGTATATGTATATATATGGTTGGTGGGTAGTCACTATCCCACTCTCCATTTCTTTTATTATCAGTATCAATTTTTCAATAAGAAATAGTATAAAAGGGAATATTTGGGCAATAAATAAATGATAAAACTTCTTAAAATTAGGCATTATTACAGCAAACCTCTCGTTGATGTGTTTGTGATTGGAGGGTAGGATAGTGGACACCCACCCACCCTACATATGCTTAAATACTTCTAATACGGTCACTGCTTCTGTTTAAAAAAATACATAACAGTTTTATTTGGAATATCAGAACATTTAAACCCAGAGTTTTAGTTTAAGTCTTAATGCATAACTAGGGTGGGTGGGTCTTAACTATCCCACCCTCCAATCATAAAAGTATCAACCAGAGATTTACTGAAGTAATCCCTAAATATAAGAGGTCTTGTAATTAATTCATTGCTTAAATATTTCTTGTAATACAATTTCTCACTTGGAAATTGCATTACAGAAAATATTTAGATATTAAATAAATGATAGGACTTGTTAAAATTAGGGATTATTATAGCAAACCTCTCGTTGTTGCATTTGTTACTGGATAATAGGATAGTGGCCACCAACCCTACATATGCTTAAATATTTCCAAAGTTTTTGTTAAAAAAACACGTAACAATCTTATTTGGAATGTTATCAAAACATTTAAACCCAGTAGTTTAGTTTAAGTTCCAATGGTTATGTAGGGTGGGTGAGTAGCCACGACCCCATCCTTCAATCACAAACACATTAACGAGAGGTTTGCTGTAATAATCCTTAATTTTAAGAATCATTTATGTATTCCCTAAATATTTCCTTCAATATAATTTTCTAATTAAAAATTGGTGCCAATAATAAAAGACATGGAAAGATGGGTAGTGCCCAGTTACCCATCCTACATCTAAATTAATACCTAAACTGAAACTTTGGATTAAAATTCTTTGAAACATTTATAAATAAATTATGATTTTTAAGAAACAAAAGCAGTGACAGTGGTTGAAGTATTTGAGCATAAGTAGGTTATTCCACCCTCCATTTTCTTTATTATGAGCATCAATTTCTCATAGAAAAATGTACTAATTAAAATATTTAAGCGATAAGTAAATTGCAAGACTTCTTAAATTTAGAGAATATTTTCGCAAATCTATGGTCAATTTGTTTGTGATTAGAGGGTGGAATAGTGGCCACTCACCCACTGCTTTTGTTTCTTAAAAAATTATAACAAATTATGTAGATTGTGAACATTATTGAAGAATTTAAATCCAGTGTTACAGTTTAAGTTTTAATGTGTACGTAGGGTGGGTGGATGGCCACTATTCCACCCTCAATTCATTTTATTATCAACATCGATTTTTCTATAAGAAATTTTACTGAAGAGAATATCTAAGTAATCAATAAATTATAAGATATGTAAAAATTACAAATTTTTAAAATTAATTTCAAATCGACGTGTTTGTGACTCAATTTTTACTTTCTCTATAGTATATGTATAGGGGAAGTAATTCGTCCGTGAAAATATCTGTGGGCGATGTATCTCAAAAACGAATGATTCGATTGAGATGTAACTCGACTGTTTACTAGAGGCGTTTTTTGTTATTTTCCTATATTTTTCCAAATTTGAAAAATTTTACAAAACTTTTCAAACAAAAGTTAAAGGGAATGAGAAAATGAATAAGTTTTATTAAAACATTTTTTTCATAAAATTCTTAATTTTCGAGAGAATAAAAATTAAAAAATTTGATATTTTTTGACAATTGCTAATCAACTCTTGAAGTTACATGAAATTTATATAACAAATAATTGTAAAGAATTTTAAAATAAACAAATTATTAAAAATTGCTTTTTTGCCAAAACCTCATAGTTGTCGAGTAAAACATAGGGAAAGTACTATGATGACCACATCATCATTTTTCTCAGGTTGATTGGATTCGTGGAGATAATACTAAATTCCATGCACTTAAAACAGTTCGAAATTTCCAATTTTATGCCATTTATTGTTGTTGAGAGTTGAAGTAGGTTAAATATTGTTTTTGTTCAGTTTTTGTAAATAAATGATGAATTGCAAGATGTTCAAAAAGGTCTTTTTTTTATCTAACGTGATATTTATTAATTTGGTTATACAAAGGAAGACTCCCTTTTATATATTGAGAAAAATTATAAAAAAAATAAATTAATCGTGGTACATTGATGTATTGTTTTTCAAAATATTCTCCTTACAGATAAATACTCTTTTGCATGCCCTTGAACCAATTTTCGAAACACTATTTTTACTCCGTTTGAGGTAACTTCAAAACATGCATTTTGAACTCATCTTTAGGCGCGTTGGCCTCGTCATTTAATTTTGATTTGCCATAATACAAAATAGTGATTGGATGGAAAATCAGGACTGTGGGGCGGATGACTCATCAATTCAACTTTTTCAGTTATCAAAAAGTCCATTGTTTAAGCCGATGTTTTATATTGTGAAGAATGATGCGCGTCTTTGGCGCTTGGTTTACCTTATTTTTCCGAAGTCTTCTGACAAACAATATGTTATGTACCATTCAGAATTGACTATCGGCTTTACTTTCAAAGATCCATGATTCGTTACCTGTTAAGATTTAATAGATGTGTTTTGAAGCACCTCAATCTATTTCTAGAGAATTTCTTTCAACAAATCGACACAAGCCTTTTTTGGGCGATTTTTAATTTATATGAAATTCAACGCGAAAGTATCTTTTTGATAACTAAGTGTTCATGCAATATTGAATGTATACTGGTCCCACTAATACCCAAGGATGCGTAGTTCTCACGATAAGTCACATGACGATCTTGCTTAATAAGTTCACGCACAACATCAACGTTTTCGGAGCAAGAACAGATTTTTGTCGACCTTCAGGAAATTCATCACTAAACGACCTATTGCCGCGATGGAATTCCGTATACCATCGCTATAGAGTAGTTTTTGATTGTGCTTCATAACCAAAATTGAGTTCGATGTAATGTTGTTGAGGTAAACCACGTCGAAATTTGTAAATCTCACGGAAATACTTAATTCCATTTCTTGGTCGTCATAAAATCACTGTAAACAAAACACATGGCGCATGGATTCTACTGACAGAAAGACGAAGATTATCAGATGGCACCACCTAAACAGTACATTCCCGAAATATAAAAGAACAACATCGTATAAAATTACATTGATTTTAAAAGAAAATATAATTTTATATTTGTTTAGGAGTATTTTATATAATTACTAATAATAATATAGGCACTGAATAAATAAAATAAATTACTATTAATTACAATAAGTAATTGTGGTAAAACACGTAAGTAACTGTTTCAAAACAAAATGTTAATTTTAAATTACTATAATACGTTTCAAAAAAAGTCGTCATTTAATTCATTAACGGTTGATTGTTACATAAAATTGACAATTTGAAAGTGACCGAGTCCAATAATCAAGTTCGTCAACGGTGGTATGCCAACTCATCCGCTGGAACAGCGACACTTTCCATTTCGGACAATTAAGGCGTGATAATTAACGAATGCACGAGCACTGTTCACACATTTATGAAATAACAATAAAAATTTTCACAATCATCCCGTGCACGGTGATTCGTGTTCGAATTCATAGCGCATTACAAAACCCGGTGTAGTCTGGACAGTTATAAAAAAGTGAAAATCTAATTCCTGTCCATCGGACACTAAAACTGGTATTTTTGTCAAATTATGCAAGGCGCTTGCTTTAGAATTCCGGACGGTGTTAAAACTGGTTTGGTTTCGGAATGTGCAACGGACAATTAGTAATCGTTTAGAACGTTTAAAACAATACCGTTTAAATTGGTGTAATATTAGTACAGTGTAGCCAAAACTCGATGGCTCAGCTTTGTTATAAGAAGAGAAAAAGTAAAATGTGGTTCATAAACGGAATAGATTTTTGTCTCAAATTTAGAAACTGAATTAAGGGGTTAGGCCACTCTAGAATTTTGAAAAAAATGTTTTTTTTTTTTTGGCTTAAAGTATAGTTTAGAGTCTTAAGAATATGGAAAAATATATTTTAAAGCTGCGCGGAAGTATTTGATAGGTGAAAATTGCCAAAACAATTGGCGAAGCAACTGAAAAATATGTATGAAAAGCGCAGAAAAAGAAGAGCAAAATCAATCTTTTAAAAATTATCACGGATTTATTGTCTCGGATGATGTATCGTGGAGAAAATGAGGTTTTTCGTCATTCTTCGGCTTGGTAACGCTTATCGGTTGGTTTCAATTCCGTTGCGTGGTCGATGGCTCCAAAATCAACTTCCAGTGGATAAGTGCTGTTGGATATTGCAGTTAATATGGCCATTTGTGTATTCAACGACGGCTTATTTAGCATAATAAAATTTATGCAGGTCCTGGGAATAAAAATCGAACAAAACTGCTACGATTTTTGCGACGAGCGCCGCATACAGATATACGAGCGCGCGCTGACTGATACTGCAAAAGAGGCTCGAATGGCGCAGAAATCAACAAGAAAGGATCAGGACGAAGAGAGAATGAATCTGGAAAGTCAATTTTATGGCGCAGGCATTGCAGACTAGAGATAAATACATTGTTTCTATGAAAAACTATGAGTCAAAACTTTAATCGCGTTTTTCTCGAAACCATGTTTTTAAAATCGGGCGAAAAGAAATCTCAAATACGAATTAACCAATCAGTTTAAATCTATTTATTCCTTAATCTACATAAAAAAATACTACAAAAAAACGAGGGCTTTTTGTTTTAAAGTGCTTCATTCCTCTTTTAGGAACGTTTTTATACGAGGATTTAAGCCCGAAAAATGAACTTTGTTTTCAAACGTGCGCCATTTTGTTTAGAATCAAAATTTTCAAAATCCGGCCCGTATTTTTTTAGAGTATCCATCAGAGATTCAGAAAACATTTACTTTTTTGTACCAGGTCCATTGCTGTTTCCAGGATCTTTTCGCCCGTTTTGCCCTACGCTCTGGGAGGGACCTCCATTTTCTTTATTTTGTTACTACATTTTTGAAAATTTTCTTAAAAAAAAAACGAAAATAAAGTTCAATGTGTATACAATAAAGATATAAAAACAGTTTTTTAATAGGACTCTTAGATTTTCTTTAAAAAAATCTAGAAAATGACCTTTTTTTTCCTAGTCTAGAGTGGCCTAACCCCTTAATGACATCATCTGATTTATTATTCCCTTAAAACATATCTATAATGGTACTACAATTTTAGAATTGTTATAAAGAGTTCCATTGGCATGTCAATAAATTTAATTAATCCTAGGAATAATTAATATTTTAAAGCCTTTTTCAACAAAATTTCTTTCTGGGCACAAAAACTTGATCCTGCTGTTTTCACTGATTATATAATGTATCAACCACTTGAACATTAAACAGCATGTTTATTAAGATGAATTAGAAATATGTAAGGAATGTTCCAAAATGGTAATGTATATATTTAAGCAAGAATAGATAAAATAAAACATTCCTTGTAGAAAGATAATCTGGCTAAATTAAAGGTGTTACAAAAACAAAGCAGAGTTTCAAATTAAAATCAATCCTCAGCATATTACAAACAGGACAAAACTATTCAGAAGCTTCTTAACTTACAAAAAGGCGGTATGTCTCGGAAAATAGATGTAAAATCTATAAAATGATTTGTCTTCTGCAATCCCACTATCTTTTCTCTAAAACTTTATCTAAAATACGCCATCCCTTTAACAATCTTCATAATCCTGTAAACCAACTCTTATACAATTCTACCTTAGTTATTCCAATCAATAACTTAAGGCAAAAATTCAAACAGAATGGCTTTCCAGTCAGATTAATGCAAATTTTAATTAACAGAAACCTTTATAAATCAACCTAGGCTCATATTTATCCAAATGTAATAGATTAAAAAGTTTATAACGTTCACTTACTTTGGGCAAGTAACAAATAGTAACTGCAGAAAACAAAATTATCAGATTATTTTTAGACCAGCGAGTAAACTTTCAATCATACTTTTTAACTCCAAAGACAAAAATCAATTTAAAAATCCGAAGTATACTAAATTGTATGTTTAAAATGTACTAAATAACACATAGCTAGAACAAACAACCAGGCCTTTTGAAGAGAGAATCAATGAACACCAAAGAGCATTAGACGTAAAACAAGATCATTTTCTACTCATATTATAGAGTTTAATTATTATTAATTTTCACATACTAATCAATTAAACTTTTTATATTTTTGCCAAAGTCCAAAAGCTTAATATTTTAGTGTCATTGGAGATATACCGTCAAAACATTAATCTACTTAAAGAACAGACCGATTTACTCTCTTAGCCATTATTTAAGCTCTTATAATGTTATAAACGGCTTCTAACAACAAGGCACCTTAATCCACGTTGCCCCGCAGTGCGAAACTTAATCTATTTTTATTAATCCTTTGTAAAAATTCAATCCTCACTTATAAACTATTAATATATTGTATTTTTTCTTCATTGAGAACTTGATAATGACCAGCAAAGGTCAACTACAGTTGTGCACACAAGTTAATTATTATAATTTGAAAAATATCTTTTAAACTTATTTTTTTAGTTTTTAACTTATATATCTACGTTCATTTTAATTAGAGAATTATACCGCGTGTAGGAAAGAAAACATTAAGAGCGTGCGAAATGTCACTTCCTATATAAATTGTTACGCAAGAATGCGTCATCTACATTCAACCAAAATTCACTTTTACGGACAATTGCACAATGACCTATTATACAATCTTTACGATGGTGAATTTATTGGTGATTCATTGCGGTCTAGAAATTTGTGGACGCTCTCGATATTCACAAGAAATTCAAGTTATAATATTAAAAATTTCTTACAAGAGGCAATGATTTTTTGAATTTCAAATTTACTTGAAAACCTAGAAAAAAAATACATTCATTTATGCAAAAAAAATATATTCTAGTAATATTGATTTTTGTGATAGATAAATCAAAGTGAATACCTGGAAGAGGAACCATATAAGAAGTCAACTCTATAAAAAACTAAATAACACAAAAAATCGAATAAATGTAATTATTAACAAAACATTATTTTTGTGAAGTTTCTGACAGAAAGGCCATGGGTCGATAGCCGTAAAGAAAAACAATTACGATTGTTATTGTAAATACCTAATGTATCAAATAATAAATAAAAATCTGTGTCTCTCTTAGAGATGTTATATTAATGTTGGAATCAGGGCCTTAAGTTAAATTAACAAAAAAAAAACATCGAACATACATTATACATTGTATGTTGCATTTTTTTTGTTAATTTAACTTAAGGCCCTGATTCCAACATTAATATAACATTTATATTAAGATTGTCCCCAACATGTCGTATTAAAAAACAAATTATAGATAAACTAAACACGAGCAACAAATTCCTAATTTGTATTGTGTTCCAAAAAATTTACAAACTCGATAAAAAAATATTGACTAATAATGTTCAAAATAAAATCATCTGCATTCTAAACAGCTACATGGTTGGATAACGAATTTAAACAACTTATAATTATTAATAACTTCTATAAAAAACCAATCAAAAATTAAGTACTGCCTAATACGGAGTGGCAGGTTGTCCAGAGAACTAAGCAACCGAGAAAACGCGTCGAAGTATCCGCACCATCATCTAACTTGAAAGGAAACTACAAGAGCTCGATGGCCAGAAGTATATTGTTCATTTGAGTCTCTGTTCCTTTCAATGAATTAGAATTAACAGAGAACCCAATGATCTGGCCAAAAGGAGCTCAACTAAGTCGTTTTTATTCCCGTGACGAGAGGAGAAGGATGGGAACAAAATACAAATTCTGCAAGACGAGGCCGACAAGGTAAAATCATTGATAATCAGGTAAACAATGTAAATATAAGTAAAGTAATGCATATTAATATTCAGAAAAAAATCTGTTCCACTTGACTTACAAAAATTTTGCACTGAAACGTTGTTTGAAGTAACTGGAATTTATATACCCTCTCTAAGCGTGGCCTTGCTCTGCTGTTATCGTACTACAAGTGGAAATGTTGAACAATGTATAGAGAGCTTTGAACCATGTATAAACCATATATAAACGTCCTATAATAATCTAATCAAAATTATAGCCACTGGGGGGGACATTAATGTTAACATATTAAAAACATACAAACATGTCAATAAAATGGGCCAATTCTCTAAAATCACTTGGTTTGGTGACTACAATACATAAACCAACAAGAGTTACAACAACTACTGCAAGTTGCATAGATAATGTACTAACAAAAATTTAGCATACTGAATACAGTTCGTGTAATGTAAATTGCAGTATGAGTGATCACGATTGCCAAATATTCGCTTTGAAAAGCACAATAAACTCTTACATGCGGGATACAAATTTATCACAAACAAGATTAATAATACATGTAAAACATCACTCTTTCTAACGGGTGACAATTATTGTAGTCCCGGGTGGCGTTGGTATCAAAGACGTAGGTCGATTCTTACATGTCCCAAATAAATTGAACTGACATTTCAATTGTCAAACATAATTCTGTTTTTGAGTAAACATATTCTAATTACTTATTAAAGTTAACAACACTTTAAATTTACATTTAATGTTTGACAATTAAAATGTCACTTTAATTTATTTAGCACATGTAAGAATCGACCTACGTATTTGATTACAACGCCACCCGGGACTGCAATAATTGTTGGACACCGGTTACATACATCCTGTGACATCAAATGACATTGAACGCTATATTGAATCTCCAAAATCCTCAAAAACTATGGACATATTTGGAATACATAGTCAATTAATTAAACTTGCATTTCCATACCTAAAAGGTATTTTATGCATTATTATAAACACTATGTCCAAACGGGCATCTTTCCAGACCTTATGAAAACTACCAAAGTGCTACCCATTCATACGAAAGGTTCAACCACATCACTGAATAAATATCGGCCAATTTCGATTTTGCCCATACTATCAAAAGTTGCTTATGATATCTTATACAAGGTGGCGCAAAATTAATGTCATAGTTTGAATTGACTGCCATTTTGTTATAAATGAAAGAAAGAGCTGTTTTCATCAAAAGTTTATTTGATAATATTGGTTACATTACTTGGACAATATTATATCGCTCAAATGGCCACCTTCAGAGATGATGCATAATTGCACTCGTATTACTGCATTTCAAATTGTTGCTTGCATAACATCTAGCTCCAAATTGGCGATTTTCTTCTTCAATTTTAGCTTTCAAGCCTTCAAAGATTCATGGTTTGTTGTGGTAAATGCGAGATTTTAAAAAGTCCCGAAGGAAGAAGTCTGGTGCAGTTAGATCTGGTTATCTGGACGGTCAGTTCAAATCTCCAAAACGGGATATCACTCGACCTAAAAATTGCTGTCTCAAAATCTACATAACAATGATCGAGACCCAATGCAGCAACTTGCGGCAAAAAAACTCGTTTAGCATCTGCCTGTAACGCTCGTCATTTACGGTTACGGCGGCGCCATCGGCGTCTTCAAAAAAGTAAGGACATCACTTTTTCACTACAAATGCCGCACCAAACAGTCACTTTAAGGGGATGCAATGGATCTTCTTGCATTACATGTAGATTCTATAGGCCCCAGAAACGTGGAAATGGGCTTCATCGCTCATTATGATTTTTGATACGAAGTTACCAAGTGTATTGCTCCATAGATTGTTGACAACTAATTCATTATATATCTACATCATAAATATCAAAGCACCCTGACATTTGGCGCTATCTGCAAAGATGAAGAAACATAGACGCTGCTATTCAAATAAACTATGATCTATTTCATTCAGTGATCACTTATAACATAGAACTCTGGGGTTGCTCTTGCCATACTACAGATGTATTTTTGATGCAGAAAAACGCAATCCGTGCGATTGCTAATGTAGGCAACTATTTAATTATTTCAAAATACATACCTTCTTTTCAGCACAAACTACTGGTAATGGTAATAATGTTTCGAACAAAAAAAACGAAAGACTAATAATAATGATAATTGACAATATGATTACATATGTATTTGGGGACATTGAATCATCTCTTCCTATTAAATATATTTTTTGAAGTCGTTAGATAAAAGAAGAATGCACATGCGACATCAGCAGTAGAAGTAGCAATTGACAGTGATCCTTCATTCTTTTGGAAAGATGCTAAAAAATTTAAGGAGAAGAATACAATTCCTTGCAACACTCAAATAAAATAGCTGATAATGTACAGGATATTGTGGATTTAATAGAAGATTATTTATCAACTGTATTTGTACCTTCCTGGGAATCTCGAATTAAAACACACCTTCACAATCAACAACACAATTAAACTTTTTTTTCTTTTAAGATATCTTTAGAGAAATTGAACTATTATAAGACAGTTTTGCTATAGGTCCGTATTAAAGGGTGGGCCATTTCTTGGAATCTTTTTGAACTACCACTTTATTTTTACTGTCATGATATTTGACATTTGATGTATGACAGTTCTTCAGTATACAACAAATTTACTTTGAATGTAATTCGTGTATTGCAGAATCAGTGCGAAAAATGCGTACAAAATTCGGTCGCGAATATGCACCAAATGCGAGTGTTCTGAAGGAATTTGTACACAAAGTTCGTGATACTGGTATGCTGGTGGACCGTACTAAAGCCCCACACGCTAGTCCGGTTCGTACACCCGAGAATATTGTTGCTGTAGCCCGTAGTGTGCAAGCCAACCCGAGAACATCGACTTGTCATCGCTCTCAGCAATTGAACATTAGTCGCACTACCATGAGGCGTATTTTGCATAAAGACATCGGTTAATTTGCCTATAAGGTCAAAATAACACAGCAGTTTAAGAGAGTTGGCCATCCACTTCAATACAACTTCGCTAATTGGGCCTTAGAACAGCTGGAAGCCGATGGTGAATTTTGGCGAAAAATTATCTTTTCCGATGAAGAGCATTTTCACCTCGGGGGCTATGTAAACAAGCAAAACTGCAGGATTTGGGCATCGTAAAACCCACACGTGATTGTTGAACAGCCAATGCATCCCGAACGATTGACTATATGGTGGCGGCATCATCGGCCCATTTTTCTTTGAATCTGGCAAAACGGTCAACAGAAATCGCTATAGGACCATGATAGCAAACTTTTTTCGGGATCAAATTGCTGGTTTGGATGTGAGCAACATCTGGTTCCAACAAGATGGGGCGACATGCTACACTAGAAACGAAACTATCGACTTATTGCGGTCAAAGTTCGAAAATCGTGTAATCAACCGTTGTGGAGATGTGAATTGGCCAGGAAGGAACTGCGATTTGACGCCCATGGACTTTGCCGTTAAAAAACGTTGTTATGCCAACGATCCAGCGACGATTGACGATCTTAAAGTCAATATCCAAAATGCCATTGATGAGATAGAGCCGCAGACGTTGGGCAATGTTCTGAAAAATTGGGTCGAGAGAATGGACTATTGTTAGGCCACCCGTGGCAGCCATTTGATTGATATCATATTCCGTGTATAACTGGATACTCTTGGCTACAAAATAATTGCAAGATCATGAAATTCCAACTAGCCGTTTGTGTTTTATTAAAATTTTAAAAAGATTCCTTGCGATGGCCCACCCTTTATATACCAACTTTCTTCTTGAAAAAAATGTTTGTATTTTCTATATAAGCGGATTTAAGGAATATTTCATAAGTCGTTTTCTGCTAAAGAAAAACTGAAAAACTAGTTATTTAACGCCAATTCTTAAATTCTGGGATAGACATTTAATATGCAATTATCGATCTGTCTACATTTAATCTGTAGTGGCAAATTAGTTGCTATTCAAATTGGGAGAAGTAAACTCTTGGTATGCTCCATTTCTTTATTTTCAGATAACTGACACGTGTTTCGGTTCTTACAGATCATTATCAAAGTTAAAACTAAGAAGAGTTGCTTCTTTCAATTGGAAAATTTGGTTTCATCAAGAGAGTAGCAGAATAAGTATCGATTATAGTTGCTACTCATCTAACACAATATGCAAAAATATTATTTCCCCTTATCAGCACAACCGTATCCAAATAAATCTACGATCACCAAAATTTGCTGGAATACAGACAGTTTCTTACAAATGTCTCAGAAAATAAGAAACACATTGATGTAATATATACAATCACAATATTACAAAATGGTGATGTGGCCATCATAGTACTTTCCCTATATTTTTCTCAAAAACTATGAGGTTTACGCAAAAAATCTATTCTTTATAATTTGTTCACTTTTGAATACTCTACAAATGTTTGTTATATAAATTTCATGTAGCTCCAATAGTTTAGTAGCAATTGGCAAAAAATATCAAAATTTTCAATTTTTATTTTTTTTTCTCGAAAATTAAGAATTTTATGAAAAATATGTTTCAACAAAACTTATTCAGTTTCTTATTCCCTTTAACTTTTATTTGAAAAATTTTGTAATATTTTTCATATTAAAAGAAATATCAGAAAAAAACAAAAAACGGCCTTGAGTAAACATCCACTTCCGGTTTTTGAATGTTCACCAAAACTTTTCAGTCCCAGTTTATGACGATAAAACCTTAAGTTTAAAGTTTCATCTCAATCGGATCATTCGTTTTTGAGTTACAGCGCCCACAGACATTTTCACGCACGAAAACAATACTTCCCCTATATATACTATATAGGGAAAGTAATTATTAAAATTTAAACAGAAATTATTTGTTGTTTTTATATTTCCAAATGAATCAATTTTTAATACTTTTACTTTGACTAAATGATTACAGTACCAATAATTTAAAAGCAAAGACATGTAATGAATTTATCAATTTATTAGACATTGCGCAAATTAATACAGTATGTAGTTAACAAATCAGAATGCAACTTTTGTTTGAAAACTTATGAATATTTTTCATATTTAGAAAAATATCGGGAAAAAAAAAAGAAAAAACGCCTCGAGTAAACATCCACAGCTTTTCAGTTCCAGTTTTTAACGATAAAATTTTATGTTTATAGTTTCATCTCAATAGGATCATTCGTTTTTGAGATACAGCGCCCACAGACATTCTCATTCACGAAAACAATACTTTCCCTATATAGAATATGTAGGGAAAGTAAAAAGGGGTACGTTGTGTATACCGAATATAATACATAATAATAACCTGGAATATAATGATCTACAAAGTATAGTTCATGTAAGGTAAGGTTGCTTAAGTCGTACCACATGCATTTAGTACAAAATACAGCGACAACCGACGATTGTGCGGTAACCAAATATACATCTGAGTCAACCACGTCGTGTGACGTATTATTATTTGATGGAAACAAACCACTTTGTAAAATTCGCCAGCAAGTAAATTTATTTCAATTTTCTTATAATTTTCTGCATATTTTTGGTAGTAAATCTTGCAAGTAAATTATTGATAAAATTATTTTTCTTCATAAATATAGGTTCAGTACAATTTACATAATCGTTTGGTCGGAACGAAATTGTGTTAATTATATTCAACATAAAGTTATATTTAGTTTTAAATTTTAATGTACTGTGTCCTAAGTCGTACCCGTATGAGATTCCTAAATCGTACTGGTACGACTTAAGAAATTATTTTTTGTTTTTCCTGCCTTAATGTGATGTTTTCTACATTCTTCATATGTTAAGCCATAATCTTGTCAAGAGAGTCAAAGCTAATTTATAATGCATAGAAACAAGAAAATATAAACAAATTATCGGAAGTAGTTAATGGATTCAATTAAGCTCATCGACAATATAACATCCCTAAACCAATGTTATGTCGTCATTTTAAAGGATTAAATAAGAATTTCAAATTTGGGAGGCCTACGAATATAACTGAAAATATGGAGAAGGAGTTGTTTGCACACATTCGCAATTTAGAATCAAGCTTTTTTTGGGATTACTGCAACTGATCTAAGAAGTATTGCTTGTCAGTTGGCGATATTCAATAATAAGAATAAGAACTTTTTGTTCAACGGTTGAAAGATTTCATCAAGTATACAAATTTGGAGAATAGTAACAATAAGCAAATACTTCTTCTTTTGGATGGACACACTAGCCATACAAAAAATATTGAAGCTATAGAACTGGCTTGCATATAATTTTTTTTTCATTTCCTGCTTATATAACCCACCGTCTTCACCTTTTGGACCGACCAACGAAGCTTCATCTTCTTGGTTAAAAACAAATCCTGGTAACACAATTAAACAAACTTCTGTGACAGAACTATTTGAAATTGCATATTCAAAATCAGTTCGTATGAATATTTCTTTGAATAGTTTCTACCGGTATTTGGCCATGCAACAATCATACATTTGATGACGATTTTTACGCTTCTGCAGTTGTTGTTGAAGACTCTTTACGCTCTGATTCCTATAATAAACCAAACCAAAGGTTCCATAGATGCTCTACCTCGTCAGTCGAAATTACATGATACAATGCTTGAAATGCAAATCTTGGGTGTACGATGTTTGATTTGGATTGAACAAGAGAACAAAAAGATTTGTATGTAATGATTGTACTAATTGAATGCATCTGTAAACATATGAATAAAAATACATGCTAATTATTATCTTTGTTTAATTGAACTCACAATTACGACTTAGACCATAGGTGGTACGACTTAGGTTATAGATGGTACGACTTAGGCTATAGGTGGTACGACTTAAGAAACAAGTTGACTTAGTTGTACCGATGTTAGTTTTTAAAGATTGACTTTTTATATGTAAAAACGTATATGGACTTTCTAGTTTTGTTATAACACATAATACCAAAATTAACAAAGGTCTGAATAACACATTTAATTTCTATCTATTTGATAAATCCTAAGTTTTATACAGTTCTTTTCTTAAGGGGTACGACTTAAGCAACCTCACCCTATTTAGAAGTTATTTCACTAGTGTATCATTACTACGTCGGGAAATAATAAGCTGCCAAGTTTATTTGAAGATGTATATTATCTTTCAGCAGTAACAAATAAGCCCATATAACACAATGTATATCAAGCGCCAACAGTAAAACGTTCGATACCATAGATCCCGGTTTATTACTTTAAAAATTTGTTAATTTTGGCATTTCTGATTATTTAATCCACTTCTTTAATAGTTATTTAAAAGATAGATGATGTACCTCAGGGATCAAACCTTGGACCTTTACTGTTTATAATCTTTATTGATGGCCTAATTAAATGTACGTTTTGCTGTACTTTAGCTTATGCAGATGACGTCAAAATATTTGTAGAAATTAAAAACACAACGGCCGGAAACTAAACATAAATAAATATAAAATAATGATATACACTAGGGCAAAACATTGCATCATTAATGCCTACAATATAAATAACAAAATAGTGGAAGGAATTTTTGAAACAAGAAATTGTAAATAATTTAATAACAAATACACTGTAACAGTACTCTACCATTCACATGTAAGATCAAGACTGGAATATGCCTCAATAATTTGGTTCCAAATTTATAATATCATCATAATGCATGCGAAAAAGTTCAGAGACGATAACTAAAATATCTCACATACAAATGTACTGGTAACTACCCAGAAAGAAACATTGATCAAAATATACTGCTTCAATCTCAAAATGAATGTTTCTTAAGGTAAGACACAATAGAGCCAGTATTAAATTTCTGTTGAAAATAAAGTTGATAGTGTTAATGAATTTAGGGTTTGAGGGGTTATCTTTGATACAAAGCTATCTTTTGTGTCTCATAACACGACTATTTGTGGTGAAGCTTTAAAAATGTTGGGCACTGTTCATCACGTATGTAGAGAACTAAATGTCAAATGCCTTAAAATATTATTTTCTTCGTAATAGATTAGAGTGTTGAAAATGTAC
Organism: Ontholestes murinus; assembly: GCA_963969525.1. Taxonomy (NCBI): domain Eukaryota; kingdom Metazoa; phylum Arthropoda; class Insecta; order Coleoptera; family Staphylinidae; genus Ontholestes; species Ontholestes murinus. Next base: position 32,243,756 of record OZ018397.1, read on the forward strand.
AGCACAAGTTTTTAAGATATGCCGAATACAAACTGGGTAGAGAATATGTAAAGGATGTCCCAACAAGAGCGCCGCATTTAATTTTGCCGCCATTTTGTTAATACGAGTTGTACGGTGATTTTTTTGACAGTTTTCACGTACAAACCATGCAATTTAAGAATATGAAGAAGTATTCAAACGATCAACGTTTAATTATTATAAAAACACATTACAAAAATGGTGAATTAGTTTTTGGTCGCAATAATACGCCAAATGAATCGACAGTGAGGCGTTTAATTAAAAAACTTGAGACCAAATTTTCGCTGATGGATCAGAAGACCATTGTTCGTCGTCGTCCCTGTCGGTCATTTGAAATTATAGCCACAGTAAGGGAACCTAACGGCTGAGAATCCAGGAACTTCCATTCGGCATCGTGATCAAGGATTAAACATTTCCGGAAGCGCTATGGAACGAATTTTGATAAAAGATCTGCATTTGCGCCGTGGATTTGCTGATTGGGTGTTGGAACATCATCAAACTAATGCGGATTTTTCGAAGAAAGTCAATTTTTCAGATGAGGCACATTTTCAACTCAACGGATACGCAAATAAGCAAAACAGTCGCATTTGGGGTGTTAAAAATCCTCGTGTGGTACTCAAAAAACCAATGTATCCACCCGCGAGTAACTGTTTGGTGCGCATTTTGGGCTGGCGGAGTGATGGGCCTGTATTTCTTTGAAAATGCACTAATTGTAAATGGTGTTCGGAATCGCGAAATGTTAACGGAGATTTTGTGGCCCGAATTGAATGTAATGTGTAGGACATGCTTTTCCAACAAGACGGTGCTACCTGCCACACTGCACGTGAAACAATGGTGTTACTGCCGACCAGGTTTCCAGGCCGAGTCTTTTCTCGATTTGGAAATCAACATTGGCCACCAATATCGTGCGATTTAACGCCGATGGGCTCTTTTCTTTGGGGCTATGTGAAGGACAAGGTGTATGCGAGTAAAGCTGAAACAGTTGAACGCCTTAAAGAGGAAATACGGCGCGTTATTGGTGAAACACAGCCGCATTTATGGGAAGATGTTATTCAAAATTTTAACAAATTAAAATAATTTAAAATTAAATCCGGCGCTCTTGTTGTGACATCCATTACAAGGAAATTATGCAAATATATTGACTGATCTACAAATACATAGTTTAAGAAATAGGCGGCTTATGGTGGACCTTTGTTCTATCATAAATTAATTGTCAGTAGCTACTTTTTAAAGGAACTGAGTTACTGAACTGTTAGAATTTATTGAGGAATATTGTCAATGTTCGCGTACATAGAACAAATTTTGCTACAAATGATCCTGCGAATCGTTTTATGTTGTATGCAAACACCTCGAACAGTACGCAATAGTTCAATTCATTAAATTCTTTGTAACAAGTTTTAAATTTAATGTAAAACATAGGTAATATTCCATGAAATAATTGATATAGTTTTTAATAGTTTGTATTAATTTTTACTTGTAAGTTATGAATAACTATATGATTTTCAAAAGGGTGTGTTTATTTAATAATTAATATTTGATTCAATTCATTATGTAAGAAAAGCAAGATTCAATTTATCAATTAATCCTTATCAGAATGTGTTAAAAGGTGACAGTTTTAGTTACCCTGTTTTCCTTTATAAGAGAAGTTCTAGATTCTTCAACATTACCACTAATTACGTAAATGTAATATTATTTAAAATATGTCTATTTTAAATTTATGATTCATCATTGTAATGATCAAATGTTAATTGTTTTAACAATTTCAAGAATTTCAAGGCGCCATCAATTGCGGCGTAATAAAATATGTTTTCTTGCACAATAATCTTTACATGTTTTTCTATAAATAAAAAACACTAAAATATTCAGATTACATTGAATTTTATTTACTTTTAAACATTAAAATATTATTACTTGATGGTACATTTTTAAGTAAGGATTAGTAAAATAGCTGTTTATAGTGGTGGTAAAACAAAGTTTTTAAAGTAGTTTCTCAAATCCTTTATTAAATTACTGAATATACATAGTGTTTGCATAGAAAATCCAAATATTTTGTAATAAATGGTGCCAAATTGATTTCACAGATTCACTTATGAATTCACTTTCTAATCATAAATTGATAAATCGATGTCTAAACGAGATGATTACATCATATATATTTTAATTGACTAAGCATTGATGCGAACGCTAAAATATTCACCCCCAGGCAATGCCATCGACGGGTTCCCCATCCGACCTAACCTGGCCCAACCTGATTGTGGCAAATTGGGGTTATGTTATTGTTTTCGAGTCGCACGTTACGTAACCGGTGCCGGTGTCACCGGGGGAGGCAAATCTGTGTCACGGACCGCTCTCTCGCTCTCCCCAGCGGCTCCAGAACTCGTTGCTCGTCCCAAGGTTCGTCCGCGTACATTTGGAATGTTTGTCCGCGGAAAATAACGACCCGAAACGCAAAGAACGATCCAAATATAGCGCACCGCATTTTTGTTTAAAATAAAATCGCAGAGGGCGAGTTTAATTTAAAAAAAAATAGGGAAGGTGAGAATAAACTTACGACGAATTTTGATTTTCTCTTATAGTGGGTACATCCTATGGGCTTGAGGAGTTCTTCGGGGGGACCCTCGGCCCTGGGGGTGGCGGCCAGTTCCATTTAAATTGAACGAGGGGCGGACTATCGACCAGCGCACTCCGACCGAACCGAAACGACTGACGGCGAGCACCCGACTGCGGCAGCTGGCGCGACGCGCTGTTGTCACGTCCCACCATAAATCCTTGGTATCCCACTTAATTTCACGCAATTAAATACATTATTTATATACATGCATCCAAACAGGCACACAAATAGAAAAGGCAACGATCCCGTCTTTGTGTGTTCGAAATAATACTTATACGAAATACAAAAACAAAGAAATATGCCTTCAAACATCAAAGAACAAACTTATCTAAATAAAACTAAAAGAATTGCTTTAAATTGTCAAATAGTAAATTAAAAAATTAAATTAAAAGATTATTTGGAGTTTACAAACCTTAAACTATTAATGTGGAATATATATGATTTAAGAATATGATTATCATCGAATAAATTATATATTAGATTATTTTTCGTATGCATTGTGTTAATTGAACATTACATTATTGCTCCTAAATTATATGTATTAACCGTTTAATACCTTGTAATGTCTTTGGATCCAAGGCAAATATTAAAAATCATCTCAATAAAGAATCTGAAAATTTTCTTCCAACAAAAACTGGGTTTAATCATTTTAAATCTATCCCCAGAAGAGCAGAAAGGAGAAGACAGAACCCATCAAAACCTAAACGTAAATGTAATGTTCCAGCTGGAAAGGTTAGTGATTCGTAGTTTTAGAAGCAGAAGACTGTAATAGCCAGTATTAAAACATTGATAATGGTCACTTTGTGTCCGAAATATATATATATGTGTGATTTTAAATGAATAAAATTTGTGGAGAAAGGTTTTAGTGCTTTATTAATTAACTGCAATGTCCAGCCTTGAATGAGCTTGTGAATATGATTACAACAACTTTTCAGAGGAAGATTTAGATTTAAATCTTATTTTATTGATATAGATTTTGAGGTAGAATATGTTATTGAAAAGTGGCTAATAACCCAAACGAAATGTCAACTTAAATAAAAAGACAACATGTATGTAGAAAAATTTACGTAGACTGTAACCGTAAACTTAAGTCTTGCAGTAATTAGTTCATCAATTTACGGATACAAATAATCTCAAAATCTTGCATAATTATAACAAGGACACTAAGCTAAATTTTCTAGAGTAATTGGAAATTTTCAAACAGAGCCGTAATCCGTCAGTATATCTCCTTAACGACCAAACCGAATTAAACTTTCTCCAGTTTTTAATCTGGTAAAGTCCTTCCGAAATATTCAGGTTTATTACCTCACCCCAAAATAGTATACATTCAAAACTGTCTTAATTTACAATTCTTGATAATACTTGATAATGACAATAAAAAGTCGAATCTAGTCATGTTTTGTTTAGATTTATTTAACTGTATTTACACATTATATACCATTTTTAGAATAATTATTTAGTAGAAGTATGTATTACCAGGTTGTAACTGCCCCAACAATTTTCTTCATTAAATGTTTTTAAATGAGTGTATAACTGTTATGACCTCAAAATAGCACATGAAGTTGCAATTAAAAGTAGCATAATATTAATGTTGGGCTTCCAACATTGTAAGGAATGAAATATATAAACATATTTGAATACACAATATATAAGCAAAAGATTACAGAATAGATTCTTAATATTTTGGATACTTGAAGCCATAACTTTGTGAAACATCTTGAATCAGGAACTTTATCAGACGACAAATAAAACTATACTTTGTTAATATCACACACGGATATTACAAAATATAGTTTTATTTATCATCTGATAAAGTTCCTGAATACATTTTGTTATTCTATGTATACTAACAATTACTTACATGTTGGTACATTTCCAATTGTCTTATATTTGTACTATAATAAATAAATATTATAGTAATAATACGTAATTCTTAACACATGTTGCTTAATTATAAATAGAAACAAATTACTTACCAAATCATCTACTTTCTACTTTAGCTGTGTATAATAGAGAATGATTTTAAAGTAATTGGCTTGTTACATAACAACACATATAAATGTATCAATTACAGAGTAAATTATATCCAATATATGTTAATACAAGATATCATTTATTAACGATTGAGAAATAGACGTTTGGCGTTATTTTCCAAATATTTTTGGTGTCGACATATTTGCTAGTATATTAAGTTGCCTACATACGAAGGATGCTTTTGTTATAGCCTCATTCTAAAAAAAAATCAATTCTAAATTCTAATACAATTCATGAGATTAAATTGTTATATTTCAATTAGTTTTAAAATTAAGCCGTCTTTAAAGATTGCGAATTTTCAAACAGAGGATTACAGTTTCAATTTTTTTTATAATTTTTGTTGCATTACTTTATATATTTCCGTTACTTATAATAAATAATTATTGTACGATATCATTTATTAAATTAAAACTTTGAATTTACTCAAATTGATATTTATTTTAGTGAAGTTGTTAGCGTATCAGAATTAGATTGCCTAATTCAAAATTAACGATGTAATAAGTAATTAAAACACGATAATTTTGCTTTGCCACTATATATTTTTTTTAAATACACAGTGAGTATAGTTTCGACTATAAGCTAGTCATTATCAAATTAGAAGACTTCTGGTTTGATAATGGCTGGCTTACAGTCGAAACTATAGTCACAGCGTAATTCTAAAAAATATAGTGGTAAAACAAAATGATCGATTTTAATACCACTCATCCAAGATGTATAATACCACCAAGTAAACGCCTCTACCATCAAATACGATGTAATAATATATATAGACCAAGCGCGATTCCAAACAACGTCTGCGAACAGATGGAGCGCGACCAGTAAAGGAGAGTAGACCCGCACCCTCAACCCCAAGGTGGAGACTTGGGTAGAAAGAATGGCAGGAGGAAAGAGAGGGACACCGCTTAGACTCTAGGAACCCGACGGGACTGGTGACCAGAATGGTCGAGAACGAAAGGAGACGTTTCTGAAGAGGACTGAGGAGGCCCAGCGGGGAGCCGGCTAATAATGACATGTCAGTTTTGTTATATACTATTGAAATGTATTTACATAATTTAAATTATTCATTAGGGCTATCAGGTCCTCAAAATAAAAATCCGGCCCGCTAGTGACATCAATCCGGCCCGTTACAGCGAATTAATCAAGCGTATGCTCGCTTAGAGAAGCACCCACTAACGCCTACGGCAAAGAGAACCTTCAGTGACACACTGACGGGAATAGCGCTCGCTATAATACCAAAAGGATACCCAGAGACGAGCATAAATGCAGAGGAAGCCGAGGCTATCAAACCCTCGATAATCCAAAGCATTGATGCTACGGTGAAAGCCTCACCGAAATTTCAGGAATCCACCCTTAAAGGGGGATTCCTGAGAATAGTATGCTCCGACCTTCCAACCAGGACATGGCTCGAGAGCATAGCCAAGGAGAAGAATCTCCTGGGGAACGAAAAGGAACAGATGGGCTCCAGGACCACCAATAGAGGCAACCACCTTCCTCAAAAGAATATCGGTGCAGAACAACGTAAGCACCGATACCTGGAGAGTAGTTAACCAAAAACCGGACCCCAAGGGAACTCAGTACATCATACTGATGGACAAAGTCTCTTGGGGGAAGGTGAGCGAAGGGATGAAGTTGCACTTCGGCCTTTCAACCATCACTCTCAGGGCGCCGAAGGGTAAGTAATCAAAAATGAAGTAAAATATTTAGGGGTCATACTTGATACCAGATTGAACTTCAACTTCTACCTAGAGAGCAACAGCAAAAAGGCCATGAGAGGACTTTTTGCGACCCGAAAAACCCAGAATGACCAAATGACTATACACTGTGGTCATAAGACCTATAGTGGCATACGCGGCGCTCGTTTGGGGAGAAAAGACCCAAACCAAAAGTGCAGCAGTAAAACTCGAAAGAGTACAAAGACAGGCATGTCTGCTGATCACTGGGGCAATGAGCAAAACGCCCACGGCAGCCATGGAACACATATTATCGCTACCACCACTACATCTATTTGTAATGATGGAAGCTAGTCAGGCAGCCTATAGGATGCACATAAATGG